>OY856409.1:802755113-803355113 GCA_963693085.1 Alisma plantago-aquatica
ACCATTTGGTTAGAAAAGTAAATCTCTGGACAAAAAAATAATTATGATGATACATATATGTAACGACCTCACTTTTTGGCAATCCCCAATTAAGGAATGTCGTAAAGATAAGAGCCATTACCTAAATTTTGACCCATGATCTAGATTAGTCAAATAACAATTAATAAAAAATAATTTCATTAATTCCCAAACATTGTTTACTAAAAGCTTATATGAACTTTATCCTCAAAACTGTATGATTGAGAAGAAATAACTGGCTAATTCTCCTTTTAAATCATATAATTTCCATCTTTATTTCATGTCCTTTATCATGTATATCATCTTATACCTAAAACAACGAGAAAAAAATACACAATCAGTATGTTGTCATACTAGTATGTGGGGTGCATCCAAAATGTGCAAGTATTATAACAACGTACATTCAACCAATTACTTGCAAATATGAATAATAATTTTTCCACAATCTTTCTTTATATGATACTCGTAGTAGTATTATGATTGAACAAAATATAAATAAACAACCGACCGTTTATTTGTTTAATCCTCGAGAAAACCTCAAAAAACACCGACAAACTAAAACTGTTAATCGTAGACGTAACCTCATACGTCAATGGTGAGCCATGCAGATTGATTATGATACAGAATATACTTTAGGCATATTATCCAATCAAGTAAGAAAACTCAAGCAATCAACTTTCATCTACATGTACATAAATCTTGAAGTGTCACCATCTCATTAATCACATTAACTGCATTAAACCCTACTCGGTCCCGATGTAGGGTTTAGGTTTCTTGGTATTGAGTTATTATTAGGGTTATGTTTGAAGTTGGATTAGAATTAATGGTATAAACCCTATCTCCATCACATATTGCTTTATTTAATCCACATTAGACATCATGTGTAACCCTAATCACTATATCTAACATATCCCCTTTATTATGATCACTTAGATCCAATTAAGTTCATTATTAACATTTGAAAGATGTGACCTTTAACCCTAATATTTCATGCCCTTTTAATCTCAAGAATTCGTAATTTATCAATTGATGAATTATCAACCTCAAATATCTAAGTCACCCTTTTTATCCAAAAAGATCAGTCCTTGATTATTAAGACTCATTAAGCATACTAAGGTTATCAAAACCTAAAATTTAAGGTTTTCATACATTAATAATATTACAGATAGTAACTTTTGGTAATTTCATAATTCGAAGCAGATCTAGGTCTGGAAACTATTTTTATTAGAATCCTTGTATTTTTTTGATATGGTTTATCTTAATCTGACCATCCTAGCAATTTTTATGATTTTTGTAATTTAAGTATAATTTCACGAGTTTTCTAAATAATTGTAACTTTCTAGGGGGATGTGCTTTTTGATTAGTCTCTGGCTTCCAACTCTTAGACACACTAGACATGCAAGTCGCGTACCCCTCTCTAGCCCGACCGGACTCTAAACCCACGACCAGGATGGGTTGGACCGGGTTTAACTGACCAACACCCTGGTTACACACTGCGTTGCTCCTTGGACGCAAACCTCTATTTCTTTGGAGAAATAGAGCGCTACCGATACCACCACTTCGGCTGCTTCACGAAGGGCACCTCTCGCCCATGGCACCACAAACCTCTGCCTCCTTTGGCTCTGAAGGAATCCCAAACGACCACGAGTCAAGGTCGGGGTTTCCTTCGGTCAAACTTCTCCAAAGCACCCTCGCTGGAGGTAGAATAGGATGGGTGTGAAGAAGAGGTAAAAGACTAGCTCTTGAGCGATTGATCTCAGAATGATTTCGGTGCAACCCTCCCTTTGTTGTACTTGCCTCATACATACATAGGGTCCCTTTCATAGGAATCGTATACAAGGCTTGATGTCCTCTAATTCCAATGGAATCCAACTCCGAGAGGGATTTGGGGAAAGACTAAACACACACACAAACAATAGAAGAAAGGTATAGGAAGGTGTGGATTTGTCTCTCAAATTCAATTGGGGCGTTTCACAACTATTTTGTAGACCAGGGAGAGAGAAAAATAGAGAGGGGAATTAGTTATATTGTAGCTGTCCTTCCTCTTTGGGCAAGAGGAATAAGATAGTCCAAGGACCTTTAGATCTGAATCCAAGGGTTGCTAGGCCACATGACATTATTAAAGGCCCCTCCTAGTTTCCTATTCTGATTTGAATGCGACAATTATATTCATTTAAATTATTCATTTCACTTTAGAAATTCTTATAAAATCCATAGCTCTCTCCTCCTCTACCGAAACGATTCTAGTTTTTAAGAGAATTTTTTTAATGACTCTCTCTAAGCATGGGAGAGGTTCGAGACCAAAACTCAAAAAGAAAAGACATTTTTCTTAATCTCCAAGTTTTCCTCTTGATCTTATTAATTAAGGCATCAAAATAATCCTTTTCTCTTTCTATCTTTTCCATATCCTTTATTTTAATGACTTTGCTTATAACCATGTGAAAACGAAACCAAACCATTAGTGGCATCTAACACCACTTTTCTAGAAAATTTCAGATAATTCCACATGTAAGACAACAATTATTTATTATTCTTGGAAACACATTTATTATTGGATTTTCTTACTTTCTTTTCTGCCATATTTATGTTTGGATTGTTGGAAGATAGTAGAATCACAAAAATTCTTGCAATGGTGATTTTGCAAATCAAACCCATACTTTTACAAATAAAGCACATAAAGCACTTATTGTTTCATTATTTTAAATCAAACATGTATACAACCATGTGTAAAACCCAGACTATAACATCCTTTCCTTCTTATAAGAATTTTATCCTCAAAATTCAACTTCGTCATCTAAAAGATGGACATGAGACAACCATCTCATATTTCAGTTATCCAACATTTATAAAGTCGTTGTCTTTTATTTATGCATAGATTCCTTCTGTTTTCTTTAACTTGTGCCACAAGGACCTATTTACAAAGCAAATAATCTCTTGAACTTCTTCTTAGACCATGGGCTACACCCATTCCACCAAGTTATTTTATTGTTCCACGAATGATACTATTGGAGAAAATTATTTATCAAATCATCCTTTACGTTTTAATCATTCAATTTTTATCAAAATTGAATAACATTCACCTCTTCTTAAAGGAATTTTTGTCCCCAAAATTCAACTCTAGTAAGGTTAAGGTGAATGATAACTCATCTCCGTCTTAGGGTTAGTAACCCCACTTAGATATCTTTAACATCTTTTATTGATACACACATTTCTCATATTATGACTAAGATTGGTACTTGAATTCAATTCAAGGTATAATCACATCCTTAGTATTTACATGACATCATTTCTTTAAAATTCTATTTTCATCTTGTGATTTCAATTTCACTTGTTGATTACCTTTTCACCTAGGTTTTCAACCTATTATACATTTATTTTCACATAAGAGTGAGGCAACACCTCAAACCCTAGGTCATGTCATTAAATTTTCAACTTAGGATATTCATTATAATATCTCAATTATAAGCATAACATATGTATAACCAATCTCTCTCCCTCAAAATGAGATGAAATGAGCACTTGACTGCATCCCAAATATAAAGTTTATCCCATTCCGAAAGCTGAGATGGTATATTCACACCTTACCTCAAATTTTCATGTCTTAGGTTGAATCATTCTCAACATGCCTCTAAACTATGATTAATTTTTAATTCCACAACTGTCATATATTTCATGAAGTCAGGTATTTGTCTCACTCTTAAGTTTGTACACAACTCCTTTCATTATTACATGATTTTTTTGTATGTTTTATAGTTACCCTTCAGGTATTATGAGCCTTATCCACTTCCTTTAGATCTCTAGGGGTAAAGGTACTTTTAGAGTGATCTCATCCTTATGCATCCAGGGAGTGCCTCTCACATTCACCCATTAGGCCACATGATCATCATGAAGGTAGCTAATCTCCTGAGTCATGGACCTTGGGCAAACTTAGTTGTTACCTCCCGACCACATAGTTTTATGCATTCATGAAACAATCAACTCCTAATCCTATTAGTCCTATGTACCTTTAATACACCCTACTTGACCTTAGGATTGACTTAAGACTCTACCCTTCCCTAGGGTTTCTTTGAGATGTCACAACTTTAGCCATTTTCAAACACATTATTTTCATACGTAATTTTTTAAGACAGATTTCTTCCATCTCTTATGATGCTCAATGTTCATTTTATGTCCCCTCATTGGACTCATGGCAACTTTCTCATATGGGCTTGGTCTCATACTGTCAGCCACTTCCATAGGGACTTTTTCTCATGTCCCTTAGAGATGGCATACTTGGGTTCAAAGAATCATACTCGATGTACATTCTTTCATTTTTTATATCCTTATTTCATTACACTTTAGGTGACATTTAATGTTACCTCAATCCTCAAACCAATTGGTTAACACACCTTTCTAGGGAAGGTCCTAACCTAAGGTGCCTTCATGGCTCATAGGAGGAGGTTAGACTCTCTTAGCCACAACATGACCCCACAGGTTTTGGGTTTTCCCTCCTCCTTAGGTCCCTTCTACAACTCTTAGATTGACCCATCTCTTTTTGGGATGCCAATCCCAAAGGTTTCATATTTTCATTTTTATGCATGGTTTTTATCATAACATCTCAACCCGTTTTTACTCAACCTCTTGGACACCCTCTCTCTTAGGGTCTTGTCCCCACAGTGGACGTTAGGCCACCATCTCAATATGGATCTAGGTTCCATGTTGGTCTTTTCAATCTATGGTCTGACCTCATATGATCTTCCCAATCCGGGGCCTAGTTTGACCTTATATGACCTTCCAAATCAGGGCCCTAGTCTAACCTTGTATGACCTTTCCAATCTGGGGCCTAGTCTGACCTTATATGACCCTCCCAATCTGGGGCCTAGTCTGGCCTTATATTCCTCCCAATCTGGGGCCTGGTCTGACCTTATATGACCTTCCCAATCTGGGTCCTGATCCTAGTCATCATAATGACTCTTTCATTCATGATATTCTCAAACTTCCAGAGTTGGTATGGGGATTCGAGCATGTTATGTTCATATTTTCATTTTTATATAAAACCATTGGTTACTTATGTTTCTCAAAACTTTTCTCATTAATGCCTTGTTCCACATGCACATATGCATAGAAGACTGAGTTACCTAACTCATTTTTCAGTGACCATATTATGTTGAACATACATTTTGCATTATGACTTCTCAACTTTTATTTGCCCAATCTCTGTGGTATACCCACTCACTAGGGGTATTCATATTCACTCACTGGATGTATTCTCAATGATCTACCCACTCTGTGGGAGTGATATCCATCCATACACACTCACTGGGGGTGTCCATAATATCATACTCACTCGTTGGGAGTATTTCAATGGCATACCACTCGCTGGGGGTAGCATTCTTTGGAGATAATCTCAATAACATACCCACTCGTTGGGGGTAGTTTCAATTACATACCCGCTCGTTGGGGTATTCTTTATCCATCCATTTCTCTAGAGATATCACTAGGGCGATGAGTAAGTTATATTCAAGTTTTCTTTTTCATGTATAACCCTTGGTTATTTTTTATTTCTCGTGTATATTCAAATCTTTTCCACACACATCATCCATAAATTTCTCCACATTAAATCTATTTCACCTAAACTTATTTACATTTTTCTTATTCTCATCACTCTTACCCTAATTAGAGTTCAATTGGGTAAAGGTTTCCATTTTATCCATTCTATTCCCATTTCCCTAGATTAGAGTTTTATGTAAGGGTTAGAGACTACACCCTACCTTTTCAGGGTTTCTATGTCCCTTGACCCACTAGGGTTTTTCCAAACCAACCCTAGTTACATTTAGGGTTACCCGCACAAGGAAAACCCATAAAACAACTTTCTTTACTTTATCATTATTTCCATGTTACATATACTTTACCATTCCCAGATTCCACATTATATGTACATTAATTGACGGAGGATGTCTTAATCCTACTTCATCTCAAAAATCCTAATTTTAGATGAGGAGAGAAGTCTCTTTTTGGGTTTATTTACTTTGGGTAAGCAAAGATCTAAAGGTATTTTACTTCGGGCAAAATCTAAAGGTATTTTACTTCGGGCAAAATCTTCCAACTTTGGCTAGGCAGGATGCACAAGTCCGGGAGCCTTTGTAAGCCGACTAGTGGTACAAAGGAAAATATTACCAGCTCACAGATCATGGTCCCTTCTAGACGCCATCTTATTTAAAAAATTCCCTAATAATTCCCTCATATTTCTATAAATTACTTGAAATTATGAACTATTAAATATTATCTGAAAAATATAGCCCTCTGATACCAGATGTAACGACCTCACTTTCCAGCAATCCCCAGTTAAGGAAGGCTAAAAAGATAAGAATCATTACCTAAATTTTGACCCAAGATCCAGATTAGTCAAATAACAATTTATAGAAAACAATTTTTTTAATTCACAATTTTTTTTTACTAAAATCTTAAATGAAATTTCTATCCTAAGAACTATATGATTGCGAAGAAGTAACAAACTAATCATCCTTTTAAATCATATAATTTTTGTCTTTATCTTCATGTCCTTTATCATGTATATCAGCTTATACCTAAAACAGTGTGAAACAAATACGTGATCAATATGTTGCCATATTGGTACATGGGGTGCATCCAAAATGTGAAAGTATTATAACAACATGTATCCATCCAATTACTTGCAAATATGAATAAAAAGTTCTTCACATAATCTTTCTTTTTATGATACTCATGGTGCCATTATGATTGAACAAATATAAATAAACAACCAACAATTTATTTGTTCAATCCTCGAGAAAACCTCGCAAAGTACCGGCAAACTAAAGTGGTTAAGCGTAGGTGTAACCACACACCTCAATAGTGAGCCATGTAGATTATCATGCAAAATATACTTCATTCATATTATCCAATCAAGCAAGAAAACCAAGCAATCAACTTTCATCTGCATGTATATAAATCCCAAAGTGTCACCATCCCAATAATCACATTAATTGCATTAAACCCTACACCATCCCGATCTAAGGTTTAGGTTTCTTGGTATTGAGTTATTATTAGGGTAATTGTTTGAGGTTGGATTAGGATTAAGGGTATAAACCCTATCTCCATCACGTATTGCTTTATTTAATTAACATTAGACATCATGTGTAACCCTAATCACTATATCCAACATATCCCCTTTATTATGATAACTTAGATCCAATTAAGTTCATTATTAACATTGCAAGATGTGACCTTTAACCCTAATCTTTCATGCACTGAAGAATTCCTAATTTGTCAATCGATGAGTTGTCAACCTCAAATATATCCAAGTTACCCTTTTTATCCAAAAAGATCAGTCTTTGATTATTAAGACACAATAAGCATAATAAGATCATAAAGCCTAAAATTTAAGGTCTTCATACATTAATCATATTAAAGATAACAACTTTTATACTTGTATAATTCGAAGCAAATGTAGGTCTTGAAACTATCTTTATTAGAATCCTTGCATTTTTTTATCACCAAAGTATATATAGTTTGTCTTAATCTGACCATCCTAGAAATTTTTATGATTTTTTCAATTAAGTATAATTTCATGAGTTTTCTGAAGAATACCTTTCTAGGGGTGATGTGGTGATTTTTGATTATTCTGCGACTTCCAGCTCTCAGACGCGCTAGACATGTGGGTCCCATACCCCTTTCTAGCCCGACCAGACTCTAAACCCCCAACCAGGCTGGGTTGAACTGGTTTTAACTGACCAACACCCTGGTTCGTCGTTGTCTCGTCCCTTTTGGCGGATGCGAGCCTCTGTTTCTTTGGAGAAACAGAGCGCCGTCGATACCAACACTATATCTACTTCACGTAGGGCACCTCTCGTCCATGGCGCCACAAACCTCCGCCCCCTCTGGCTCTGAAAGAATCCCAAACGAACAAGAGTCAGGGTTGTGGGTTCCTTTGGTCAAACTTCTCCAAAGCACCCTCGTTGGAGGCAGAACGGGATGGACGTGAAGAAGAGGTAAAAGACAAGCTCTTGATCGATTGATCACAGAACGATTTCGGTGCGACCCTCCATTTGTTGTACTCTTCACATACATCCATAGGGTCCCTTTTATAGGAATCATATAGAAAAGGTCGATGTCCCCTGATTCCAATGGAGTCCAACTCTGAGAAGGATTTGGGGAAAGCATGAACACACACAAACAATAGAAGAAAAGGATAGGAAGGTGTGGATTCATCTCCTGAATTCAATGGGGGCGTTTCCAGGCTATTTCGTAGACCAAGGAGAGAGAAAAATAGAGTGGGGAATTAGTTATATTGTAGTCATCCTTCCTCTTTGGGTAGGAGGAAGAAGATAGTCCAGGGACCGTTAGATCTGAATCCTAGGGCTGCTAGGTCGCGTGACATTATTAAAGGCCCCTCCTAGTTTCCTATTCTGATTTGAATGTGACAATTTTATTCATTTAAGTTTTCCTTTCACTTTAGTGATTCTATTAAAATTCATAACTCTCTCCTCCTTTATCCAAACAATTTCAAAATTTAAGGGAAAGTTTCTAATGACTTCTCTAAGCATGGGCAAGGTTTGAGGCCAAAAATCGAAAAATAAAGACACTTTTCTTAATCTCCAAGTTTTTCTCTTTATCTTATTAATTAAGGCATCAAAATAATCCTTTTCTCTTTCTATCTTTTCCATATCCTTTATTTTGATGACTTTGCTTATTAGGAACCATGTGAAAACGAAATCAAACCATTAGTGGCCTCTAACACCACTTTTTTTTAGAAAATTTCACATAATTCCACATGGAAGACAACAATTATCTATTATTCTTGGAAACACATTTATTATTGGATTTTCTTACTTTGTTTTCCCCCATATTTATCATTGGATTGTTGGAAGATAGTAAAACCACAAAAATCCTTGCAATGGTGATTTTGCAAATCAAACCCATACTTTTACAAATAAAGCACATAAAGTACTTATTGTTTCATTATTTGAAATGAAACATGTATACAACCATGTGTAAAACCCAGGTTTTAACAATACATCTGTTGTGTATTTATCATATCTATGTATATAACTAATGTCATATTTATACATATACTAAAATGACAAAAAGATTCTGACGCTCCGAATTTATACCTCATTAATAATTGTTTTAAGCCATTCTTATTTGAAGATAAAAAATATAATGTTGTTTCCATAAAATATGCTTTGTTATTATTTGATTAATTGATACTTAAATTCTAAATGGAAAAATAACTAAGATTTACCATGCAATATTTTTATATAAATTAAATACGAATATGAGATGAATCACAATTCCTATTTAGTTTGATTCACCTTAACTATGTTTATTATTGTAGTTTGATTTTATAAGAGTATAAACTAATAGGATCAAGTTTGTTTGGTGATGTTGAGTCTTAAAGAAGTCACTTTGGTAGCTAGAAAATGTGTTCCTATACAATAGAATTCCATGGGCATGTGTGTGTATATTTGGCTAAAATAGTTTAAATACATGTAATTCAACCTACACATTTTTTTTATTTTTCATGTTATGGGATGTGTGTGTTTCCAATGTTAGATGTTCTTTTTTTAAGTTATCTGAATTTAATGTTTTTTGATCATCCTTTGAATGGATTTTTGTTATTTCTAATTAATGACGAGCTATAGAAATCATAGTGAATATTAAATGATATTTAGTTAAATCTCATGATATACTTGTGGCATGGTTGAATTTGTACATGCATATTGTCTAGGATATGTTCTTGCAACCCATACTATTGTGGTTGGCAAACTAGTCATGTATTTGCCATTCATGGATGGTACATGTACAATGCGTATATAGATCAATACACACTCTTTGGTATCTCTCTCTCACTCTCTCTTGAACATGTACACAAAATGAAAAAGTAGAGTAGAATTTGGTTATATCTAGAATCCTTTTTGTGCTTATAGTTGTCAAAATAAACAATTTATTAGTAGACCAAGTGACTAGTATTGATCTATATCGGTATATTATTAAGTAAAATAATTGAGCTTAGTGGGACAAGTACAACCCCTACATCAAAGAAACTAAATTCATGTGCCAACACCTTTTCAAAATTCAAATTGCATACATTTTAGATGGATTACATAAAATTATCTAAATAACCTCAAAATAAGGTTATCAATTTTTCTATAAGGTGAAACAAAGACCCTGTGATAGGATTCACATTTGATTGATATAACATAGAGAGCCATATAGTTGTAATTGTGCTTTGCTAAAATCTATTCTATCCTAATGGAATTATGCCAGTCAGAAGTGGAGCCAGGGAGAGCAACCCCCCCCCCCCCCGACCCAACTTTTTTTTAAATGTATATATATCTAGGTAAATAGATGTCTATGTACACTAGTATTTATATATATAGATAATAGTTCTATTTGTAACAAGAACAACTTGGTGGTCAATTGGACATGCACATGCACTTGAGTGCGCCCCAGTAGGGCTGCCATGTTTGAATTCCAACACCTTAATTTTTATTTAAAATCTATCAAATTATCCTAATGCGTCAACTATTTGAAAGCAATACACATTGTTAGGTAGTCTACTGGTTTAGTAAATGTTGTATAGTGCTTTGTTTACTTTGAGGTTGCAGGTTCAACTTCCTTCTAAAATACTTTTTACACATTTTAACACATCTTTAAAAATTTTAATTGCCCCGCTAACCATAGAATCTAATTCCGCCCCCGATTTCCTTGTTCACATGATAAAATATAAACAACTACGTGTATGACTTATTGAATTTACTACATTTGGAACAATGCAATACTTTGCTAAGTGCATCCACATTATGGATACTTTTGGATGTTCCTACATGTAGCTATCTGATATGCACTAGTGTGGGTAGAAAACAATATGGACTTAAAGAAGTAAATATACTCATGGAACAAAATAGGTTCATGAAATAAAGAAGAATCTTAGTGGATGTAATGATGATTATTGTTTTTTCTTTAAATACAACAAAAGTGATAGTCATAAGAAGCATATCTTTCCTTATCATCTTTTCAAACAATATTGTTTGAGTGATGTGGTGTGATTTTAAGTTCCAAGGCTAATTTCGGCAAGATAATTGTTGTAACATGTGACATACATGTTCCTAACCTTAAAGCAATATGTCTAAAGCATTTTTAGATGTTTTGCTTACTTGTACTTGCTGCTCCCAACTCCAAAAGTTCCATTTTTAAACCATAAAGCTACTGATTTGTTTTAACAAAAGTTTCTACAAGTCATTTATAACACTTGTATTGTTTAGATATGAAACCCAACTATTGAATCTTGTTATATAATGTATGAATATCTTGTCAACTAAATAATTTATTTGTACGTTTTGACCGGATAGAGTAAAGGAACGTTGAATTCAAAACTTATTATTATGGGTAACTTTTATAACATCTAAATATCTACATGTTTTTATTGAGGCATAATACAATAGTGGAGCTCTTCGGAATGGAAATACCACTTTGGACTACCATAGGTCTAAATATATCCAGGCATGGAAGTGCTTCTAAAATTTGTAGTAGCTAACATAAATATATCCAAATATACCGGTTTATCTTATATATATATATATATATATATATATATATATATATATATATATATATATATATATATATATATATGAGTAAAAAATGACTAAGGTGTACGGTGCCTTTGGTATACTCGAGTGTACAGATCACGTCGTACACCCCAATGGTGTTTGCCTATCTAGGCCATGTTTTTCCAAAATCTAATCCATTGATCTTCATGGTTACAATAATAATAGGTCACATACAAAATATGAACTCATTTGGATGAGTGTAAGTCACTCATCCAAGGACAACAAAATCGACGCACAAAACTAATTTGAAATACATGATTTTTGCCTCCTTTAGATGCAAGATATGTAAGTGTCCAAATGAGCTAAAATTTATTATATAGTATGTTCTTATGATAATTAAGAAGATCAACGGTTTAGATTTTTCAAAAAATTACTACATCTTAAAAAATGACTGAGGTGTACAGGGCCTCTGGTACACTCGAGTGTACACTAGCCTGACTATATATATATATATATATATATATATATGTATGTATGTATATTTATATTGGGGTTAATAAGATATAACTATTAGATATGTTGTCTATTCGGTTATATATATCTAGATGACCCCTTTATCGATATTCTATCATCAATCTCTAATCCAAATTCCGTTCACATGCTATTATAAGGAAGCCAATGTGAAATGCCTTTTGATCACCTCCAAAACGTTGTTTACCTAAAGTCAAATAAAAAACAAGTCACTACTATTATTTTATGAGGAAAATTTAAGAAAACAACACAAAAGAGAAGACAGTTTGGGGTTTGTGGTCTCACTATTAAGGAAAGTGTGAAGTAACTATATATCCATACTAAATTAGAGGTTTCCAAGGAAAAACTCCCACATGGAAGGATCACGAAGAGTCAATATTCATGAAAAAGAACATAAATTAATCATGTTCCAACTTTGAAGTTGCATGTCGCTCGAGAAAAGTAAAGAAGAGAGAAAAACAACAATACAATTTTGATCTTCATTAACAATAGCAAGATCAAGCTTTTATCATATAAAATTGATACAAAGAAAAGGATTATGAAGAGGCACCCTTTGATGCTCACACTAATGTTGTTGAATTCATGTGTTTCATGTTAATTTAAAATGGGTGAAAAACATGAGTAAAAAGGAGTGACAACATCATATGCACAGTAAACATTATAGGAATGGTTCTTATTCACCACTGGAAGGGAAACGATAACCAAAATTGAAAACATAATGTCTATTTACTTCTCTAGGTCACATGATCAGTCACAACATATGGGGAGACATGAAAATAAACAATTGTTCTTGTTAAAGAGCTTTAAAGGTTAGAATAGTAATGTTAATAGAACATCCAAAATTGGTATTCTTAAGGTTCATTTTATTTTATTTTATTTATAGAGTGAGCTTTTCATCTAAGCCTTTCTTAGGGTTTGAAGTTGTTTTATGGTGATCCTTGCAAAGTGAAAAGATGGAGTAGTGGTAGTTTGGTTAAATACAGGTTGAACTAGCCCTTGAAACTTGCCTTATTGTCAATATTCATATGGTGCATAAAGTAACTTGTGGCCTTATATTTTTGTGATATTTGAACCCATAAATGATGGGATTTAATCTCAACTTTCACCTCAACTAAGGGGAACATCTTAGTGGGATTAGAGGTAAAATAGAGGTTTTGACCCATATCTTTATCTGGTACTTGTTATTGATTCTAGGTTGACAAATCGGTACCTTAGAAGGTTTTGTACTCCAAGATTGGTGATTTAGCTAGGGTGTCAGTTTGAATGGAAATTGTTGTTTTTGAATCCATGAGTGATTGCAAAGTGTGATAAATAATGCAACATTTTCATTAACATGGGAGAGAATGCATGCTTCACATGTCTTTGTTAATATATGGTAGCATGGCTCATCAACACATGAGACCCGCATGATAGTGGACCATTACACTAATACCACATATTAGAAGTACAAACATGTCACGTCACCACATGGATCCTACTTGATCATCATGTATCGTGCCAAGTCATGACATCAAAATATCTATTCACTTAATAAGACATGTCATCACATGGGACCTCTTCACCACTTCAACATGAAATATTAGCATGTCACAAATTGTTTCATATGTTGAACAAAATTCAAGATAAACATGTTATTCAATTCAAATATAGACCATGTTATCATGTGCCTTTCACCATGTAATTCACCTAGTGGGATTTGTGGATTTACCACTTTAGTATATCACATGGATTAACTCTAGAGTTCAACCAAAAGTTGTGGCCAACTAAAGTTTGATGTCAAAATGAAGGCATTGTTTGTCTATTGAAAGAAATAGGCCAACACGCAACTGAATTATTGCGTAGGCTTATGTGGCTAAATATGTAACCAAGATTGCATGTGAAGTTGAGATGGGTTGTATTGTATATATATGTTAGTTATCAATATTTGTGCTTGACTTATTATTAGGAACTAAAGAATAATACATATTTAGTAATGATGATTGGGATTCTTTCTTGTATATTTGGGGATGTATGTTTTAATCTCTTAGAAAATTCGTATATTAATTCTAAATAAACTCATTGTCTAGTTGAGGCTTCAACTAAAGTTTCATTTTGTTGTTGTTCCCTTATGAGTGCATCCATCTTAAGATGACATAACATGCTAAAATAATAAAGATATGTATTAACATATATGGACACTATAAAAAGTTCCATAATCACATGCTCCACATATGTCCCGACATACTGCATAGGTTGTGGATTATAGTAGGATAAGATTTTTAGAACGCATGATCATGTAACACATGCTCTCTCAGTATTGGGTGAACAATATCATTCATATCATTTTTTATGATGGTATATATTCATTATAACTTGTTATATGAGTCACTGGAACCCTGTATGATGGAGCCACCATGCACACACATGCATGGTGTTCCAGTTGATATTTTTTTGTTATATGGATCCCTAGTTGTAAGTCTCTAAACACTACTACTTGTTTAAATATGAAGAAATGTGAATATCAATTATTTATTTCCTTCTCTATCTAATGGAAATTTGTTCATGGTCTATAGGATATCCAGAGGCGATAAAGGCAACTTGTTCATCTTGAAAATGGTGGATCAATCATACAGGGTCCCAACGTAATTTTCAAATGTTGTGTAAATAATCTCTTTTAAAGGATTTGTTTATGGACATGATTTGAATAATGGGAGTTTCTCTTGCTATTAATTTTGTTAAGATTTTTTAATTTCTTTAGGGGGTGTAAAATATGATTTCTCAAATGATTTAACCTCAAAATGAAAAGTTATACTAATTTAAAAATATAGCAACTATATGTCTATATTTTAAAACACGATTTCATTGTTTGTTAAGAGCATAAACTTGAGATTTTGATGCTTGCATACAATTTTTTTTCACATATGATAAATAGTCGTAGATGGTCTAGTGGATTACCCCTAAGCAGCTATCTTGGATCTACAATATGTAAGTTCCATGAAGAACAAAATAAGGGCCTCAACATAACTTACGAACTTAAAATAACACTTGGGAAAAGCAGGTATACTCTGGTATGACGATGTGATCAACTTATTAGTTTGCATATTTAGAAGAAAAATACTGAGGACGAGTAACCTCTGTTAGAAACTAGGGTGATTTGTAGTAGAAGAAACCCAATTGGCATTCCATTGAGTATGTGTCCTCAATATTCTAGATCTAAGCAACGTATCGATCCATCTCTTTAATTACAACAATGTTGACTAAACTCATTTTGGTAGTTGATTAAATCAATTGATTTCATGTCTGGTGATATAGTTGTAATTTCCTTTATGTACCTTGCAACTACTCACCTTTTCAGATTAAGATATCCATCGTAATCAACTAAAATAAAATGTCCTTGCAATGTACCTTGATCTTTAGATGGAAATACCAAATGTTGTCACAACTACCTAGGTTGTCGAGTGTGTAATCTTTGACATCTTTAGACTAAACCTGCATAATTAATTACCATAGTACTATGCCCATATATAAATTATTTTCTTTCGAATTTGTTTGTCACGAAGGCTTGATCTTCTACTTTAGAAAAGCTTTGTTTTGGAATATGTTATTTAGATTAGCTCTAAGGTGTGCAAGAACATAAGAATTATAGTGGATGATTAACCACTACAAATATCACATCCAAACAACATTGGGTTTAGGAAACTCACAATTTTGATTTACAGCTAAACAATATGGCTAAATTTGGTTCCCAACTATGTAATATTAAAGTGGTCTGCCTTGTAGTTTTAGTTGTGTTGACTGCGTTTTATGAGCGTTGTAGACAAATATCAGTTTTGTTAAATAACACTTTATCTTGATGTTAGAACAAATAATATATATCCCTATTATGGGAAATTTGTAATCCCAACACATAATAATGACTTTCCAACATATAAATATGATTGAAGAGTGGGTGTCTACACCTTGAGGGGGAAACAAAGTTAATTATTATAATATAAAAGTCCTACTCTTCATCCTTAAAGTAATGGTATAAATTGATCATTCTTTTCTTTTAAAGTCCACTTCAAGAAGGATATGAAGATGATCCAAACTCACCACTCCAAGAAGGATATGAAGATGATCCAAACTCACCACTCCAAGAAGGATATGAAGATGATCCAAACTCACCACTCCAAGAAGGTGATGAAGACAATCCAAACTCACTTGTAGAAATCAATTACAATGTGTGTCCAAAAGAGAATAAAGATATTGTAGTTGCTTTGCTACGCATATTGATTGTAATGCAAGGCTCTTTGACAATGCGAAATGGCAGTGAGAACGTATCACTTAGAGGCTAGGAAACAAAGAATGATGGGAGACAAAAGAAAGTTGTGGCATTGAATCTAAATACATAAAAGTACTAGACTATAGATAGATTATTTTAAATTAGAAGAAATAAACTCGTATGAATTAGAATATGGAATAATAAAGTGAATCCAACATGTGAAAATTAAAGGCAAACACAAAGGAAATGCTAGGGATATCAATGAGTATACAAATATCTAAAGATCACTGTTGTTAATGTTTTTAGAAAGACTCCTTTTATACTAAATCACGGATCTAAAGAGATCTTGATATGTGTATGTGTATAATGTCAAATAAACAATATTTCACTTGTTGATGTGCTTGATCACTCAAACATGTGACAGGTATGCCACTTAGTGTCTATAATCCATGGACCTTGGCCTAACAAAGGCAAAGTATATGTGATAGACAAGGCCGCATGCATGCCTACATGCATATATGAGGTTCACATTATCAATAAGGAGTTACAACTGTAAAGCTAGATGTGCATCCCTATGAGCATCTCCTTTGTTCTTGATGCGTGGGCACGGTGAAGTGGATCTCCTAACATAACATCTCTACACCTATGTCTATAAGATGTCCACCTAGGTGGACATAAACTCCCATGTGAAAAGAGGGTGTCAGTTCCTATAGGGTGTTATCCTTAGACATTTATTCTCTCCCACTCTCTCATCTAACAACTAGAGTTTTCTAAAATTGAGTCACACACACAAACACACACAACTAAACCCATGCTTTCACACACATGTACGCACACAGTCCTATTGCGTGTGAAAGAGAGAATCATTGCTCCAGACCCTAATTGAAATGGGTCAATTTATTGAACCAATTCTAGTCTAATTATTTCACACAAATTTTGGCTAGCATTTTTAACTATGAAGTAAATAAGCATAATATCCTCCTCCTCAAGACCATCCTTATGTATGTAACCCTATATGAACCTATTATGTTGGAAATTAAGGTCATAATTGTAAGTACACCTTCACAAACAATGAGTGGCACCTAGTGTTATATCATTTTACCCAAGTAATAGGATCAATTGGCGACATACCTTATCTTCACCACAAAGAATGATACCTTTTTTTAATAATCCTTTACCTTAGATATCTTGATTGCTGCAGAGACACAAACACATTATCCTCATCAAATCCAATCCATTTCTTGTTCTCTAAGTAGACTATTAAAGGGAGAGTCAAGCTTCATACCTCTATATGAACTCTTGTGAGCATGACCATGTGTGCCATAATCTCTCATCAAATGATTGCATAGATCTCTCATCATATAAGGGGGTCAAATCCCATTTACACCACTAACAACAATCGACATGATCTATAGTGCACAAAAATAACTACCTTAATGGTGCACAAATTACAAGGCCATGATGGAAACTATTTAAATACAAAGCATATTGTGTGATTCGTATAGAGACTCTATCTAAAACGATCACAAATACCATTTTTGTTTGAGTGGATTATGAACTTCAATACCAGTTGGAGAACAAATTGTGCTGGATAGACCCATAAAATGAAATTGATACATGAGTAATTGTTTTGTTTTTGACTTAATATACAATATCATGACCCATGAGATCTGTTCATCATTTGCAATAGATACTAGTCTAGCATATAATATTTTTGTCCCAATTTCACTATACTACATGAACATGGATATATTGGAATACTAGCTCTAAACATTCATACATTCTCATGTCCATCATCACGTAATCTACAATCTTATTACATTCCTTTATGGTGATCATTCACTGATCCCCAAAACATATTTACATAATTAAATGGAGTTTCCTTTTATTGATTCAAACCAGAAGTACATGTGCATATATAATTATCCATTGATTGTCTCTTTGGTGTATACTATTGGTAATATTCCCTGAGAGTCGTCATGTGATGATTAAAAAAGGGATTTTTTTACTTAGTTTGATTATTAATAAAATGTAGTTTGACGTATTATGTATGTTTTAGTATTGAGATGTTGAATAAACCTAATAATGTCCTAAGAATGATTAAGCTCGATGGCATATGGTTTGGCTTGAGGACCTAAGCATGAGATCATAATGTATAATAAGAGTACTCATTCTTGTTATGTCCCTAATCAGTTATTATGGTAGGAAAATAATAATAAACAAGACTACCATGTATGTTGAATGATGACTATGTCTCTCTAGTCATGATATGAGATATCAACTCAGATGTGTGGGTACTTGTTAGAGAACAAGTTGTACTAGACATACTCACCTTGCAATTGACACATGGAATTCATGTAATGACATGCCAGAGTCATATCTCGATGTTATTGTGACTATGATCCTTAGACCCCAAAGTCACTACAGTAACACATGTTATTTTGTGGAGTTTAACACTATCCCACCGTACTATGAAATAAAAGTTGTCAAAAGGTGGTGATTAGGTGCATTGCGACGTATGTGGCATACTGTGAGTGATATAGATGAAATGTATCCCTCCTTTAGAATGATATCCCCAGACCATGAAATGAATGGTCATAGTTATGAGAGTCAATCGATGATATTAGGCTCACAATATCTCGAATAGCCTGCTCTCGTTCAACAAGCATAGATTGAATTTTAAGAGGAAAGCATTCCTTGCCTCAATTTTAATATGGATATATGTGACAAAGGGATTGTACAGTCACATAAACATTGACCACTTTACAAGTTGTATTGTTCTTCAACACATTCCATTACTTGAGTGGCAATGATGAGTTTCTAGAAACCAATCATTGCTTGTGTTATTTTGAACATCACTACCAACTTAAACATGAACCTACCATGTCACACACATAAGCATGAACAAGGGAATTGAAAATAACAATCAAGCATATCATTGGAATAATAATAAATCATAAATAAGATGATTAACTTTTTGATTGTAACAATATGTATGATCATCTGATCGGATTGATGGGGTTAATGGATCAATTGATTGTCAATTGGTTGATTGATTTTTCCACTGGAATGACGTGATTGGGCAATTAGGCAACCTGAACGGACAATCAACGTTCCACATGGAAATTATTAGATATCAGATCTAGATCTGAACTAGCATGATAGGGTGATCAGGGTAGCCAACAAGATCGTGATTGGGCAATCACAAAACCTGGTCGAGTAATCACAATGCTATTAGAGTTTTTCAACATTGGACTATTTTTAGTATTGAGATTGGGAAAGGGATTGGAATTAGGGTTTCCCAAGCCCATGTGTATCCTACATAAAGGGGAACATTCCAAAGGGTCAAAAACACATTTTGAGAAAGTTGTGAGATAGGTTGAATATCAAACTTCTCTCTTAGAAAGAGAAAGAAACACAAATCATTACTACCCAAGATAGGAGAAGAAAGGGAGTTCTGGGACAACTAGCACATCCACAACTCCTATTCCACTTTGACTTGGTGGCCAAGGTGGTGCACCTATTCTCCCTTCTCTACATGGGAAAAGTAGAGGCCAAGGAACACGTGTTGAGGCTTGAAGAACACATTTCACACAACGACAACAAGTTGATGTGAAGGAGACAACTATGTAGTTGCTTGGTGGACATCCAAAACTATTGTTGATTCATCCAATTTTATTAACAGTTGATCAAGTATATATCTAGAAGATCTTATTCTTTACCAAAAAAAAGACACTTCTAGTTGCTGGATAACTAGTGTGTGCAAATGTATCACCTTTATCACTTCTTATGCATTTTATTCACTGACGTTTTACAACTATGGCAGATTTGACGACTTGGAAAGGGAAGATTTTTATTGGTATTCTGCTGCGCCCCCTTCTCGAGAACAAAACATATACACCAACAATATCCAATTTATAATAGAGCTCATCACTCATATATTTAATACCAAGTGATCAAACATAACAATCAAGTTGCTATTTCATTACCTCTTTATTAGTGCTATGCAAATCTTGACATATTCACTCTCATAATTTCTCACATGAGATGGAAGTCCTGAAGTACGTTCTTAAAATTCTCATGCAAACTAGATTCTTTTTCTTGTGTGATGGGACAACTGTTGACATAATATATATCAACTACACCATCAATGCTATTAACAACCTCAGGTTCACCAATGAATGTTTTCATCAACACAACTTTATTTGTTGCATCGGAAGCATATACATCTTGACCTTTGTCATAAAATCACCCATTTTCTCTTGTTGGAGCTCTTTCATCTTCCAACTCTGTTGTTGAGGAAAAATAGAAATCCTGACTAGATCTAAATTCATCTTTTTCAGTTTGTAAGAGCATGTCAGTGTAACTCTTTACAACTAGCTCTTTCTGGCATCAATATACTTGGGACACATCCTTAGTCCTTCTCAAATATATAAGTATATTCTGTACTATATTCTAATGATGTTCACCTAGATTTTAATGGCACCCATTTTTCATGCTCAAAGCATGCCTAACATCAGAATGTGTACATGACATTACACATACAAGATCCAGTTGCTAACTATAATAGACGGGATCTGGTAGGGTATCGACTTATTAATTATTGAGCAATAAAGTCCATCCCAGTTCAAACATACTCAAAAGGTACAATTCAAGGGATGTATCTTATTTCAAATATCAAAACTATGATATATAAGTAAACTTATATTTTTAGTAGTAATGTAATGAACTATTACATTATCAAAATAATTTCGAACTTTGTTCACTATTGAATTTCTAATGTTTTTTCATTAGCACAAGGGTGATACTACAAAGTAAAATGTACAACATATTATACTACCAAGGACTAGTTATAGAGGGAAACATAGCCATCTCAAGCCATCCCTATAGTCACGAAATCTTGAACAACGATCATCCTAAAACATTCTTTCCTTAATAAAACACCAAGAGAAGGAAACATAAGATAATAGGGTATGCACCAATAAAAACTGGTACATACAATAAAAACCTTACTTGCACATTCAAAGAATAAAAAACAATTAGGAAGGCTGTTCTTGGTCAAAAATGGGCTATAAACAATTAGGTATTATATTTTATAGAAAAGGTAACAAGACAATAGTGGCATCTTTCAAAAATAAAGAATGACTATAAGAACCTTGCCCTTTTAAATCATTCACAATAAACATGACCACACATAAGCATTGACAATATCTAAAATAGGGTTGGAATACCATAGGATTCTGATGCATGACAATAGGAATATAACCTCAATGCCTAATATATAATGTATGGTAAGGGGGAAGAAAACCCCAATGCCCGATGAGAGGAATCTAATCTCAGTGCCAATATATAACATATCAAAAGGGGAATAAAGTTCAGGTGTGTAAAACTATAGTTGTGCAGAAGACCCACTATCCAATATATTACCACTCAAAAACTCACATGCAAAAATAGTGAAGGAAAGATCATAAGTTCATTTAAAATGGTATTCAAGTAAAAAAGGGAGTAAAAATCCAACATATTGAAACTGGAGTCAAAGGACCCAACTACACGAGAAGCAAAAAATCTAGTAAATAAAAATGGAGAAGTTACTAAATAGTACTTGATATTCCAAAAGGATTATAAGAGATGAGAAAATGAGAGTGTAACCCAAAATATGACTCAGATAACAAATTAGGGCTTATGATCATATGTTCAAATAAGATCGATAAGATGCACATACATAGAAATCACTCCTAAAATGTCCATGGTCAAAACGTAAGTCTAGATCAGGGGTATATGAACACCCAATAAGGTCACCTAATAAGGTTTAAGGTAAAACTAAGTTATCTTTTCATTTAACACTAAAACCCTAAAAATTGACTTTTCACTTAGTCAAATTAGGTCAAGAAAATCAAATTTGATATATCTCATTCTTCTAAATTCATAACATGTTTTTACTTGATATTCTGAGATTTACATTGTTCATTACAAATTATCAAAGTTTATGAAATAATTCTGAAATTATAAATAAAAACACGAGCAGTAAGACTATATTAAACATGCATTACACATCAAAGTTAGACGTGTGACATCGATTATTAGCATTTAACTTATTTTCAAAAAATTCACACAACTCAAGTAATCACAATGAAAGGACAATAATTCCCTTGAAAGAGTAACACACAAATTGGATATGAGGGGCATCCTATGATTATTGAGTGCATTTGTAGTGCTACTTGATTTCATGAAGAACTGAGATTGTTGGAGATCAATGACACTACAAGAACTCAGATTCCACTAAAAGGTTGATCTTCCTCACTTCTCTTCTTGATAAAGGAATGCTACTCTTATCCTATCATGTGAAAATTTCCATCCAATCTAACTAGGACATGTAGATTCTATATTTACATTTTTAGTTTTATGTAATTTTTTAAGTTACTCAACACTTTACAATTTATTTCTATCATTCTTTATATATACATATAAATATAGGGCTTATTTAGTTATCATATATGATATTTAAACTCATCTTATTTAATATTACCAAGAGAGAATTTTTTGACAGTTAACATGCATGAGTTTCCTTCTTTCAATCTATTAGACACTATTTTTAACTAATGCCATTTCCTTAAGGTAAACACAACTTTAAACTATCCAAATATTACTACATGTACAAATACCATATACTTTGATGTCTTAAGAACATCTAACTCATTCTATTAAAGACCTAGGTCTAGGAAAGTTCTAGGATACTACTTTATCACTAAACACCATGAAGTAGTAAATTTTCACTCTAACCCTTACTTGAAAATAAGTTAGATAATTAACACTAAAACCTCCTATTTATGAAAATTCATCTAAAACACTACATCTCCAAGATCCTCACATTTGCATTATCATCTATTTAGGAAAGGGGAATATTAAACCAATTCCAAGGAAAAATGAATAAGAAGGACATGGTTAGGTAATACATTCATGTTTTAATATGTTAAATACAGTTAAGGAAAATCTGCTCTTGTAGTCTGTCTCTTTCAAAGATCTAGTTCATTGAATTTAGAGAGATTATTTTTGCAATACATGTATAGATTTCCACTCTAGGACTCTTGAATGTTGAATCTTTTTAGTACATTGATACTATATATACTTTGACTTATACCAAAAATCCTTCTAGAGTATCTCTATAGATCTTAACAGAATATAGGTGTCTTCTCCTAGATCTTTTATTGCAAATGTGTTTCCCAACCATGTTCTCACTATATGTACTGTAGGAATATCATCCCCATTAATAATTGTCATATACATGCAATATTAGAAATACAACTATGCTCTCTCTGCTATAACCCTGGGTATGAGGCCAAGAAACTAAAATGGCAATGAGAAACACGAGAGTGAGACCGATGCCTCACTGAGAGATACAAAAAATCTAAGGCATTCGAGCCCTAGAAGCCTACTATTATAAGTTGAAATTTGGTTGATTAATCATTGGCATAAGCAGTAAATTCAACAAGATATAACCTACTATAGATGCAATATAAAGATAAGACAAGTAGAACTTGAAAGGTATAAAGCATCACAATGTGATTCTCCATAATATTATATAGATAAGACTAAGTGACTTGATTTCTTATTTTATTATTGAAGTATTGGGAAGTTTGGGATGTACCGCACCGCTAGTTAGAGACTACAAAGTCTCCAAGCTCACCATATAGGATCTTAGGATTACCAGTATACAAAAGAACCTGACACACCTTGGTTTGAGTAGAAAAAGTAGGGTATCATTGACCAAAACTTATGCAACAATATGGCGGACATCTTGAGTACTTAGGTCATGACACCTATTACATATATATAACAACCTATATATATCATGACATCACATTTATGTCATATACACAATCATATTAATTATAGATATGATCTAAACCACACCCAAATACATTATCAATATCAAGGTACCAAGGAGGACCAACTCTCATGTGGATCCTCACACTCACATATTCTCAACACCATACGGCCCTGAGCACCTTCTCAAAATTCAAAGTTTGTTACAAGGATACCAATTTCAATACCTTGACTTTGAAACACTAGAGTAGTTAACAATCAAACTGCATTATATGAGTTACATTTCACTTGATCAAATTATCACTTTACTCAACTTTCATGAATAAACTTGGCATTTAAATAGAACATACAAACATACTAACACAATAATCAAACATTATATTCCTCAAAACATATTCAAAGGGTGATTACTTGTTATGGAATCTAATTGAATTAGTGAATTTCAGACCATATTAGCTAAAAAAAATGCAAACTAAACTAGGCCTACATTCAAGGGGGTTAGCATGAGTTTATGACTGACTGTCCTAGTTTGTCCTTTGTCTTCACAAATAGACCATACAAGATTAAGTTCTTAAAAAATTCACTAGTCCTTCAAAATGTGCATATCTTCTTAATTTCCGCAACAAACGAATATGAAAAAAAACCATCCATAGGGTACTTAGCATGAGAAAGTTATAATCAAGTAGTAAATTTCATGGAAATATCATCTTGGAACAAGGATCACATACATATGAAAATTTCAACATAACAACAATAAGATAACTTATTATTTCCACTAGTATCAACATGCAAGAGTGTGACAAGTAAGAGATCCCAATGTTCTTCCTTATTAAGCTCAAACAACCTAGAAAAGTCACATACTAAAGCCTCTTAAGAATATATTTAGCATTATTACATGATTACATGTAGTGATTTCATGAAAAGAAGGCATTTCAAATGCCATACCACTTGTATTTCATGAAAACCACTTGATTTGGCTAGGAAAAGTAGATCCAAGCTCTGAAATGTCCCCAAACAACCCTTTCAAAGCTCCTCATAGTATGTTCTGACTTGAATTGAGCCAAAATAGGTATAAAGAAGAGAAACCTATGAAAAGGAATCTATATCCACCATGGTTTTAGAAAAACATGGCCAAAGAATCTAGATGATGGGAGAAAATAGGGATATCCTTGATGGAATTAAAAAGCAAATGTTAGGAAGAAGCTCCTTGGCTACAATGTTCAAAATTCAAGACCAAACGCCTACCATCAAGCTCTAGAATGGAATCTACCCTTGGGGAGGATCACCTCTCTCTCCAATAGCACACTAGCAGTTCCAAAGATGCAAAACTCTTGGGAAGTTGGGGTCAACTCTTTATATGTTGTGGGTGTAAGACAAACCCTAAATTGTGCCCAAGAATAAGAAAATAAAATTGTGCCCATCAACCCTTCTATAAGACAAATAGTTCCCAAGCAGGCCTCATAGGGAAAGCCAAGACCCACATCGCCTAATCCAAACACACATTGAGAAACAAGGTCCAAAAATAACCACTATCTAACATGGGTAACTTGGCCCAAATTTAGGAAACTTATCCCAAATTTCAACATTTCCCAAGATAAGAGGCTACACAACTACAAAAACCTCTCTCCTACAACTTTGGCTAAGAAATCAAATCGACCTAAATTCACCTGAATCTGGCTAAATTCACCACCAATCTTAGTCATCTACCTCTCTCTTTCTCCTAACCTAAAATCATGTCACCATCCTCATGAACTCGACCATGATTCCCAAGAGTCATGTTGGATTCATGCTTCAACAAGCCTAAAACCTATTGAGAAACCATCAACAAAACTTAGGTAAAACACCACTCTAAACTCAACTTGGGATCCCATGAATCTGTATGAGTCCCCATTCTAACTTAGACAACCTGATTCCGTGAACTCGGTCAAGTAAAAGCCCACAAAACCCTAACTCAAAATCAAGGATCAATCCTAATTCAAAGAAGAAAAACCCATGTTAAGACTATCTACATATGTGTCATAAGACAAAGCAAGCATTTTCATCATGTTATTATTGGATGAAGGTTATCTCATATTCAAGCATTCATATTAAGTTCTAATTAACCAAGAAATAAGGACAAAAAAATTGAGATTATTGTTAGGTTTGAGTTCTTCTAAGTTTAAGGTCTTACAACATAGACGACCAAATTATCTAGCCACTCGTCCACATCAACCTTGCTTCAGAATCACTAGGAAATATTCCAAGGTGCACACCCATCAGAGGCTTACCAGCTTATAATGTCTCAAACTTCATCACAAAGGACTCAACAATATATGATTTTTTATCATGGCATTGTTTTGCAAAGGTCAAATGGGCATCTAATAGAAGTGTGCACATACCTCGACCTTTAAATTGATTTTTCTTGATACGATTGTCCATATGCATCTATCAGACATATGCACATACCTAGACATTTATATTGAATTTTCATGGTAATGATCCTTGACGAGTCTCCCAACTAAAATTTTCATTATAGTGATCCTTCTCCCAACTAACTCTTAAGGGCCGATGTACATAGACAATGCCTATAGATGGGTTCATGTGAATTTTTGAGGGGAAATTAACAATCAAAATGAGATGAGGTCAAATGTCATACAAAACCTATTTACACCCACGCCTATGTAAATATGGCCCATTAACCATCATATACAATGGGTAGAAGAATTTATAACATTGGATCTACAAAAGTCAAATCACTCACATGCATCTCCTTCACACCTAAAAATTCTTATCTAGTCCCAAATATTTGGGGAATGCATGACATGAAAGTGGAAAGTGATGATCACATGGTTACTCCTCCCACTTGTTTGGTAGAAATCATAGACGGGATATTTCCTTCAACCTCTATAAACTCCAAACATTGTGAGGGTGATCGTCAAGATGTAGATATCTCACTTCCATTTTAAACTAAAGAAGTTTAATGATATAAGCACCCAAGATTCATAATTTCCTTTGTTTATCATATAATCTAACCTCCATCTCATGTAGATTACACTCGAATCATATATGAAGTTCATGTCAATATTCCAATGCTTGGTTGTTTTTCTAGTCAATCATTTGCTTTTCTCCATAAGAAAAGCAATAATAATTTAGAAGTCATATGTGGGTGCCTAAAACCTTCTCCACAAACAACTCTATGCCTTATCCAGATCTTGGGCCATGAAGTTGTTAGTATGTATGCCCAGAGAGCCAGCCATATGATGATTGTAATGTGGCATAATGTACTTGATTTGATAATAATAATAAAGGTAGTTCCATCTATTATGTTTTTTTAGTTATGAGATGAGGACACAACGAGATAGATGTCTAAAGAATGATGTTTCTCAGTGACATATGTTTTTAGGTTGAGGACCTGACACATTCATGTTATGTCCCTAGTTGGATATTATTGCGGAAGCAAAATAGATGACAATAATATATAAGACTAGAATGTGTGCTGGATGATGACAAAGTCTTATTATTCATGATATGAGATATCAAGTCAAACACATAGACACTTGTTAGAGAGAAATGTATCAGACATACCCATCTTGAGAGTGATACATGAATCATGGAATGGTTGTCAGAATCATCTCTCAAAGTGATTTTGGTTCTTAGACCTGAAGTCATTACACTCATCACATGTCGTTCAATGAACTTTGAGACCATCTAACGCGACATTGAATAAGAGTTGCCATAAAGGTGGTGTGCTTGTTTTTTGTTACACATGGAGATTGACTGTGTAACGAACTGAAACCTAGCCTCTTGACCCTGATCATATGTCTTGGAGGATATTCAACTTGGTTCTTTGGGCTTAGCTAAATAAGGATTAAGATATACCTAATAGTAGTTATTTGTAACATGAATATGTTAACACGTGTTTAACATATAAGCTTGAAAATAAATATGAGCTAATGCAATGATAATTAATCTTTATACCAATAAAGGATGCATAGAATAAGTCACAGGAAATAATGTTGATTAAGGTATGATATTAAGTGAAATAATGTGCATAGGAGGAATAGGTGTTCATAATTCAGAATATTGATAAGTAATTTAAATAAATAAGGAATTTGTGAATTTAATGAGTTAAATAATAAACATAAAGAATTTTGTGCTTAAAAATGACATATAACCTTTTGGTTGAGATATGATGGTATTATAAGAATAATAATAATGATTATGATGATGAAATAATATGTTGACTAAAATAATAATGGGCCACATATGTGAATTATGTAGAACTCATAAAAGGAAGACAAAGTGGTTAAAAATAACTTGAGATTCGTTTTCTTTAGATATATTTTGGGTTGGAGGCCAAGTTTCATAAAATTAGGATAATAATAATCACATTAATTTTATTTAGAAAAGAAAAGGTGTTTTTCCTCCAAAGTATGAAGTAAAATAGTTAATGACTCCAAAATAGAAAACTAATCTTGTATTCGAAAGGTAGACATTAGAAATAGCCTTTGGGTGAATTTTCATGTAATTTGGATAATCTTTAATTTACATGTGTAGATTAGGAGAGAGAAAGTATGTAATTGCCCAAAATATTAAATAATGTGAAAAATAACTTCAAAAAATAAAATTAATGGCAAATTCGTGTTTCTTATGTTTTGGTTTGCTTGTGGGTGATGTTTCATCAAATTTATAGAATCCTAGAGTCATTAATGCATGAGGAAAGAGAAAATGAGATTAACTAATTTATTGAATCAAAATCTTCAAAAGGGAAACCTAATTACAAATTTGGATTCTACATACTCAAATTAGCTTAGATGTCAAATTTCATTAATTTTGGGGTTTGTTTGCACCCTTTTTGGAAGAGAGAGAAAATAAGAAATTGATGTAAACACACTTTATTTGATTTGGATTTGGATTTGGATTTGCATTAAATGTCACATGTCACGCTGGTTTCTGACCTTAGTGCATGCATGCATTTTTCTCATCCATTAGATTCAGATTGCATGGCTCGGTGATCGTCATCTACCTCACACCCGAGTTGGAAACATATATAAAATCGATGGCTCTGTAATTTGCACTTTTCTTTCATGTCTGTTGATTTTTTAATGAGATTTCTTCATGCCCGAGTTTCTCTCATCAAATATGCATAGAATGATCCCCTACATGAGGCCTATGATAGAGTATTTAGAAAATTCCCAATTCTTATTCCCCATGTTTTCAAACCCACACACCCATAGGCCTCATGGACGTATCCAATATATATCTAACCCCACCCCACGGTCCACCGTCTTGTATGCAAATGTTCGCATCTTCCAACCACTGTCAGACAAATGTTTGAACTGGGCTTGAGGCTACTCCTCATGGGTATCGACGTCACCATCATCACAATTGGAGGGTGCAATATGTTCCTCAGACTTTGGTCTTCACTTTGGCATCTTTGTTTTGTCAAATCTTTGTGTGTTGCAAAATTCCCCAATTCTTGGGCCAAACTTCAACTTCACACCACACAACTATGGCACAAGTAGATGAGGAAGAACCCTCTTGGTGATTTTACCACTTTGTCCCTCCTCATTTCTTCTTTACTTGTTTTCTTGCCGGAGGGGTAATATCATCTTTTACTCACATTTTGCTTTCTCGGTGGGCCGAGGCTGCGTGGGTTTGATTGATGACTTGGTTGGGCTCGTGATTGAACCAAGTCACACGGACCCAGCCTGCTTTTTATTTTCTTTTCGGGGATTTTCTCACCTACATGGCTTTATCTAATTATTTGATTGGTTTAAATTGCAAAAATCATATCTTTCAATTAGCTTGTCTAAAATTATAAATAAATATGTTTTGGAACAGAAAAATGTGATCTTTCTAATAAAAATAGTTTCAAAGCCTGATTTCCATGTTTTGGATGGGTGATTTTTGAGAATCTAATAAATCATATTAAAGCCCTAAAATTGGTAACTAATTCATATAAACTCCAAATAAAACAAATAAATATGTATTCTTGACCAGGATAACCTAATAAGTCGATTGGCAAGACTTTTAGAGTCAAAATCCGAGGTTTTCTAAAAAGGTCTAGATTTAGGGTTTTTGTACACATTATACTTTATAAAACTCTAATACATGTGAATAATTTGTAATTAGGCAAAAGAGACCTTGGAAATAACTAGATTTGTGAAGAGTGTTTATAGGACTCTAAAATAAGGTATGTTTGCATTCCCTATTCTTCCTTTTGAGTAGTTCACCTATTTTCTTCTTTCTCTTGGTCCAATGGACATGAAACTACACAATATCTTGTTCTTTTAGAAAAAAATGCTTCATGTGAAGTACCTTATATTGTTATTGATCTTGTGATCATATTACCATATTTGGACATTCTTGTGGTCTTTCCTTATGATTTGTTCACGATGGAACTCAATTTGTTGATATGTGCCCACTTTGACGTGGATGTTCATGATTGTCATTTTTGTTGTGACTACTTTGTAAAATCTAACTAAACTTTCTACTTGTCTCAACATTAAACATGCTATGTGACTCAGTAGCCCTAGAGTAGTGTAATTGCATTGATTTTGAGTTATGTGCCCTTATTATATTTTAGGTATGGAGGTTATGTGCCCATACCCGGGTTTCAAGTTTATGAGGCTTGGCCCACACACTTTATATTGGAGAGTTTGGTTATGTTCCATTCTCTATCAGGTTTCAAGTTTATGAGGATTGGCCTCCATTTTCTTTATATTGTTCTAGTGCTATGTTTATCTCACATGCATTTAGGCTATTACTGCTAAGACGGGTTTTGTTCCCAAGTTTCATATGTGCTTTAGTGGCACAACTTTTATTATCATTTAATGACAAGTATTTTCTCATCTAACATCTTTTGAAAATTCATATTCTTTTATGCCCACTTGGGTAGTCCTTTTCTTTTCTATGGCAAGAGTTATTTACTTGATTTCCTTTTATACATGTAACACTATATGGGAGATGATGATGTATCTTAATAAAATTTAATATAGTCATTACTTTTATTCCGCTGCTATATTTTGGTTGTCATGCATACCATTATATAAGATTTGAAAATTTTACATATGTTCCAGCATACCTTTTTGAATGTTTTTGAAATGGATATTTTATTTCTTCAAATTTTAGTAGGGAGTGGATCCCCTTTGGGTCCCACTCCTTACATCATGGTATCAGAACACATGGTAGTCAGAATATGACTATTTTAATTTTATCTCCCTGATCAGAACCCTTGCCTTAGATAGTTACCCTTTATGTGAGATGTTCACCCTAAAATTGATCTATGTTTCTCATGAGATGATGGAAATATGATTTAGAACAATATGAGTTATACATGAAAGCCATGTTTAGTAAATCCTAATGATATGGATCTAGGTGATCTTACCCTACCATATAGGTTAATGGTGACATATATCTTTGAATGTTATGAGGAATTGGCTTGAGGATAGAGTCATATTATGAGGATGAGGTACTGGTAGCATAAGAGATCTTATTATGAAAAATTGTGACTTAGTTTCTCGCATTGATTTTGAGCTCATTTTGTTTTATGCCGAATGGATTTCTTCACCAAAAATTATTTTCCATTATACTATTATATGTATAAAAGAAAGTTTTTCTGAATTTTATCGAGATTTTCTTGAACTAAGTCACAATAAAGAGAGTTATGAAGCCTAAACCTTTTAAGGGATGGAGATTAGTTGGTTTACGAAGTATGAATGATTCGATTTTGAGGACAAAATCTTTTTAAGGGGTGGAGTGTTGTAACGAACCAAAACCTAGCCTCTTGACCCTGATCATATGTCTTGGAGGATAGTTAGCCTGGTTCTTTGGGATTATCCAAACAAGGATTAAGATATAGCTAATAGTACTTATTTGTAACCCGAATATGTTAATACATGTTTAACATATATGCTTTAAAATAAATATGAGCCAATGCTATTATAATTAATCTTTACACCAATAAAGGATACATAGATCATGTCACATGCGATAATGTTGATTAAGGTATGATATTAAGTGAAATAATGTGCATAAGAGGACTAGGTGTCCATAATTGAGAATATTGATACATAATTCAAATAAATAAGGAATTGATGAATTTAATGAGTTAAATAATAAACATAAAGAATTTCGTGCATTAAAATGACATATAACCTTTTGATTGAGATATGATGGTATTGGAAGAATAATAATAATGATGATGGTGAAATAACATGTTGACGAAAATGATAATGGGTCACAAATGTCAATTATGTAAAACTCATAAAACGAAGACAAATTGGTTAAAAATAACTTGAGATTCGTTTTCTTTAGATATGTTTTGGCTTGGAGGCCAAGTTTCACAAATTTAGGATAATAATAATCACATCTATTTTATTTAGAAAAGAGAAGGTGTTTTTCCTCAAAAATATGAAATAAAATATTTAATGACTCCAAAATAGAAAACTAATCTTGGATTCGTAAGCTACACATTAAAAATAGCCTTTGGATAAATTTTCATATAATTTGGATAATCTTTAATGTATACATGTAGATTAGGAGAGAGAAAATATGTAATTGCCCAAAATGTTAAATAATGTGCAAAATAATTTCAAATGATAAAATTAATGGAAAATTTGTGTTCCTTATGGTTTGGTTTGCTTGTGGATTATGTTTCATAAAATTTGGAGAATCCTAGAGTCATTAATGCATGAGAAAAGAGAAAACGAGATTTGCTAATTTATTGAATCAAAAGTCTTCACAAGGGAAATCTAATTGCATATTCAGATTCTAAATACTCAACTTAGCTTATTTGTCAAATTTCATTAATTTTGGGGTTTCTGTGTCCACTTTTGGAAGAGAGAGAAAATAAGAAATTAATGTAAACACACTTTATTCTATTTGGATTTGAATTTGCATTAAATGTCACATGTCATGCTGGTTTCCAACCTTAGCGCATGCATGCATTTTTTTCAGTTGTTGGATTCACACTGCATGGCTCGATGATTGTCATCTACCCCGCGCCCAAGTTGGAAACAAACTTAAAATTGGCGGCTCTATAATTTGCATTTTTCTCTCACATATGTTGATCATTTAATGAGATTTCTTTGCGCTCGAGTTTCACCCATCAAAGTCACACATAATGATCCCCTACATGAGACCTATGATTGAATATTTGGAAAATGCCCAATTCTTGTTCCCCGCATTTTCTAACCCACACACCCATAGGTCTCATGGCCGCATCCTACATATATCTAACCTTACCCCACAGTCTGTCGCCTCGTGTGTAAGTGTTCACATCTTCTAATTTCCCCTCAAGTTTCTCTTTCTACCACCGCTGATCGAGTTTTCAAACTGGGGTTGTGACTACTCCTCATGGGCCTTGACTTCACCTTCACTGCAATTGGCGGGTGGGGTATGTTCCTCAGACTTTGGTCTTCACTTTGGCATCTTTGTTTTGTCGAATCTTTGTCTATTGTGAAATTACCCAATTCTCAGATGAATTGCAACTTCACACCACACAACTATGGCATGAGCAGAGGAGGAAGAACCCTCTTGGTGATTTTACCACTTTGTCCCTCCTTGTTTCTTCTTTACTTATTTTCTTGAATGATGGGTAATATTGTCTTTTGCTGGCATTTTGCTTTGTCAGTGGACCGAGGTTGCGTGGGTTTGACCCCTGACTTGGCGCCCATGATTGGGCTAAGTCACGCGGGGACGACCTACATTTTTTTTTCTTTTCGATGATTTTCTCGCCTATGTGGCTTTATCTAATTATTTGATTGGTTGAATTTGCAAAAATCATATCTTTTGATTCGCTTGTCCAAAAATTATAAATATATATGTTTTAGAATTGGAGAAATGCGATATTTCTAACAAAAATAGTTTCAAAGATTGATTTCCATGTTTTCTATGGGTGATATTTGAAAATCTAATAAATTATATAAAAGCCCTAAATTGGTGACTAATTCTTATAAACTCCAAATAAAATAAAGAAATATGTTTTCTTGATCAAGAGAACCTAATAAGTCGATTGGAAAGATTTTCAGAGTCAAAATCCAAGGTTCTCAAAAAAGGTCTAGATTTAGGGTTTCTTTACACATTATACTTTATAAAACCCTAATACATGTGAATAATTTGTAATTAGGCAAAAGAGACCTTGGAAATAACTAGGTTGGTGAAGAGTGTTTATAGGACTCTGAAATAAGGTATGTTTGCATCCCCTATTATTCCTTTTGAGCGATTCACCTATTTTCTTCTTTCTCTTGGTCCTATGAACATTAGCCTACACAATATCAAAATATACTTCATGTGAAGTACCTTATATTGTTACCGATCTAGTGATCACAATATCATATTTGGATATTCTCTTGGTCTTTCCTTATGATTTTTTCATGATGGAACTCAATTTGTTGATATGTGCCCACTTTGAGGTGGATGTTCATGATGGTCATTTTTGTGGTGACTACTTTGTAAAATCTGACTAAACTTTCTACATGCCTCTTCAATAAACATGTTATGTGACTCTGTAGCCCTAGAGTAGTATAACTGCATTGGCTTTGGGTTATGTGCCCTTGTTATATTTTTTGGATGGAGGTTATGTGCTCAATACCCGGGCTTCAAGTTTATGAGGCTTGGCACACACATCTTATATTGGGGAGTTTAGTTATATGCCACTCTATCAGGTTTCAAGTTTATGAGGCTTGACCGCCATTGTCTTTATATTGTTCTAGTGCTATGTTTCTATCACATGCATGCATGTTATTACTATTGAGAGGTGTTTTGTTTAAAAGTTTTATATGTGCTTTTGTGGCACAAATTTTATTATCATTTAATGACAAGTATTTTCTCTTGTCTAACATCTTTTGGAAATTCATATTCTTTTATACCCACTTGGGTAGTCCTTTTCTTTTTTATGGGAAGCATTCTTTATTTGATGTCTTTTTATTCCATTAATTTCTCAACTATATTTTAGTATGCACACCTGGCTTTTTGCTGATGTCTTTTACCTTTTCTCCTCTTGTTGGGTTATGATTTCAACCCTAGGTTAAGGTGAAGGAGAACATGTCATTCAACATGGACTTAGCTTAAGGAGTTGATGCTTGGAGACAAACTTGATATAGTTTAGATTCCCCTCTACTAGATCCTTATGTTGTAACATCCATGTAAACCCTATATGGGAGATGATAATGTATCTTTATAAAATTGAATATAGTAATTAATTTTATTCCACTACTATACTTTGGTTGTTTTGCGTGCCATTATATAAGACTTGAAAATTTTACACATGTTCCAACACACCTTTTTGAGTGTGTTTGGAATGGATGTTTTATTTCTTCAAATTTTAGTAGGGAGTGGATCCCCTTTGGGTCCCACTCCTTATAGACTGTGAGTGATGTAGATGAGATTTGTCCCTCCTATGATAGTTGATATCTTGGCCACTTGATAAGAAAAACTGAGAAACACATGGACATGTTCATGTGAGTCAATATGTGATATTGAGCTCACATGCATCTCTATAATCTGCTCTAGTTCAAGAAACATAGATTGAGTAATAAGAGGATGATAACTCAATGCCTCACATTCAATCTGGATATTTGACACAAAGGAACTATACGATCACGATAACACTGATTATTGATGTAGGTTGAAGTTGTTATCCAACCTTCCAATTACTTGGGTAGCAATGATGTGTTTCTACATCCACTCATTACTTGTGAAGTCATAATCTAGTTCTGGACATTCACTGTCAATGTAATTTGGAACCTATAGGGCCACACACATAGGAAACACTTGGAGTATGAGTTTACTCATGGATAAGATTTATCTTGGTTGTTAAAGTGTTTAGGTAATCAACTTGAACAACACTGGTTCTCAGTCAACTGATTGGAGTGTCCAGTCGACCGATTGGTGTGCCACTCGATCGACTGCACTCGATCGACTGGAGTATTCAATCAATCCATTGGACTATACTGACACTGATTGATGGAACCATCCAGTTGACCGGTTGGAGTGTCCATTGTACCGAATGAACAAAGTTGCCAAAGGCTTGTCAAAATGGACAGTCAACTGATTGGAATATCCAATCGACTTACTAGATGACAAGTAAGACTAGGTCAAACGATTGATGACAGGCATACTAACATGCATTAATCATCTCATTACGATCTATTGTTGTTGTGAAAAGGAAAGTGAGTCAATCGACTAATTGGATATTCTAGTCAAACTAATGGCGTGCTAGTCGACTGACTAGATAGTCAAGTCAACTGAGTGGATGGTCCAGTCAATGGACTGGTCGTGTGTAACAACCGTCAAACTATGAAATGTGACTTTTCTTATCCCTGACATTTTGAAAACTCTATCCCATCCACTCCTATATAAGGAGGGGACTGGTCAAGGCTCTCAACACAAGAGTCCTCATCTCACTATTGTGGTAATGTGATATCTAGATCCATCTTACACGTAGAAGGAACAAATAGAAAATAGGAGCAAATTCGACGCTAGTACATTGACAAAAAGAAGAAACAACTCCTTCTCGTCGACTTTAGAAGTGCGATGTGGAGTTCCTAATGGTCAGGATGGATTGCATAGAGGCATGGAAGCCATTGCTGCTACGCTAGGAGGACACTCTCAATCTTCATCTGTGGGTGCTACACTAGGAGGACCCACTGACTGTCGTTTGTCTGCTTCTTGAGAAGGAAGTAGATCTCTATGCAAGGATAGTCACCGTACTTGATCTTGGACAAGGTATATCTTGTACCTTCTTTCCTGTTCTCCGTTGTTGACATAATCTACTGGTTAGGAAATATGGACATTGGTGTTTTTATTACGATCTGTGACCTCCATATTTCCCAAAAATAGTATCAGAGTCACATTAATTTATAGTATTTTGGGATTTAATCGATGTGATCAAATTTTATTATTATTATTTATTTTATTGCATACATTGTGAATATTCAAATAGTTAACATGCATATCCAATTAAATACCACATAAACTACTGAATGTCCCATGGATTATCCAATCTAAACGCCACTACTCGTCTCCGTCCCGGTCTCATCTCCCTTTAAATCGTTGGACTCCTTCCCAGTTGCCGACTAGTAAATTAATCGTGGCTAAACTCCCCCTCCGGGTAGATGATCACTACATATGTGCGTAACTGTCAAAAGATGAAAGGGGCAGCAGTGTACAAATGACGATGGATGCAGTAGACAAAATAAAAAAAGACAGAAATAGTTGGTTGTTCCAGTGCCTTGACGGAAACAGCAACGACACCAACAACCATCATCCACACGACGAAAAAAAAAGAACAGAAAACAATGAAGAAGAGCACGATTTTCCAATTACTGGGCGGATGCAGTGGCAACATTATTCCCATGATGGACGCTGCAACAATTCTTCTTGTTAATAGATCGTAGTCGACAGGACTCAGAACAGTCATGGGCAAAAGAAAAATAAATGAAGAAGGTAATGTGAAGGAGTATATATAGATGTAAATGAAGAAGGTAATGTGAAGGAGTATATATAGATGTGAAGATGCTAGAAGGGGCTTTAGCGTGAGAGCCATACTTTAGGGAGGCAGAGACGCCGTGATGAGGAAGACGGAAGACACCAGGAAACCGAGGCCGTCAATGAGGAAGACAGAAGACACCGCGGTAAAAGGGTATCCGAGTTGGAGCGGTGCCCTCGCACGGGAGTCGGGAACCAGTTTTGGAGTGTTGACGATAATTGGGGAGTCCAGAATTGGGGAGTCCCAGCCGGTTGGGACAAACATAGGATTCGGTTGCAATTAAGACTGTCCTATCCCTTCACATGTACCGTGAACCAAACACGCGTCTAGGTGGCTGTACTGAAAAATTCGAATTTGGGAGTTATTACTGGAATGAAAGTGTGGATTTATAAAATTAAACAAATATATGATTTTATAACTTCAAATTAAAATGCACTAAAATTTAGACTTTGTTTTACAACTAAATTTTGGTGCTCAACCGGGTCTGAAATTTCTAATTAAAATTTATGTTTCTTTTTTTAATATCTATGTTTATTTTTTAGTGCTCGATATCTATCTCTATTAATTCCGTGTGATTTAATTCCATGCCTACGAAACCAATTTAGTTATGGCATGAAATGTCTATTGTTTTATAAACGATGGATGCGTGGGTGAGCACAAGCAAATGTACGAAAAAATAACAAGAATTGTCATTTGATTATAATGGTGGTTGACGGTAGAGTGGTGGACATGAATTTGTGCGACGTAAGGAAATCTATCACGATTAGGTGGAGAGTGAGGTAGAATTTATGGGAAAAAAAATCATATTTCAAGCCGACGTTTATTGTGTTTTCCTTTGAGTGTTGATGATATATATCACCCCCTCTAGGCCTCTATCCTCAGTTCCATACCTGATATCTAAACAATACCTGATATCTCCGACAAGAGGGGTTTTTCCCTAGCAAACTTTTATGATTGAGATAAGGAAGAGAGAATGCGCGTTTTGACAAAAAGGTGGTCCCTACAAACTGCTAAGAGAAAGAAATAATTTCTAAAAAATTGATATATATACATACATAAATAATTAGCAATTAATTAGGATTATTAGATTGAAAGAAACCAAGATATAATGGTTAAAGATAATTATGATAAAACAATTAACTTTAATAAATCATAAAAAGTGATTTTTACTCGTACATAAATAAATTATTCTCTTTCTTAGTTAAGAGATATAACTGCCGTTTTTTCCTCTCTTTCCTTCTTTTCCCTTATTGTTCTCTCTCCATCCCCTTTTACTCGTAAATAAATAAATTATTCTCTTTCCCATATTGTTTGAGTACGAACAATGAACAACATAGCTAAAGTTAATAAGTAATGAACATTGCAGAAACATAGTTAATCGATCTGTGTTAGCTTCAATTATTGATGTAATTTCAATAGGGATTTGTATATATTAATTCTGATTGGTGGACCGGACCAGACCTGTTATGCATTCCAGTGTGGTAAAGGGCTCGTTCATCTATCTTTTCATAATCTAATTTTCAGTCCGGTCCGCCCAAGACTGTTTAAAACTGATCTGAACCAGTTGGACCAAGCAATATAAAAAATATACTTTTATAATATTAATGAAACGTAATATTTCTAAACGATAGTGAGGGAGTGGCCCTATTGATTATTTTCGAATTTTGAGATGTGTATATCACAATGCTAACCAACCATAGAAATCTAAATAAATGCCTTCGCAGAGGCACAAGCTACAAAAAAAGTCAAAACGAGTAGTCAAATTTTAGCGCATTTATCACGTCGGTTGAATTTAATTGTTAGTCTATGACGTACAAGAAAAGCCAAAACGGTCCCTCTAGTTTTCATGTACATGTTAAGTAATTCACATGTATAATTGTAGATACTGTTTTCTTCATATATACTATAAAATAACGGTCGTTATACTTTAGGCATTGTATTTTTATTTTCTTAATAGTCATACAATAGCAATTGTTCATGAACGAATTCACTTGCAATTGTGTGTGATTTAGCGGAACTTCTTTTATCAAATTTAACACAACTTTTTATATTTTATAATAAGCAAAAAATTATGTATATATTTTTATCCGTTTCAGTCTCCGTCTGGTTTTTTATCTTTTCAGTCCGGTCCGAACGGACCAGTCTTATTTTATTCAGAATGTTTTTTGTTAATCGAGACTTGATATTGCCTGATTCAAATCGATTCTTTTCCGGATTTAGACCTCAAAGTTTCACTACATTGTATTTGGATGCATCAATTTGTGTCCCTACACTATATCTAAATGTAATCTTTGTACACTTCATGTCTCTAATAAAAGTACTACCTTTACAAAAAAAATCATTTTTTTATATATATAAGTGTTTGGTTCCTCATCCCAACCGCGTCATCCGACTCAAGTCTGGGAGCAATGAAAATACATCGATTTTATTTTAGACTAGTTAAAAGTATGTGTTAATCACGTGGATAGCAGTTGAATTAGCACAATAAAATCCGTAATGTATACTATTACACATGATAAAAATATATTTAATAATTATTCAAATTTAATGTGGAAATTGATTTTTTCTCCTGGTTCAGTATATTAATAACAATAATTACATAAAATTTGGTAAAAGACATCGACTAATATCTATTTGACTCCTTCTAGTATGCACAACTCAAATTCAAAACTATCAATTAATATGCAATTGACTCATTTTAATATGTATCTTGGAAAAAATGATAAGTATATAAAAATAATTAAAAAAAAGCGGCAAGCAGGTTGATTAGCTGGCGCACACACTTGATTCATTTTTATTACGAGTTTATAGACTCTATGATAAACAAAAGTGAAAGATTGAGAATCACAAAAAAATGTTGAGAGATCAGTCGGCTAAAAGTTGGGTGACTCCCTCCAAGCTGTAAGTACACAAAAAGACTACTTAAACACATAAAAAGACTACAATGTGATCTCAAGCTTTCGTTTGAAAAAAAAAACTGTTGAGCAAAACAACTCGACAACAGGCATGAGACTAAAGCAATATAAATTGAGAAGAACAAAAAAATAAAAAAACCACCGAGTTAACAACGATTAAAAGCTCAATGACTCCCTCCGAATTGTAAGCACATATACATACTACATAAACACAGACAGATTGGACCAATAGTAATCTGATGCCTTTCTTTTTCTTGACAATAAAAAATCCTAAACATGGCCCTTATACAATAACTTTGTGTTAAAATAGAAAATAAAGAAAACAAAATACAAAAGAACAAGAATTGAGAATCGCAAAAAAACTTCTGAGTGAAGCATCTCGACAACAGGTAGGAGACTACCTTTTATTATAAGTATATAGATATAGATACAAACTACTTAAACACGTACACAAATTGGACCAATGTGAATTTTCTGCCTTTCTTTAACTTGATAGTAAAAAATCCAAACGTGACACACATGCAACAACTCTACATTAAAACTAAAAATTTAAATAGTAAAACACAAAAATAAAAACTGCAAAAGAAATTACAAAAAGAAAATATATAATAAAAAATTTAAAAAAGAAAAAAGAAAAACTACTGAGCAAAATAGCTCGTTAACTAGCAGGAGATTGGATTTTAATATAGAATAGAGTAGATAATTTTATGAAGACACACACTTGTAATAAACAGTCAGGTACGCAAGTGCAAATAGTATGCATGTCACCTATGTTTATTTATATCGACATGTCACTTGTTTATTTATATGATTAGAAATATTATAGATAAAAAATAGATGCGGTAAGAAGGCAGACACACATCTAAAATAAGCAGTTAGACATGTAAGTGCAAATAACAGGCATGTCACCTATGTTTATCTATATGGTATTAGACTAGTAAACACACATGTACACATATAGTGACCTCAAAATTTGACACATTGTAATATGATAATTTTATATTTAAATATTTATGTCCATATCATCATTTATGTATATTTTATAGTTATGTATGTTAGAAATATTTTATTATATAAAATTATAGGCGGTCTTTATTTAGTAAGATTGTTAGACTATGGAAGAAAATCGAAAATGAAAAGATGAAGCAAAGGGATGAGAAGTATAATTGCTATTTCCTTGATTTACAAATTATGTATTAAATTGTTGCACATGGAATATGCTGGAATATGCAAGTAAGATAACCAGAGGGAGTGTTGATTGAGAACATGGTGATCATGGAGTTAGAGTGGGAATTATAAGATCAAGTGAAAAAAATAGTGGGGTGAGTAAGTGGAGATCATTTATAAACTCCTTGAGGATATAAATATAACATAAGTTGTGATGGTAACAGTTGTGAGTGAGTTGAAGATATGATAAAAACTATTTATAAATTTAATTTATTATTGGATGAAGGACATGCGACTGAAGTAAATGAGGGCCATTGGGGAATCAATTGTTATATATTCATAAACATTCACATCGTCATGCATACTGAGTATTTTATAATTAATTATTTTATAATAGAATGATATTTGAAAGTGAGTTTTTCATCTTATTAATATTGTTAAGTAATTCATTATTATTTTTTTAGAATAATATCATTTAAATATACTACTATTAAAAAAGAATAAACATATGTCATTTTCTTAAATATAATAGAACTCTTTTAAGTAAAAATACATTAAATGCACAAAATATTGCTATGTGGTGCACATTTTATCTCAAAAGTACATATAAACACTCAAAGAGTTTAATTTATTTGTACGATTTTTTATGAGGCATACACCATTACTAATGACGATTGAATTTGAAGGGATGTAGAGAGGTGAGAGAAATTTTGATTAGAAATAGGGCACAATTATTTCATATATGATAATGTCATAGAGTGGAGTTACTGAGATGAAGAATTGGGTGAGAAGAGCGAACAATGCAGGTTTCTTGGGTTCAGAATGTGTGTTGAAAAAAATTTGGTTAAGGAGACGAATGGGTTTTGTTTTCTTTTGAATGAAAGTTAATGAGAATTAATAGGAGATAATGGCAAAAAGTGGAGTTATTGATATCCAGGAGGACAAAAGAATTTCAAAAGTAGATAAAACGTGGTCTTGTTGGGAGAGATTGGGCAAATAATTCCATGGTGAGCATGGAGTTAGATTGGGAATTAGAATATCAAGTGAAAAAAAATAGTGGGGTGAGTATGTGGAAATCATTTATAAATTTCATGAGAATATAAATATAACATAAGTTGTGATGGAGATAGTGTGAGTGAGTTAAGGATATAATAAGAACTATTTACAAATTTAATTTATTATTGGATGAACGACATGTGAGTGAAGTAAATGAGGGTCATTGGGGAATCAATTGTTATATTATGTTCATAAACATTCACATCACCATGCATACCAAGTAATATATAATTACTAAAATGATATTTGAAAAAGAGTTTTTCATCCTGTTGATATTGTTAAGTAATTCATTATTTTTTTTTAGAATAATATCATTTTAAATATACCACTATTAAAAAAAGAATAAACATATGTCATTTTCTTAAATACAATAGAATCTTGTAAGTAAAAATACATTAAATGCAAAAAATGTTGATATGTGGTGCACATCTTATCTCAAAGGTACATATAAAAACTCAAAAGAGTTCAGTTCAATTTATTTGTACGATTTTTTATGTGACAATCACCATCACTAATGGCTATTGAATTTGAAGGGATGTAGAGAGGTGAGAGAAAATTCGATTAGACATAGTGCATGATTAAATGGCAGAGAGGGGAGTTACTGAGATCAAGGTAGAGAATTGGGAGAGAAGGACGAATAAAGTAGGTTTCTTAGGTTGAGAATGTTTATTGCAATAAAAAAACGTGGTCTTGTTGGGAAGTTATTGAAATCCAAGAGGAGAGGAGAATTTCAAAAGTAGTGGTCTTGTTGGGAAAGAGGGGCGAATAACATAAGGTTTTAGTCAAGAAAGCTTGTTGCGAAAAATGTGGTCAAATAAATATGAGAATTAATAGGAGATAATGGTAGAGAGGGGGGTTATTGAGATCTGTGGAGAGGGGAATTAGAAAATGGAGATTGACAGGGAAGAGGGAGGGATGTGGAGCGGAGAGTGAGAGACATAAGAGAGAACGTTCAATTTAAATAGAAGAAAAGTTGAGAAAAAAAATCTGAGAAGAGAGTTCGTGAAAGAGCACAATTTTGAAATATTGATCTCTGATTGGTCATAGAGACTGAAAATGGTATTTTCAAAATTATCAAAAAAAATCTCTTTATTTATAGTAGTATAGATATAGAATGTCGGTAGACAATTAATACTGGCTATAAACAACTACATTTGACCACAATCAATGCGGAATATAAATAGCACTGACACCACCACTACAGATTCAGCATGTGGTTTATGTCTATGCGTAATCGGGAATCAACCTGGTCACCCACCCAGTCACGAGAATGTGTTCTCAGGATGTGGAAACGTGTGTGTATCAGGCTTTTTTCCTATAACACATATCTTTTTCTGCAATAAACTCATGTGTAATAAATTTTTATATACGATAAAATAAATAAGAGATTAATATAAAAAAGGGAAGGAAAGTATACAAAAAGAGAGGAGCGAGAAAACTATTTTGTTCATAACTCATAATTCTTTATGAATTAATTTTATGAAAAAAATAATAGAATTATTATAAAAATATTTTTCTAATAAGACTAATGTTGATATATTTTAGAGGAAAAAATAATATAAGTGATATATACTTCTTGCCATTCTCGTAGAATGTTAATTTTGCACAATATTAATGCATATTTCTCTTGTATTTTTTTATTATAGTATATATCACAGATTAAAAATACATTACAATGGGATAGAAGACAGACGATCAACAAGCTACACCGTCAACCCTTTTTGAATGGTAGTACTAAAAATATTTGTACAATATAATGAAAGAAGGGGAAGGAATAAACAAAGAGGGGAGAATTAGGAAAAGAGTGTGAGAGAAATAAATCTTAGTATTGTACTACAAAGTATTAGTACAGTATGAAAAAATAAGAGGAATCATAGAAAAATGAGAGGAGTGAGAGAATGAGAAACAAATTACATTAAAAATATTTTTACAATTAAAAAAGGAGAGAAATATATATAAAAAAATAAATGTGAGAAGTAAACATTAGTATTGTACTACAAGTACATTATAAGAGATGAGGAGTGAAGTATATATAAAAAAGCAGAGAAAAGTTAACATTAATATTGTACTAAAAGTACAATATGAGAGTTGATGAAATATATGTAAGTATATATATATATATATATATATATATATCTCAAAATTTTGTCAATGTTAATCTTATTTGAAAGTATTTTGTGTAAAGAAACGAATACTTTGTTTTGACAAAAGATTCATATGAATAATATCTGAAATATATGTTTCTATCCTCTCTCTCTCTCATACCGTTCATATAATTTTTAGTACATATTCTGTCACACCCACATCCCACGATTACCACTAATCATGAGATTAGGGCATGAGTTTGATGATTATACTTGATACAAAGTTCACTCCTGATTATGATTTTTTTCCTTTTATTTCAAACTCTTTATTTTCTCGCATCCAATCACATAAACAAGCTTTACAAGAGAATTAAACTTTCATTACTCTAATATGATCTCAACATTAATGATACCCATCCATACATTCATTCTGTTTCTCATACTTCCATGTAGATATGACATGATAATCAGATATATTCTCTCTTATCAAGAAAATAAAGATACAAAACATCATTTACAACTCTCTCGCATCTATACAAGGACCTAGAGTGATAGGGACCGACTAAACTCAACTAATCTCATACTTAACTCATGTGGTAGATCTACTCTGATGCTTGACCTTCTTCAATTCCATGTGGTTTCCCTAAAAATTGTGAGTAGAGGGGTGAGCCTACTCGCTCAGTGAATGAGTACTTCAAAGAAATAGTCTAAAGCATTGATATAATTACAAATATACTTTTGAGCGACTGATATCAATTATAACAGTAGTAATCTTTAAAGAGACTAATTTTTCACAAACATAAATATGGCACAATACTCAAGACATCTACAAGAGTGAATCAGTACATGAACATGCTTGATTGATTATAAAGAGAACTAATAATAGAGAAACATACAAAGAATAATTGAATAACTGCACACACTTGTTTAACCTCTCATTCATCTTATTATGCCCTGAACCCACATGAGGTGTACCACAATATGTGAAAGAATCACAGCAAGCAACGATCTCACTGTACAGGGCTTAGAAGCATGTCCGAGTTCGTAAGCCTATCTCTTAAGTAAGACCCCGTCTGCAGCGGGCCTCAGCACGTCTACCTCTCGGTGGCTAATGGGAGCAGTCGGATATATGAGACTCCTCCTCTCAACCTGGATACTCAGGCAGTGAGTCAAAGCCCTCAGGCTTATTATGCATCAGTGGACCTACTGACCACTGATCACTCAACATGTTACATAGGTACCACCGACATTCCCGGTTGGTGATGGATACCACACAACTGTAAGGAGTCTTCCCTACTGGTCAAGAGCCCCGCACCCTACTAGTGTGCTCCAACTTACCTCGATCTGTACTACCTCTAGTCGGGAAGTCATTTACTCCTCACAACGCAGGCCTCATCCAGTGAGGATTCTACAGTGTTTAGGGCATCTACATGTCTAATTCACTCTTTAATTTTACAATTCAATCATCACATCAACATATCTTTATTCATCTTTGTAAACTGTTCATTTCATAAACCATTTGATAACATTTACCACAACGGAATTGTTAAGCATCACCACATCTCAAACTTTGAAACATTGATATCACAATACTTGTTTCACTGAACACACTTCATTAGGGTTTCATTTACCTCATTCACTTATCACATAACTCGCATAAGGATTGTATACATCGCACACATCAAGAATAACATTGAATCAAGATGTTTAATTGCAAACCTCCAACTTTCCATTCATTTAGGGTTTCACCCTCATTTCTGATATATCAAACAAACATTGAATCCAATATGTTATCTGACATATATGTAATATGCATACAAATAAAACAATCATTCGTAACCAAGGAGATTCAACTAGGCAAACTTCTTTATTCAATTATACAACAATTTCAGCCATAGTTGAAAATCTTAGATTTTAATATTTTCATGTAACCCTTACAATTACTTTAAGAATTCTCATTTTGATGGATTGCAATCATTTCTAATATGATTTCATAATCTAAAATTCATTACAACAGATAAATAATCCATAACATATCAACTTGCAAAAGCTTGATCAAATCGACCATTTAGGGTTGTACTTGCATACTAATCAATTGAAAATCATTAATGATTTAACTGGTTTTCACGCAATCTACTATTTAAAGGAATTACCCACTCACCCTAAGGTGTGAAAACATCCTAAAAACGTAGCCCCTCTCTGAAGATCTCAAATCCATATCAAATCTCTAGCAAAATATGCAGTTTCTTCTTCCTTTTAACCCTAAACGGGGCCTGCTATAGGTAGAAGACGAGATTAGAGGTTAAACCAAACCTCCAAATCATTGGACTAGGGATTCTGAGTAAGGGTAAATGAGGAGGAGGATGAATCAATGGCTAAAATTACTGACCAAGTCGAATTTATAGAAACCCCTTTTGATTTATGTTGTTCTTCACGTTCTTCCCCAGCAATCACCCCAGAAATTGCCCTCTAGGTCGTGCCCTAGTAGAGAAAGATATATGGGATTATAGATAATCGAATTATGGTTCCAACGTACTTTGTTTCGTTGAAAATTGATAAGTATTGCTTGAGATATGATCGTTTTACAATTTGCTGCCTTGGGCGGCATCGGTCGTGGTCGCGGTGTCGATGCAGCGTTAGTCGCGGTATAGACCACGGGTCACAGTGTTGATGCAGTGTCACGGGTCACGACATAGACCACGGGTCGCAGTGTCGACGCAGCGTCGGTCGCAGTGTCGACCGCGGTCGCGGTGCTCTGTATATGTTTACTAAAAAGGGCATAACTCTCTCATTTTAAACCGATTCGGTTCATTCTTTTTTTGTTAGATTCGTAATTGAATTCTATACAATCCTACAATATTATTTTAATAATAATCTCAAATAAAAATTCATTTATTAATTATTTCCTCCAATGTCATTAACTCTCTTCTTGCACACATGTATGGGTTAATGTTATCTTAGCCCCAACTCAGATCTTTATAGTATGCTTAAGATGATTATGAGTTGCCCAAAAAATTATTTAAGGTTACCAAAGTTAAGACATAGCACAACATAAAATATTAATAACAAAACATGATAAGCATTAAGATTATCTTAAAACTCAAGGATTACCAGCAAAGCTAGGAACGGGTTGTAACAATTCTCCCCCTCTTAATAAAAATTTTGTCTCAAAATTTCTAAAAGAGGAAAAGATACTAGTTAAACATCTCCAATTCTACCTTCCAAGTAACTTCTTCTATACCATGATTCCTCCAAAGAATCTTTACTAATGGTATCTCTCTCTTTTTAAGCTTTCAATTTCTATAATCTAGAGTTTTATTTTCAACATTTAGTCATTTGTTCCTCTTGAAATCACAACTTTTAAAAGATATAAAATGTGTGACACATATTTCTCATCTCATCATCACATGGTACAATTCACTTGCCATTCATGAGACCACACTACTCATCATACTATTACAAGATATAACCCTAATTCACAATATCACAGGGTATCAACCCTTATCGACACAAGAGGATTACACCTTATCCAACGCTCAACTATGACCAAAGGTCATTAAGACCATCATACTATTCCTTGCAAGATCATCGTTATTTTTTTTGCATGCCGTATAACAAGGCTAAATAACATCACTTACATATAATATACTAGATCAATGCAATATTGCATTAATGAGCTAGGAGATATTCGTAAACAATCATAGCAGGGTTATATTAACATTAAGAACATTCCTTTATTACATCAACATGCAAGGAATCTAGATATGATTAACCCTAATCATATTCATAATGCACATGTTTAGTGTAAGAAAGTACCAACCATGTGGCTGTGATAACTGCCAATTAACATATTAAGGTTATGATCATATTAAGGAGGTTATTCCACCATCATTCCATCATATAAGAATGTTAAACATGAATACTCATCTTTATCTATATGTATCAGAATTAGGTTCAACGAGATAAATTATATTAATGCTACTAATCAGTACTTATACCCAAACCTTTACTCACAACATCCCCATTGGACCATGGATGCATAAGGTGAAGAATCACCATCACCATCACATTCCATACTATTCTCAAGTATGAACCCACAAATAAATCAAGGTGTAACCATCGGGTTATAGCATACAAGGGTTTCAACAACAGTAACAAAGTACTCCAGTTTGTATTAGTCATGTAAATACTATTCATACCCAATTACCATCACTTAGTTATATCAAAGCTAGGAATAACAAGCTATACCTCATTAGGGTTACATATCAATACAATATAGTTATCATCCCTTCTATTCATATGAGTGAATAGGTAAGACTACCTTATTCAGGGTAGCCCTCCATCTGTTCCATCATCATTCAACCCATATCACCATACCACAATTGTACAATACTAAGATGGGTTACTGGTATGAATGACTACAACTATCAAACACCTTTAATTAACATATTGCTTGCACAAGTACACTGAAATCATACGTTGAACCAATTTACATCCCTCATTATACCTTCAACAAATTACACTTCTAAAAACAAATTCATGTATTACTGAAAGCCATTGTTTTCTCTTATTTTCTCATTCATTACTACTTACTTCTTATTACTTATCCTTCTCATTTTGATCATATAGAATAAACATCCCTAACATTGAAACGTTCAAGGTAAGAATAGACTATTCATCATTCTTGACATCACTGCAAGAATTTGTTTTAGATTACACTTTGCTCATTTTGCATTTCTCCTTTTATTCAAATTTAACCTCTTATATTTCAAATCTATTTCTTATCCTTTGCTCTGAATCATTTCCATATTGTTTATCTACCTTTCATATTAGCTACCTTTAAACCCTAGATTACTATAAGTGCTAGTTTACTTCTCATAGTGCTAATATCATGATCTTGTCAAATCACTAGTGACATCCCTTAAACTACTACATCTCTAAGCATTCTAGGGTTTGGTCATTATCAGTAGCATGAAGTTATTGTGATGTGACTTTGCTCCCTTAATTTGAAATTCAACTTAACTCTCACAAGTTTTACTAAAGTCTTCCTTGTCTTATCAATGGAATATCCTTTCTATTACTTGGCCATTCATATAGATTACATTCAGAGTTTACACTGCTAGGGTTTCATCATCATGCTATGTGTCATTATTACAATCACTAGATGTCTCTACCATGGTGGTTATGCACCAGATATGATTCATTTTCTTATCACTTCATTCCCGCCTTGCTCTCATTAAGTAATATATGTAAGAGAAGATGATTCTGAGACTTAAAATTCTTATCTTCAAACATTCCCTTAGTACATTTCTCATATGTAGGTTTAATTAGTTATCCACAGGGATACTTGACTAATTAGCACTTGCTTGAATCTCTCAACCTATTTCTTTTATAATATATATTACTCCATCATGTTTCAAACCCTTCCTTACTTTCCATAATCCTCTCACCATATACTACTCTTCCACCTATCATCTTTAACTTCTAATTTTTCTCTTATGATCATGTTACTTATTCATGTGTATGATCATGTATACCAGGTTGCATATATTTCTTTTTTATCCTTCCACTAATGTGAAGTTGAAATTCTAAATCAATATTCTTTCTACTAATTTCACCTCATGTTTAATGCATTACATATCCTTCATTTTTAATCAAACGACTCATGCATGGGTCAAACTTAGTTTCTCTTTCAATCAAGTTTTTTTTCCTTCTTGAATATAGTTTACCTTTGTATGACTTATTCATTTGTTTAGCTACACTTTTGTTCTTGTTTTAGAAACTAGTTTGTTGTTCTATAGAGACTTAGAACCCCAAAGGTTGTAAGGATGAATGTATTAAACTTTATAATAAAGGTATACATTCCATACTATCAATTATATCATGTAACCCTCATTCCTTAATCAAGCCCATCATTTCTACATTTCTCTTTATTTCAACTAAATTTTTATTCTAGTCTTATGATTTACATGTTTATCTAGCTCTCTTCACTTTCATTCCTCTGAACTTCACATCTATGTAATTATTGTATACTTAACTCTTTTCTTTTATTTTCCCTTAGATTTGGAGTAAATAAAAGAATTGCACTCGATTATATAATCCATTCCTCATGATTGATTCTTACTATCTTGACCTTTACATACTTTTCTCATATCTTTTCCATATTTCATATTTAAAGTTCATATAATACTAAACATTAAACTTAACCTGAACATTATGTTGTGTTCCTTTATTCCCAATTAAGGGACTCTCATATGAGGCCCCAAAGTTGGATCTCAGATATCAATTCCAACTAATTCTTAGCTATTCTAATCTTTCCCATATGTTTCAACATCTTAGTGTATGAACATTCTCACTATGATATGTGTCTAATTTATCCATGGTATATTCTTATTATATTGTTAATAGGAATCATTAGATCCCGATAACACACCATGCTAGTCGGACCAGGCAGAACCTATAGTCCTGAAGCCAAGAGCTACTTAAGATTAACCGACTCCTATTAATCTCAAACATGTGGAAAGAATATCCACTTAGGGAAAACTCATTTAGACATAACTTTTGGTCTACTTGATACAAAGAATAAGTGAATCAATTTCATGATACAGAACAATATAAAAGAACCATATATATTCTACAAACTGATAATCTGAATTCATATATATAAGAGAATTTCTATTGATATCCAATCAAGCAAGCAATATAAAGCAAGAGTTGTATCACATTCTATGTTTAATCTCTTACTCCTTCATTACTTTTTTGTCTCCCAACCTTAAGATTTCTAGGGTTCCGCTCTAGCCCATCCTTCCTCTACATACCTGGCCAGGGCATTCAGAGAAGAATAGATAGAGTAGCTTGATACTGGTCAACCTAGGTATCCAGATACCGGGCCAGGGTATCCAAACACCCAGACTTCCCAGAGCTATAAACACATCACCTCCTATCTTCCACACTTATAGCTCTAAATTTCTAACCTAATGGTCCATGACGACTCAGCCTAAACTCTGATACCAAGCATTGTCACACCCGCATCCCATGATTACCACTAATCATGAGATTAGGGCATGAGTTTGATGAGTATACTTGATACAAAGTTCACTCCTGATTATTATTTTTTTCCTTTTATTTCAAACTCTTTATTTTCTCACATCCCATAACATAAACAAATTTTACATGAGAATTAAACTTTCATTACTCTAAAATGATCTCAACATTAATGATACACATCCATACATTCATTCTATTTCTCATACTTCCAAGTAGATATGACATGACAATCAGATACATTCTCTCTTATCAAGGAAACAAAGATACAAAACATCATTTACAACTCTCTCACATCTATACAAGGACCTCAAGTGACACGGACCGACTAAACTCAACTAATCTCATACTTAACTCATATGGTAGATCTACTCTGATGCTTGACCTTCTTCAAGTCCACGTGGTTTCCCTAAAAATTGTGAGTATAGGGTTGAGCCTACTCGCTCAGTGAATGAGTACTTCAAAGAAATAGCCTAAAGCATTGATATAATTACAAATATACTTTTGAGCGACTGATATCAATTATAACAGTAGTAATCTTTAAAGAGACTTATTTTTCACAAACATAAATATGGCACAATACTCAAGACATCTACAAGAGTGAATCAGTACATGAACATGCTTGATTGATTATAAAGAGAACTAATAACTCAAAAACATATAATGAATAATTGAATAATTGCACACACTTGTTTAACCTCTCATTCATCTTATTATGCCCTGAACCCACATGAGGTGTACCACAACATGTGAAAGAATCACAGCAAGCTACGATATCACTGTATAAGGCTTGGAAGCATGCCTGAGTTCCTAAGTCTATCTCTTGAGTAAGACCCCGTCTACAGTGGGCCTCAGCACATCTGCCTCTCGGCGGCTAATGGGAGCAATCGGATATATCAGACTCCACCTATCAACTTGGGTACTCAGACGGTGAGTCAAATCCCTCAGGCTTATTTTGCATTAGTGGACCTACTGACTACTGATCACTCAACATGTTACATAGGTACCACCGACATCCCCAATTGGTGTTGGGTACCACAGAATTGTAAGGAGTCTGCCCTACTGGTCAAAACCCCCACACCCTACTGGTGCGCTCCAACTTACCTCGATCTGGACTACCTCCAGTCGGGAAGTCATTTCCTTCTCACGGCACAAACCTCATCCTGTGAGGATTCTATAGTGTTCAGGGCTTCTACATTTCTAATTCACTCTTTAATTTCACAATTCAATCATCACATCAACATATCTTTGTTCAACTTTGTAAATCGTTCATTTCATAAACCATCTGATAACATTTACCACAACCGAACTGTTAAGCATCACCACATCTCAAACTGAGAAACATTGATATCACAATACTTGTTTCACTGAACACCCTATCATTAGGGTTTCATTTACCTCATTCACTTATCACATAACTAACATAAGGATTGTACACATCGCACATTAAGAATAACATTGAAACAAGATGTTTAATTGCAAACCTCAAACTTTCCATTCATTCAGAGTTTCACCCTCCTTACTGATATATCAAACAAACATTGATATCATTGAATTAAATCCAAGATGTTATCTGACATATATGTAATACGCATACAAATAAAACAATCATTCGTAACTAAGGAGATTCAACTAGGCAAACTTCTTTATTCAATTATACAACAATTTCAGCCATAGCCGAAAATCTTAGATTTTAATATTTTCATGTGACCCTTACAATTACTTTAAGAATTCTCATTTCAATGGATTGTGATCATTTCTAATGTGATTTCATAATCTGAAATTCATTACAACAGATAAATAATCCATATCATATCAACTTGCAAAAGCTAGATCAAATCGACCATTTAGGGTTGTACTTGCATACTAATCAATTGAAAATTATTAATGATTTAACTGATTTTCGTGCAATCTACTATTTAAAGAAAGTACCCACTAACCCTAAGGTGGGAAAACACCCTAAAAATGTTGCCCCTCTCTGAAGATCTCGAATCCATATCAAATCTCTAGCAAAATCTGTGGTTTCTTCTTTCTTTTAACCCTAAATGGAGGTAGAAGACGAGATTAGAGGTTAACCAAACATCCAAATCAGTGGACCAGGATTCCGAGTAAAGGGAAATGAGGAGGAAGAATCGACGGCTAAAATTACTTACCAAGTCAAATTTATAGCAACCTCTTTTGATTTCTGCTATTCTTCACGTTCTTCCCTAAACCTTACTCTGTAAATCACCCTCTAGGTCGCCCCTCGCAGAGCAAGATGTCAGGATGATACATAATCAAATCACGGTTCCAACACACTTTGTTTCATTGAAAACGGATAAGTATTGCTTGGGATATGATCATTTTACGATTTGCTGTCTTGGACGGCGTCGGCCGCGGTCGTGGTGTCGACGCAGCGTCTCGCGGTGTCGACGCAGCATCAGTCACGGCATAGACCGTGGGTCGCGGGGTCCACACAGCATCACGGGTCATGGTATAGACAACGGGTCGTGGTGTTGACGCAATGTCGGTCACGGTGCTCTGTATATGTTTTCTAAAAAGGGCATAACTCTCTCATTTTAACACCAATTTAGTTCATTCTTTTTTTTGGATTCGTAATTGAATTCTCTAAAATATTATGATATTATTTTAATACTATTCTCAAATTAAAAATCATTTATTAATTATTTCCTCTAACATCATTAACTATCTTCTTGCACACATGTATGTGTTAATGTTATCTTAGCCCAACTCGGATCTTTATAGTATGGTTAAGTTATGATTATGAGTTTCCCAAATAAGTATTTAAGGTTACCAAAGTTAAGACATAGCTCAACATAGAATATTACTAACAAAACATGATAATCATTAAGATTATCTTAAAACTCGAGGATTACCAACATAGCTAGGAATGGGTTGTAACAATTCTCCCCCTCTAATAAAAATTTCATCTCGAAATTTCTAAAAGAGGAAAATATACTAGTTAAACATCTCCAATTCTACCTTCCAAGTAACTTCTTCTACACCATGATTCCTCCAAAGAATCTTTACTAATGGTATCTCTCTCTTTTTAACACTACTACAGAAATAACTTATAACGTCACATTTAGAGGCGTCGGTTATTACCGAAAACCGACGCCTAAACCCTACAATGTGGGATAATTACAGAGACTGACATCTATATTTGAAGACTGGTCAGATACGAGTATCACTTTTTATTTAGCGTCGGCTCCCTATAATGAACCGACGCCTAAAATAGCCCGCCAAATCCAATTTTTTGAGCGAAAAAAATTACCCCCAAAGTTTCACATACGGCGTCAGTTTTTTGACCTAATAACTGATGCCTAAAGATGAAAAAATTACCTCCAAAGGTTGTCAATTTTTGTGGAAAAACCGACGCTGATAAGGTTTCGCGCGCCGTCCCTGCGAAATTTTTTAGGGTTAAGATTGTCCAATGGATGTCGATTTTTTTTTGCAACTGACGCTGATGGATATTAGGTGTCGGTTTTTAAATAACTGACACCTTTGTTAACTTAATAACCCCCGATCGATCGAGAAACAGACTCTTCAGCGCCCCCAATTCTCTCTATTTCATCACAAAATAGCCCCCGCCCAAAGTTGTTGCCCCCTGCTCGTCGCCGTCGCTGCCCGCTAGCTCCTCACACCTCTGTCGTCGATGATAGGGATGCCTAGCTGCTCTCTTCTTCCTCCACGCCGCTGACAGGTAGGTCGCTGCCTCTTCTTCTTCCTCCACCTCTTCTTCTTCCTGCTCACAGGTCGTGCCTTGCTTTTATCCATTTGGTAAGGAGGGAGCAGGAAGAAGAAGATACATTTGCAATTGAATACTAATGCTTGACCTAATTTTGTAAATTTTGATGCATGTTGAATTAAGATATTAAAATCCTAATACACATTTCACCATAATCTTGAATTAACTGTATTGTTGAAATATTGTGATCAATCTATCTAAGATATTAAAACCCTAATGTTAAATCTCTGATTTTGTAGTGATGTGTCACCCTAACATCTACATGAATCCATGTTGTATGATGTAGATTGATGATAATGCATGAGCTAGTTTGAAATTTTGAAATCAATTATGAATATCTCAATCCCTAAGTCATACTAATTTATGTGTAATCTTTATCTTGATGATGAACATGCATGGACACTCGAAATGTTGAAATCAATGTTATAGAATGACATCACATGTATTTGTTGGCCTAGAAACCCGTCCAAGATTTACTCATTAGGAGTAAATCTTGGATAGTCCCCGGTTTGGGACTGTTCTTGAACACCTAATCTCACTTAGGTTGTATAATGTGTATTGGGTTTTCAAGAAAATTTTGGTAGCATTTTCTCATTTGTTCTCTAAGTACATATTACTTGGAGAACAACAGGGAAATGTTGCCGAAATTTTCTTGAAAACCCAATACACATTATACACTTACTAGTGAGATTATGTATTCAAGAATGGGATAGGTGGTACACATTTATTATATATAAAAATGACATCACATGTATTTGTTGGCCTAGAAACCCATCCAAGATTTACTAATTAGGAGTAAATCTTGGACAGTCCCCAGTTTGGGACTGTTCTTGAACACCTAATCTCACTTAGAATGTGAACTTTCAGATGGCTGAGCATTCCCATGATGACCGTGTTGATGATCACCGTGAGGGTGAGGACGTGCTTGCGTCGCCTGACAATGTAAGTTTTAAGAATATATCCCTGAGGTTTCTATCTATATGTTCATTTATAATTATATCATGTAAGTGTGTTTTTTTTATCAAATTTTAGGTTGGTGATGTACCCCCTGAAGAAATTATTGCACTTGATGAACAGCAAAAGAAAATTGAGAAAGTGAGGGACATCACAATGATGAACAAGTTAATACAACAAAGGGGCAATGGACCCAAATTGGCTGTGGATTTCGATCATGCAGGAAATCCATATGGAGTGAACCGCAACTCATTTGTTTCATATCTTGGGGTTCTTACTCGCAGCCATTGCAGTCCTATCCTAGAATCCTGGCATAAAGTTCCTAAGGGGAAGAAAGACCACATATGAAAGGAAATATATGTGAGTTGTTATTATTTGTAATTCTATTTGTGTAGATTACTAATTTTTAGGATACTAGTTAATAGCAATTCTATTTAATTTGCAGAGCATATTTGATCTGGATGAAAATCTACATCATAAATGTGTGATGCAACACTGTGGGAGGGTCCTAAGGAACTATAGGACCAATCTCACCTGAGATTACATACGCGATGCTGATAAGAGGTTCTTGATTGATTTCCAATTCTAGACATTGATCACTATTTCACTAACACTACACTAATAATTTTTATTTGTATTCTCTTTAAAAAAAATAAATTTAGGCAGAAGGAAGCCACACAGCAATGGAACTACCTGGACCCCAAAGACTGGAAGGCATTTGTTACTTAAAGAAAAATAGATGAATTCAAGGTATTAAGCGCCACTCCCAATTTAATTAATATACATTTTTGTGTATTTACTTATTCAAGATTAACCTTTAGGTATTAAGCGATGCTCAACGAGCAAGGTGTGCACTGAATGTGCATGACCACATAATGGGTCCAAGAGGATATGAAGGTGTTCTCCAAAGACTACAGGCTGACTCTGCTCAACCTACTGCTACTCAGGAGATTGCATAGTCCTCTACTACTGCTCCCGCACCTTTGCCTCGCCATGCTATGTGGATAGCTGGGAGGCAAAACAAGAAGGGAGACATACTGAAGCCCACAACTGTTGAGGCGGTTGCAAAAATGGTAAAAATCAACTCTTAGAGCAATCGATTGATATTGATTATTGTTATGTTTACTTACTAATTTTTGTTGATGGTGATTAGCGGGAGCTGCACGAGCAGAGGAAGGAAGGCAAGTTCATCCCTCAGGGCACAAGGGATGAACACACAGTTGCTCTGGGTAACCCAGAGCATCCTGGACGTGTTAGGGGTGTAGGTGCTAGTGTGGGCATCAAAGCATTCTTTGGGCCATCCCAACGCAAACCTATCCCAAAAGCGGGACTTTCACAAGATGAGGTAACCTATTCTCTTATTTTAGAATGGTATTGCGAAAGGGAATTCAATAATCAGAAGCTCGTATTTCTTTTATCCATGTATAGGTAGATTCTTTAATTAATAGAAAAGTCGAGGAAGTACTTGATCAGAGACTCCATGAAGCAATTAGCAAGTGGCAGGCGTCTCAGAATGCCACTCATATAGTACCTATGGCGATCCGCTCTTCTCCTACTGCTCGTACTACAGAGGTTGGGAGTAATCCTATAGACCCACCACCTCGCACGTCCTCTGTAAGTATTTTTATGACATAATAGCTAGTCTGTTCAAGATGATATGTTTGTGTATATATGTATATAACATTCTTTACGTAAATTTGTAGGGGTTGAAGCCATGCCGGCTAAAAAATTAAGAATATATCGTTGCAGAGGCGTTGACTTACCCACCCCCTAAAGGGTGCATGTTTCATGGGTATCCAGTACCAGATGGTGTGGTACGTGTGATCCTGATACATGTACTCCCCGACTAGACAGATCCTGCACTGCCTCATGCACACCTAGATGTTGAAACACTTGGTGAGGCAGTAGGTGGAGTGATACTGTGGCCTGAAGTGGATGTCCTCTATACTGAGATTGTATGATAAATTTCCATTACTTTAATTTGTTAGTGTGTGTATATGAGTCAATTGATCTGAAATTATATATACAGGTCAAAAAGATGAGACCCACTACATCTCGACCTCTACCTCCTCGACTACCAAGTCGGCTTCCAAGGGACCTACACGCCTCGATAGGTCCTAATTGTAGGGGTGTGGCAATATGGATCGGCGAACATGATTCAAATTGCCCTATAATTGTTACTATTCCAAAGGATGCTGCAGGTAAATCATACGATAACAATCTATTTATACATGTTTAGCATATGTATTAATGCATATGTAATACAAGTTCTACATACATACATATTAATGCATAGGTATTAATACAAGTCAATCAAATGAAAATAAGATATTTATACAAGATATTTTGGAGTTGTTTAGTTATGAATGGCTGAACACATCTATGATAGAGCTGTGGATATGGTGAGATCTTGTTTATACATCCATATACCTTTTTTATATACGGTGATCTGGTTTCTTATATATTAATGCATACATAATACATGTTTGCAGCCACTTACACAAGATATGTACAGATTTTGGGTTTTCCCATGTGAGATTTTTGGTTCCATCTTTGATTAGTCTTATAGATACAGACCCTTCTTCAGTTACTTCATACTACTGTGATATTTTTGAATATTTTGGTAAAAATAAGAAGACGGTGATAATAGCTCCACTCAATGTCGAGTAAGTTTACTTTGCTTATAATTTGGACTTAAGAAAATTACATTTTTATTGTAGATTTTGAGTTATTAATTTTTAACTTTCTTACATGTAGTGGTAGGCATTGGGAGTTACTAGTTATTGTCCCCATGACGTTCACTGTCTATTATCTAGATCCTGTGGGAAATGAGTTGGATACATTATATGGACATGCAATTAAAAGGACATTATTCTCGTGAGAAATATTTCATATTTTTATATTTGTTAACATTTGTTACTACATTACTATTTAATTATGCAGTTTAATGGGTTACATTAACATATGTAGGGCTTTACAAGAGTACAAAAAAGCTGGAGGAAAGGTCCCCGGGAAAAAGGATCTGTCACTAATTTGGGAGAATGTGAAAGTAATTTCCTGACTCCAATGTATATATTATTTATGTGAGTTGTGTTTATTTATATTTTTGAATATTTTGTATGTTTCAATTTATAGTGTGCTACATAAGAATACGACTGGGCATGTGCCTACTATGTGATGCTATTTATGGACCTAATTATCAAACATTCCGTAATGGAAATCGATAAGATACAACAGGTATTATACATAGTCTCATTAGATAATATGAAATATATCAATCTTATTATATATTATTAATTATATATATACGTCATTCTCTTTGCAGGTCTTTAAAACTGCTGACTTCAGCATAGGTGGAAAGTGTTTCGATGTACATGCTCCCTATACGAGAGATGAATTAGATGTTGTAAGAGAAGAATGGGCAAAAGCCCTACAAAGAGTGGGGATTTTTTGATATAATTTTATTGACAATGATGACAATGATGAATAAAGAATAACTTTGTTCTCATAATTATTTTTGTGTGAATGTGAATGAATTTTTATGAATTGTCATATGTGTGTGAAGATGATCAATACATAAATATTTCTACATGTGTCTGAATGTGAAAAAAGATGAAATGAATGGAATTGCAGGTTGCTACTAGTTTCTACATGTGTGTGATGAAAAAATAATATGAATTAAATGTGCTTATACATGTGTGTGAATCGCATATATATAATATTGTTCATCTTATTAATTTTACAGGTTTGTGTCCTGTTGTTGGCTAATATCAATGGATGTCATAAACCTATATTTCAGAACTGAACTGCATGTTCTAATCCTGCTGACCAGCCATACAGTAGGCCTGCAAACTGATAAGAAAAAAAAGCATAACATAGGCATCAGTTATTTAAACAAAACTGACACCAAAGACATACGACACCTGTTTTTAATAATAAAAAAAACTGACGTCTATGTGGCCAGGAACCACGGCCGTGCTGGGAAGCACGACTGTGGTGGCAGACAGGGGATATGGTGTCGGTTATTAGCACAAAACCGACGTCAATTCAACTGATATGACTTCGGTTATCTTTCAAAACCGACGTCTATAGGCCCTTTGCTGGCGCGTTTTTTGGTGGCGGGAAGCATTTTGACGTCGGTTCGTTTAATAACCGATGTCTGTAACCATTCTATAGTGTCGATTTTCTTAAAAAATCGACGCCTATAGTCCCTTTGTTGGCGCGTTTTCGGTGGCGGGAAGCATTTTGGCATCGGTTGGGAACTGACGCCGAAGGGGTCCACCTTTAACGGTGCCCACTTGGGTGTCGTTTGGAAACCAACCCTAAAGCCCTTAATTAACCGACACTAAAGGCATGTATTGTAGTAGTGTAAGCTTTTGAATACTATAGTCTAGAGTTTTATTTTCAACATTGAGTCATTTGTTCCTCTTCAAATCACAACTTTTAAAAGATATAAAATGTGTGAAACATAATTTCTCATCTTATCATCACATGGTACAATTCACTTGCCATTCATTAGACCACACTACTCATCATACTATCACAAGATATAACCCCTTTTCACAATATCACATGGTATAAACCCTTATCAACACAAGAGGATTATACCTCATCCAGTGCTCAACTATGACCAAAGGTCATTAAGACCATCATACTATTCCCTGCAAGATCATCATTTTTTTTGCATTCCTTATAACAAGGCTAAATAACATCACTTACATATAATATACTGGATCAATCCAATTGTGCATTAATGAGCTAGGAGATATTCGTAAACAATCATAGCAGGGTTATATTAACATTAAGAACATTCATTTATTACATCAACATGTAAGGAATATAGATATGATTAACCCTCATCATATTCATAATGCACATGTTTAGTATAAGAAAGTATCAACCATGTGGCTATGATAACTGCCAATTAACATATTAAGGTTATGATCATATTAAGGAGGTTATTCCACCATCATTCCATCATATAAGAATGTTAAACATGAATACTCATCTTTATCTATTTGTATTAGAATTAGGTTCAACGAGATAAATTATATTAATGTTACTAATCAACACTTATACCCAAACCTTTAGTCACGGCATCCCCATTGGATCATGGATGCATAAGGTGAAGCATCACCATCACCATCACATTCAATACTATTCTCAAGTATGAACCCACAAATAAATCAAGGTGTAACCATCGGGTTATAGCATACTAGGGTTTCAACGGCAGTAACAAAGTACTCCATATTGTATTAGTCATTCAAAGACTATTCATACCCAATTACCATCACTTAGTTATATTAAATCTAGGAATAACAAGCTATACCTCATTAGGGTTACATATCAATACAATATGGTTATCATCCCTTCTATTCATATGAGTGAATAGGTAAGACTACCTTATTCAGGGTAGCCCTCCATCTGTTCCATCATCATTCAACCCATATCACCATACCACAATTGTACAATACTAAGATGGGTTACTGGTATGAATGACTTCAACTATCAAACACCTTTAATTAACATATTGCTTGCACAAGTACACTAAAATCATACGTGGAACTAATTTACATCCCACATTATACCTTCAACAAATTACACTTCTAAAAACAAATTCACGTATTACTGAAAGCCATTGTTTTCTCTTATTTCCTCATTCATTACTACTTAATTCTTGTTACTTATCCTTCTCATTTTGATCATATAGAATAAACATCCCTAACATTGAAACATTCAAGGTAAGAATAGATTATTCATCATTCTTGACATCACTGCAAGAGCTTGTTTTAGATTACACTTTGCTCATTTTGCATTTCTCCTTTTGTTCAAATTTAACCTCTTATAATTCAAATCTATTTCCTATCCTTTGCTCTGAATCATTTCCATATTGTTTATCTACCTTTTAGATTAGCTACCTTTAAACCCTAGATTACTATCAGTGCTAGTTTACTCCTCATAGTGCTAATATCATGATCTTGTTTTATAGAGATGCTAGTATTCAAGGTCAAATCACTAGTGACATCCCTTGAACTACTACATCTCTAAACATTCTAGGGTTTGGTCCTTATCAGTAGCATGACGTTATTGTGATGTGACTTTACTCCCTTAATTTGAAATTCAACTTAACTCTCGCAAGTTTTACTAAAGTCTTCCTTGTCTTATCAATGGAATCTCCTTTCTCTTACTTGGCCATTCAGATAGATTACATTCAGAGTTTACACTGCTAGGGTTTCATCATCATGTTATGTGTCATTATTACATTCGCTAGATTTCTCTACCATGGTGGTTATGCATCAGATATGATTCATTTTCTTATCACTTCATTCCCACCTTGCTCTCAATTAAGTAATATATGAAAGAGAAGATGATTCTGAGACTTAGAATTCTTATCTTCAAACATTCCCTTAGTACATATCTCGTATGTAGGTTTAATTAGTTATCTACAAGGATACTTGACTAATTAGCACTTGCTTGAATCTCACAACCTCTTTCTTTTATAATATATATTACTCCATCATATTTCAAACCCTTCCTCACTTTCCATAATCCTCTTACCATATACTACTCTTCCACCTATCATCTTTAACTTCTAATTTTTCTCTTATGATCATGTTACTTATTCATGTTTATGATCATGTATACCACGTTACATATATTTCTTTTTTATCCTTCTACTAATGTGAAGTTGAAATTCTGAATCAATATTCTTTCTATTAATTTCACCTCATATTTAATGCATTACATATCCTTCATTTTAAATCAAATGGCTCATGCATTGGTCAAACTTAGTTTCCCTTTCAATCAAGTTTTTTTCCTTCCTGAATATAGTTTAGCTTTGTATGACTTATTCATTTGTTTAGCTAGACTTTTGTTCTTCTTTTAGAAACTAGTTTGTTGTTCTATAGAGACTTAGAAACCCAAAGGTAGTAAGGATGAATGTATTAAACTTTATAATAAAGGTATACATTCCATACTCTCAATTATATCATGTAACCCTCATTCCTTAATCAAGCTCATCATTTCTATATTTCTCTTTATTTCAACTAATTTGTTATTCTAGTCTTATGATTTACATGTTTATCTAGTTCTCTTCACTTTCATTCCTTTGAACTTCACTTCTATGTACTTATTGTATACTTAACTCTTTTCTTCTATTTTCCCTTAGCTTTGGAGTACATAAAAGTAATGTACTCGATTATATAATCCATTCCTCATGATTGATTCTTACTATCCTGACCTTTACATACGTTTCTCATATCTTTTCCATATTTCATATTTAAAGTTCATATAATACTAATCATTAAACTTAACCTGGACCTTATGTCATGTTCCTTTATTCCCGATTAAGGGACTCTCATATGAGGCCCCAAAGTTGGATCTCAGATATCAATTCCCACTGATTCTTAGCTATTCTAATCTTTCCCATATGTTTCAACATCTTAGTGTATGAACATTCTCACTATGATATGTGTCTAATTTATCCATAGTCTACTCTTATTATATTGTTAATAGGAGTTATTAGATCCCAATAACACACCCTGCCAGCCGGACCAGGCAGAACCTGCAGTCCTGAAGTCAAGAGCTACTCAAGATTAACCGGCTCCTATTAATCTCAAACATGTGGAAAGAATATCCAATGAGGGCAAACTCATTTAAACATAACTTATGGTCTACTTGATACAAAGAATAAGCGAATCGACTTCATGATACACAACAATATAAAAGAACCATATATATTCTACAAACTGATAATCTGAATTCATATATATAAGAGAATTTCTATTGATATCCAATCAAACAAGCAATATAAAGCAAGAGTTGTATCACATTCTATGTTTAATCTCTTACTCCTTCATTACTTTCCAGTCTCCCAACCTTAAGATTTCTAGGGTTTCTCTCTAGCCCATCCTTCCTCTGCATACCTGCCAGGGCATTCAAAGAAAAATAGATAGAGTAGCTTGATACTGGTCAACCTAGGTATCCAGATACCGGGCCAGGGTATCCAAACACCTAGAATTCCCAGAGCTATAGACACATCACCTCCTATCTTCCACACTTATAACTCTAACTTTCTATCCTAATGGTCCATGACGACTCAACCTAAGCTCTGATACCAAACATTGTCACACATGCATCCCACAATTACCACTAATCATGAGATTAGGGCATGAGTTTGACGATTATACTTGATACAAAGTTCACTCCTGATTATTATTTTTTTCCTTTTATTTCAAACTCTTTATTTTCTCGCATCCAATCACATAAACAGACTTTATAAGAGAATTAAACTTTCATTACTCTAATATGATCTCAACATTAATAATACGCATCCATACATTCATTATGTTTCTCATACTTCCATGTAAATATGACATGTCAATCAGATACATTCTCTCTTATCAAGGAAACAAAGATACAAAACATCATTTACAACTCTCTCACATCTATACAAGGACCTAGAGTGACAGGGACCGACTAAACTCAACTAATCTCATACTTAACTCATGTGGTAGATCTCCTCTGATGCTTGACCTTCTTCAAGTCCATGTGGTTTCCCTAAAAATTCTGAGTAGAGGGGTGAGCCTACTCACTCAGTGAATGAGTACTTCAAAGAAATAGTCTAAAGCATTGATATAATTACAAATATACTTTTGAGCGACTGATATCAATTATAACAACAGTAATCTTTAAAGAGACTAATTTTTCACAAACATAAATATGGAACAATACTCAAGACATCTACAAGAGTGAATTAGTACATGAACATGCTTGATTGATTATAAAGAGAACTAATAACTCAGAAACATACAAAGAATAATTGAATAATTGTACACACTTGTTTAACCTCTCATTCATCTTATTATGCCCTGAGCCCACATGAGGTGTACCACAACATGTGAAACAATCAAAGCAAGCTACGATCTCACTATACAAGGCTTAGAAGCATGCCTGGGTTCCTAAGCCTATCTCTTGAGTAAGACCCCGTCTGCAGCGGGCCTTGGCATGTCTGCCTCTCGGCGGCTAATGGGAGCAGCCGGATATATCAGACTCTACCTCTCAACCTGGGTACTCAGGCGGTGAGTCAAAGCCCTCCGACTTATTGTGCATCAGTGGACCTACTGACCACTGATCACTTCACATGTTACACAGGTACCACCGGCATCCCCAATTGGTGTTGGGTACCACACAATTGTAAGGAGCCTGCCCTACTAGTCAAGACCCCCTCACCCTACTGGTGCGCTCCAGCTTACCTCGATCTGGACTACCTCCAGTCGGGAAGTTGTTTCCTCCTCACAGCGCATGCCTCATCATGTGAGGATTCTACAGTGTTCAGGGCATCTACATGTCTAATTCACTCTTTGATTTCACAATACAATCATCACATCAACATATCTTTGTTCATCTTTGTAAACTGTTCATTTCATAAACCATCTGATAACATTTACCATAACTGAACTGTTAAGCATCACCACATCTCAAACTGAGAAACATTGATATCACAATACTTATTTCACTGAACACCCTATCATTAGGGTTTCATTTACCTCATTCACTTATCACATAACTCACATAAGGATTGTATACATCACACATCAAGAATAACATTGAATCAAAATGTTTAATTGCAAACATCCAACTTTCCATTCATTTAGGGTTTCACCCTCCTTACTGATATATCAAACAAACATTGATATCATCGAATGAAATCCAAGATGTTATCTGACATATATGTAATACACATACAAATAAAACAATCATTCGTAATCAAGGAGATTCAACTAGGCAAACTTGTTTATTCAATTATACAACAATTTCAGCCATAGCTGAAAATCTTAGATTTCAATATTTTCATGTAACCCTTACAATTACTTTAAGAATTCTCATTTCTATGGATTGCAATCATTTCTAATGTGATTTCATAATCTGAAATTCATTACAACAGATAAATAATCCATATTATATCAACTTGCAAAAGCTAGATCAAATCGACCATTTAGGGTTGTACTTGCATACTAATAAATTGAAAATTATTAATGATTTAACTGATTTTTATGTAATCTATTGTTTAAAGAAAGTACCCACTCACCCTAAGGTGTGAAAACACCCTAAAACGTAGCCCCTCTCTAAAGATCTCGAATCCATATCAAATCTCTAGCAAAATCTGTGGTTTCTCCTTCTTTTTAACCCTAAACAGAGGTAGAAGACGAGATTAGAGGTTAAACCAAACCTCCAAATTAGTGGACCAGGGATTCCAAGTAAGGGGAAATGAGGAGGAGGAAGAATCGACGGTTAAAATTACTTATCAAGTCGAATTTATAGCAACCTCTTTAGATTTCTATTATTCTTCACGTTCTTCTCCAAAAATCACCCTAGAAATTGCCCTCCAGGTCGCCCCCTCACAGTATAAGATGTCTAGGATGATAGACGATCAAATCACGGTTCCAACGTACTTTGTTTCGTTGAAAATGGATAAGTATTGCTTGAGATATGATCATTTTAAGATTTACTATCTTGGGCGGCGTCGGCCGCGGTTGCGGTGTCGAAGCAGCGTCGCGGTCGCGGTGTAGACCGCGGGTTGGGGTGTCGATGCAGAATCGGTCGCGGTATAGACCGCGGGTCGTGGGGTCGATGCAGCGTCACGGGTCATGGTATAGACAGCGGGTCGTGGTGTCGACGCAACGTCGGTCGCGGTGTCGACTGCGGTCGTGGTGCTCTGTATATGTTTACTAAAAAGGGCATAACTCTCTCATTTTAACTCCGATTTGGTTCATTCTTTTTTTTTTAGATTTGTAATTGAATTCTCTACAATCCTACTATATTATTTTAATAATATTATCAAATAAAAAATTATTTATTAATTATTTCATCTAATGTCATTAACTCTCTTCTTGCACACAAGTATGGGTTAATGTTATCTTAGCCCCTACTCAGATCTTTAGAGTATGCTTAAGTTATGATTATGAGTTGCCCAAATAAGTATTTAAGGTTATCAAAGTTAAGACGTAGCGTAGCATAGAATATTACTAACAAAATATGATAAGCATTAAGATTATCTTAAAACTCGAGGATTACCAACAAAGCTAGGAACGAGTTGTAACACATTCATACAGTATGAGAGAAAAAAGGAATACACATCTCTCATACTATTTTATTTTTTTTCAAAAATTTATCAATATTTGTCTTGTTAAAAAGTTATTTTTATGAGAAATGTAATGCTTTTTATTTCAATCAAAAATTCATTAGGAGTGAAAGTTATGAGCAAAGTAGTTTTTTCGTTCTTCTAATTTAATTGACTATATTCTTTTTCTTAGAAAAAATATAACAGAGATAATGTGAGAGACTCCTCCACATTTTCTAACAGAACAATATTTTTTTCATCCTTTTTCTCTCTTCTATTAACCTCCCATAAATCTAGGAGATAATGACTGCTTTCTGTAAAGAAGACAAGTCTCAATGAACCTCGTGGTCTCTGGGGATGGGGTGAGGCGTGTGTAGCATGATTGTAAACGTGATAAAGAAGAAGAAACCGTTTTGGGAAATCTAATACTTTTTATTTCAATCAAAAATTATGAGCAAAGTAGTTTTTTCTTTGTTCTAATTTAATGGAATATATTCTTTTTCTTAAAAAAAATATCTGAGATAATGTGAGAGACTCCTCCATGTTTTCTAACAAAACAATATATTTTCTCTGTCCTTTTTCTCTCTTCTATTAACCTCTCATTAATCTAGGAGATAATGACTACTTTCTGTAAAGAAGACAAGTCTCAATGAACCTGGTGGTCCCCAGGGATGGGATGAGACATGTGTGGCGTGATTGTAAACGTGATAAAGAAGAAGAAATCGTTTTGGGAAATCTAATGCTTTTTATTTCAATAAAAAATTCATCAAGAGTGAAAGTCATGAGAAAAGAAGTTTTTTCTTACTTCTAATTTAATGGACTATTTTATTTTTCTTAGAAAAAAAATATAACAGAGATTATGTGAGAGATGCCTCCACATTTACTAACAGAACAATATATTTTTAGTCTTTTTTCTCTCTTCTATTAACCTCCCATTAATCTAGAAGACAATGATTGCCTTATGTAAAGAAGATAAGTCTCAGTGAACCTGGTGGTCCCCGGGGATGAGATGAGATGTGTGTAGCGTGACTGTAAAGGTGATAAAGAAGAAGAAACCATTTCGGAAAATCTAATGCTTTTTATTTCAATAAAACATTCATCCAAAGTGAAAGTGATGAGCAAAGTAGTTTTTTCTTTCTTCTAATTTAATGGACTATATTTTTTTCTTAGAACAAATATAACAAAGATTATGTGAGAGACTCCTCCACGTTTACAAATAGAACAATATATGTTTTAGTCCTTTTTCTCTCTTCTATTAACCTCCCATTAATCTAGGAAATAATGACTGCCTTCTGTAAAGAAGATAAGTCTCAATGAGCCTGGTCATCCCCGGGGATGATATGAGATGTGTGTAGTGACTGTAAATGTGATAAGGAAAAAGAAACCATTTTGGAAAATCTAATACTTTTTATTTCAATCAAAAATTCATCAGGAGTGAAAGTTATGAGCAAAGTAGTTTTTTCTTTCTTCTAATTTAATGAACTATATTCTTTTTCTTAGAAAAAATATATAACAGAGATAATCTGAGAGACTCCTCCACGGATTCTAACATAACAATATATTTTTTGGGGTCCTTTTTCTCTCTTTTATTAACCTCCCATTAATCTAGGAGATAATGACTGCTTTCCGCAAAGAAGACGAGTCTCAATGAACTCGGTGGTCTCCGGGGATGGGATGAGACATGTGTAATGTGACTGCAAACGTGATAAAAAAAGAAACCATTTTGGGAAATCTAATACTTTTTATTTCAATCAAAAATTCATCAAGAGTGAAAATTATGAGCAAAGTAGTTTTTTCTTTCTTCTAATTTTAATTGACTATATAATTTTTCTTTAAAAAAAATATAACAGATATAATGTGAAAGACCCTTTCACACTTTCTAATAGAACAATATATTTTTTTGTTCTTTTTCTCTCTTCTATTAACCCCCCATTAATCTAGGAGATAATGACGACTTTCTGTAAAGAAGACAAGTCTCAATGAACCCGGTGGTCCCCGGGGATGGGATGAGACGTGTGTAGCGTGACTGTAAATGTGATAAAGAAGAAGAAACCATTTTGGGAAATCTAATGTTTTTTATTTCAATCAAAAATTCATCAGGAATGAAAGTTATGAGCAAAGTAGTTTTTTCTTTCTTCTAATTTAATGGACTATATTCTTTTTCTTAGAAAAAAATATAACAGAGATAATGTGAGAGACTCCTCCACGTTTTCTATCAGAACAATATATTTTTTTCATCCTTTTTCTCACTTTTATTAACCTCCCATTAATATATGAGATAATGACTACTTTCCGTAAAGAAGACAGGTCTCAATGAACTCGGTGGTCCCCGGGGATGGGATGAGACGTGCGTAGCGAGACTGTAAATATGATAAAGAAGAAGCAACTATTTTGAGAAATCTAATGCTTTTTATTTCAATCAAAAATTCATTAGGAGTGAAAGTTATGAGCAAAGTAGTTTTTTCTTTCTTCTAATTTAATGGACTTAATTGTTTTTTTGTTAGAAAAAATATAAAAGAGATAATGTGAGAGATTCCTCCACATTTTCTAAAAGAACAATATATATTTTTTCGTATTTTTTCTCTCTTCTATTAACCTCCCATTAATCTAGGAGATAATGGCTACTTTTGGTAAAGAAAACAAGTTTCAATGAACTCGGTGGTCCCCAGGGATGGGATGAGATGTTTGTAATGTGACTGTAAACGTGATAAAGAAGAAGAAACTGTTTTGGAAAATCTAATACTTTTTATTTTAATGAAAAATTCTTCAGGAGTGAATGTTATAAGAAAAGTAGTTTTTTCTTTCTTCTAATTTATTAGACTATATATTTTTTCTTAGAAAAAAAATATAGCATAGATAATGTGAGAGACTCCTCCACGTTTTCTAACTGAATAATATATTTTTTTCGTCCTTTTTCTCGCTTCTATTAATCGCCCATTAAACTAGGAGATAATGACTGTTTTCATAAAGAAGACACATCTCAATGAACCCGGTGGTCCCCGAGAATAGGATGAGATGTATCTAGCGTGACGGTAAACGTGATAAAGAAGAAGAAATCGTTTTGAGAAATCAAATGTTTTTTATTTTAATCAAAAATTCATCATGAGTGAAAGTTATGAGCAAAGTAGTTTTTTCTTTCTTCTAATTTAATAGACTATGTTCTTTTTCACCGCTTTCCGTAAAGAAGACAAGTTTCAATGAACCTGGTGGTCCCCGGGAATGGGATGAGACGTGTGTAGTGTGACAGTAAATGTGATAAAGTAGAAGAAACTGTTTTGGGAAATCTAATAGTTTTTATTTCAATCAAAAATTTATCAGGAGTGAGTTATGAGCAAAGTAGTTTTTTCTTTCTTCTAATTTAATGGACTATATTTTTTATCTTAAAAAAATATATATAACAGAGATAATGTGAGAGACTCATCCACATTTTTAATAGAACAATAGATTTTTTTTCCGTCCTTTTTCTCTCTTATGTTAACCTCCCATTAATCTAGGAGATAATGATGACTTTCTATAAAGAAGATAAGTCACAATGAACCTGGTGGTCCTGGGGATGGGATGAGACGTGTTTAGTGTGACTGTAAACATGATAAAGAAGAAGAATCCATTTTGGGAAAGGCGAGCGAATAAGATCCGGAAATGTAGAAAGGATGAAAGCCACCCAATCATTGACGAGTTAATCCCAAAAAAGGTTTGCTATATGGACCCATCTTGGAATCTATAACGGAACCTCACTCATTCTTCACCACATATTTGAAGATGTAACAAATAAAATATGTATTTTATTTCTTATACCCTCAAACATATGGTGAAGAATGAATAAGTTCCATGTATTTTAAATTTCAAAATGATGTCCACTTAGCATATTTCATCCCCAAATCCATATGAACTATGTCTCAAATTATCCAACCCGTCGCAGGTCTCCTTCTGAAGCTATTCATATCAGCAACAACTGGGAAGGTTCGTGGATATGCTGGGGACGTTATTTAGATTCAGACCAAGGGACTGAAGGCAGTGCTGAAGCTGCAGCTTGCGAGTCGATCCAGACAGAGCAGCTACCCATCCACATCTACATCGACATATTCTCCCGTTTGTCCGTGAAAAGCTATATGAGGCTGAGACCCGTCTGCCAAAAATGGTCACGTTTGATCACTGAGAACTCTTATCTCAGACGACTCCACCACGAGCGATCTCGTCCCCGGCGCCAGATTGTAACATACCTTAAAGACTCGAGAAGAACCGCAAAGTAGATATGCAACACAAGGAGAAACGTCCTTCCATATGCTGCACACTGGGTATGGTCGCGGTATATCCGGATGAAGACGGCTGCCTTTTGGCACGTTTGTTTTGCCGTAATCTGCTGGATTGGACTGCATTCTTACGTCCAGTTGACAAAATTTTATGTTTGTTTCAGTATTTTTTGTAACTCAAGAAGTGCCGCATCCGCTGGACGCCGTTGTCCTGCTGCAGCCATCCTTGTCAACGTGTTGCGAGAAACTTTTTGGCCGCGTGACCAACAAAGTCGCATCGGCAGTCCAAACATAACACGTGACCAAGACCGTCACAGGAATCTGAAGGATGTTTTCCGTACGGGATTAACTAAGTACAGGATTTATTTAAATCCAATTAGATCCAATGAACCAAACGTGCCCGTATACATGGAAACTTCTTCACGGAGCTGTTCCGGTGGATTTAAGAGTTAGGGATTGCCAAATCCCCATCACATTCAAATGTGAATGTTGTATGGAAAATAGCATAGAAACTCTGAACCATCTGTTCCTACTTCCTAGAAGGTGATCTAGCTACTTTCTTGTGGTGCAAGCGGACGAAGTCCTGGGCATGAATCTGCCAATAGGGGTGAATACCAAATGCTTGATCCATCGATATTGGTCACGGGCGAACAACAAAACCCTTAAGGGTTTCTTGGGGGGCATACTCCCCACTTTGATATGTTGGGAGATATAGGTTCAATTAAAGGTGCAGGAGGAGGTTTGACAGGAAAACGTTGTCACCGACCCTGGTTTGGGAAAAGATAAAGAGAGTGGCAGTGTTTGCTTGCCGCGGAAAGATCTTCATAAATGATAACAGGGGGAACGATAACCACATGCTCCTACATGGCTTCTCCCCACACTACGCTGCTGAACACACACCGGAGGATATTGGATGGCAACTACCCGAGAGAAGGAGTCTGAAGCTCAACTGGTGTTTCCGCCCATACAAGAGAGGCAAGAGAGCTGAAGCAACAACAGGGGACCTGATCCAAAAGTACAATGGCAAGTGCTTGCTGGCCTTTGCATCCCGATTGGGGCAAATCGGTGGCATAGACTCAGGAATACAAGCGTTGTTCTACATGTGCAACCTATGTGGAAACAATGGGGATCAAATAACCAAACACCTTCAAGATGGACGATCTGTACATGCACAACATATGCACAGGGAAGGGGAAAATCCCATGGAGATGGAAAAAGGAAATCAGCGAAATCCGTGCTTATATGGAGGAGGGGATGACTAGCTGTGCACGCATCTCCAAAGCCTCTAACAAGATGGGGCCTATACGCTGCAGGAACACGCGCTTCTTAACGGCATGCTAATCGAGACTTCTGAGCGTGCACTGCCGGCGAATACAAGAGAGAGTTCACAAATAGATAGAGGTGGAGGGGTAGGGGAGTGCCCGGGTGGCACCCCTAGCGTCGAGCGAACGATGTATGATCGAGTTCCCTTTTCCTTTTGCTCGAACGGGAGACGAGATGAAGATAATCTCCCTGATTGAATTAAATAAAAAACTCGAGAATCACCTGCGACGAAGATATGTCCAAGAGTGACCAGCCGATATCACCCGCGCGTCCCTGATTCTGTTGTCACGGCCAAGCCAAAGATCGCAGATTCGTTTACACTTCGGTCCCCGATCACTTCGTATCTAGTTCCGTGGGTTTGTCGCTAATTACAAGGACGTCGTCCTGTACAACTCTGCTAATTACACCGGGAACCTTAGCCCTATTTGGCAAGTGAATGGGATTTCGTAATCTGGACGGGATTAATCGGTATTAGTTAGGATTCAGTTGCAACCCAGCCTGATTATGTTTGACATCTCAGTCTCATTCTGGTCAGTTGGTCTTGTTGGTCTTGTTTGAGTCTGGTTGCAGTTTGATTCTGTTTGGCTACTAGGCTGGATTCCGTCTGCTTTTGTTTGACAACGTAGTCAGTATCTGCTGATTTTGTCCTCGTGTTGCAGAACTATTGTAACAAGGGTAAGGAATGTGTAGTTGTGATGTCGTTTAAGCAGAAGGACAAATTTAAAAAAAAAAATTAATGTAGATTTTGTGAATTTCAGTTTTATACTTAGGAAAACTAAACATAATACATGAGTATGGTCATAGTTACGTGATGATTTAAAATAAACCAAATTGTGTATCGTTGTCTTCGATTGTTGTGTATGTTGTAAATAGATAGTATTTTACCAAATTGTATTGTTATTCCAGCATAGTGTGTGTTTTCTTAAGTAAGTGATGAGTGTGACTTAGCAAATATATCATATCTGTGGGGTCTAACTCAAAATCATATTATATAACTAGCCTCTCTGCTTTTCTAATTTACTTCCATTTGTATATCAGGTTTAATGTTTGTGAACTGCTCTAATTTTCTAAATTTTAATCAGTTCGTTCTCTTTTAACATGTTGTACATAAATTAACGTGAATATTAATACGGATGCAAAGAAAATTGTGATATCTCAAGTAATGTGTGTAACACCTTGATATTGTTGTTATTTCAATCAAAGATAACATTAAAAGGTAATGGCATAAAGAATGTATTATATAATAAATAACAAATAAATAATATATAAAATGTATAATTTATGAATTTAAATTCAATGGTAGCAAATGTGTGTAGCAAAGAGAATAGCATGTCTCCAGCAGAACTTAATACCACATAAAAAATAGATATTAACATATAGGTTCGCGGGCAAATACATCTCTAACATAGAAATTGAGGGACACAACGGAGAGGTCTGCCCTGGACCTAGACATAGACATCGATACACAATCTAAGATGGTGACCAGCCACTGTGGGGGACAGGCTTTGATGTGGAGGAAGGTTTATTTTGATCCCAGGTAGGAACGTCACAGTCGGCCAACTACAGGGCCTCGTCATACTCGTCCCATGACACATGACAGGCTTCCTGCAACAATCTATTGGTTTCTTATTTGATGTCATCTTTTGGCCAATGAAACAACAACGACAGATGGTGAACAGGAAGAGTAACACCCTTGGCTTGTTCGTGGCTCCCATTTGTGCCCTCGTCACGTGTAGGCTTGCAATATTATTTTTTGCAGACAAGGTTTTCTTCTACATATTTTCGAATCTTCGATGGAGACATCAATAATTTTTCAAACTTTGTCGTTGCCTTTGACCACGACGACGACATCTATAGTTAATAAATAAATATAAGTATTAGAAAATATCTATAATAGTTGAATATAAATAAATGCTTCAACCGAACTTAGCTACAAACAAGTAAGAATGTGATGTATGTCTGCAATACAAAACATTACAGTAGAAGTTTTTCAAGTGATGGTCCAAATAAAATAATGCAACACATAATTTTGCAACTAAATGTTGCGAAGTAAACACAAACAACTGCAACGTTGTCAAAATATATTACAAGTTCATGTGTTACTTTCACCGTCTAACGTAATTGTTTGATTCACTCATCCGTGTTAAGGTATTCAGCAAACCCAGGTGGGTAAGTGCGGCGAGTCGTCACGAAGTTGCGCTGCACAGCCAATGGTGGGGGAGGCAATAAATCTCCCAAAATAAAAAGATTGTCTCTTATAAACTCTCTCCTTATGTGTTGTCATCTCATCTGCAACTCACTCAAAGATATGTAAGGCCCCCCAGTTATGTTTCGGAAGTCACATCATACCTCCATCTAAGCCTGTGTAGTATATACTCCATTAAACATCTCCCCAATTCATATTGGTTTCTCATCATACCTCTGAGAACCATATCAAGCTTCGTACACCACATAAAATAAGGCGTCGTTGGAGGCCCAGCCATATTACAGATTTTGTAAGTAAATATATTTCAGACGTGACACAATTAAGGGAATATAATATACATATTCGGTGTTCACTAACATTCAGCAACATCATGATGAAAAAACATACACCCTCTATAAAACATACACCAACATTATGATAAATAAAAAAAGTCTGTTAATGTAATACAACAGATGAATTAAGAAAGATTTAATGTTAAAAACATCAAATGGTAGACAATGTAAATCGAGAAGACAAACTAAATGTAGCTCTGTCATTCAACGTTATGGCGTCATCGTGGGTGAAGGAATATCCAAAAGAAGACTACAATCTTCCTCCAGACTGGCAACATAGCGTTCTAAAACCTCATGTTCATACTTTTTGTTGGTGTATATATCATCGTAGTTGTGATAAATTTCAACAAAGTCCTTCATGTTCATTGCCTGGCCCCACTGTGACTTGCACTCGACAGTTAGTAATATAATCTCAGCTTTCAAAGAATCAATTGTTGAGGGGGAGATTGACTGCCCAACGGAAGTATCTGCACCGATCTTTTCCCTAAAATGTAGTATCAAGTTTAAGTGAATGACAATGAATGTGCAGCGTCCATAAGGGCAACCTATTATGTATGTATTTACTAGCACACCTGACGAGAAGGGCATATGTAATACATTTTGCCCGGCCTTTCACTCATAATGCCAAAATCATACAACCATACATCCTCTGTGTTAAGCCGCAAGGCTGCATCTAACCTACAATCACACATCGGAACTTCAGATGGATTAATCGACATCTAAAACATGATTGATGATTAGTAAAATAATGTCGGGTTCTGAACATGATTGCAAATAAAAATTTCCGAACATAAAATAGCCCTAGCTACTTGTTCAAACATAAAAATGAATTCAGTACGAAAGGTTGTTATACATTTATAATGTAGTGTATCCATCCTCATTTGAATAGTCGTTATTGCTCGTGATGTGAAGTCGTTGGCAAAGATATTGGCACCTCTTCCGTAGAGTGGAAATATCTTGTTGGAGCCTATCAGTGTTCTCTTGTCGAATAGACAAAGTCACATTGTTCATACCATAGCTTGTGTTCGTTGCGTGCATATGCAAGTTGTGATAGCATTGCATCCCTAACTGCAGTAAGTGTGGCCACTGTGGGTTGAACACGTTGCGCGAGCAATCTCATTTGACATGTGTTCGGCAAAAGACCCCTACCACATGTAAAATACGGTATGTGGGGGTTGTTGTCTTCAAAATGTCCATTTACCACATCTGCGGCATCCATATACGTGTGTATAGTGCATTGAAGGCCACATGTACAACAAGGCATTCCATTCTCCATTTCAAGACAACCTACCCAAACACAAATTGACGTTCATGATTAGGATCCATAAAATAGTTCATGAAATAAACAATTTAGGGCTCCAGGGTCACGTGGTCGATGAGTTATCATACAAGTTAAAAAAGTATGACAAATACAATGCTAGAGGTCAACGAGTTTCCCAAAGGAGATTAGAAATGGTTTCACATAAAAGATCGCCCTCACTTGAATCGACCAGAGTTGTTTGTTGGAGGGAACTCAGGTCAACCCCAGAAGGGGGAACAGTATACGTTGAACGGTCATCTGGGAGTTCATCCATGATAGTGTCACCATCATGTTGGCGTCGGATATAATTATGGAGGATACAAAAAGCCATTATGAGGCAACACTGTGAATGAATAGGATATGTCGCCCCCTTTCTAAGGTAGGCAAACTGTCTCTTCAGCACCCCGAATGCTCTTTCAACAATATTGCATAGTTGAGCATGGCGGTGGTTGAAGATCTCCTTCTTGTTGGTGTAGGGATGTCTGTTTCCTCGGTACTCAGAAATATGGTAAGTTGTATTGCGATAGGGTGTTAGAAATTGATGAGTGTTGGCATACCCTGCATCAACTAGGTAAAATTTTCTCGGGAGTACTTTAAGCCCTCCAGTGGTCGTTGTTGATTGTAGGGCCCGTTGGTCAGCAGCCGACCCCTCCCACCCAGTTAGGACAAATGTAAACTCCATGGAGAAGTCTACTACAGCCATGACATTCAGAGAGACATTCTCTTTTCTATCTTGGTAGTAATTTTTCTTGTCTCGTTTGACCAAGACTGGGATGTGTGTTCCGTCAATTTCCCCGATGGCATTCTATAACACCAAAATAGGTTCTAAACATACAAAATATTTGAAAAATATTATAAATTTGTAGGGGCTAACTATTACCTTGAAGTAAGGATAGAACCTTGGGGTCTCCAATATACGAGAATGTATTGTCGTGCATGTCGATGTGGTTTGCATGACAATATAGTCATGGGTCAACGTACATACAGCATCCAACACTTCGTTGAACTTTCTACTTATGGTCTCACTAGAGTGAATGTAGTCCTCCGCCAAAGCACAATTTGTATGGCCATGACCAACCATCTGTAGGAAGTAGCATACAACCTCAACAGAAGTGATGCCTCTAGTACTTCGTAATAATCCACGACTCTGAAGCTTATATACAAGGGCCATTATAGTCACTACTACAGAAAATGCTTTTTACAACAGTTCCTTTTCTCAATTTACAACAGGTGTTAACCGTTGTATTAGATCGTGTGGTCTTATGGGGGGGGTTCTTTACACAACATGTGATCGCATGTTGTAATAGATGTATTTTATACAACAGTTGAAACATGTTGTCTTTTAAGGAATGACATGTTGTAATATGGGTATTTTACACAACATGTGGTGCACCTGTTGTAATATATATTATACAACAGTTGAACGACGTTGTCTTTCGCTAAACACACCCGTTGTAATAGGGGTATTTTTTACAACATGCGGTTCACCCGTTGTAATATATATTATACAACAGTCGAAGCATGTTGTCTTTCACTAAACACACCCGTTGTAATAGGTAGGTCTATTACAACATGCAGTGCACCTGTTGTAATATACATGTTTATACAACAGTTGGAGTATGTTGTCTTTCCATACATTTAACCGTTGTAGTAAGATTGTTTAGACAACATGGTGTGTGACTGTTGTAATATACACAATTTATACAACATGTTATGCATGTTGTAGTTCATTAGAAACACTTGTTGTAATAGGTGTATTTTTTCCTGACAAACCTGTTGTAATAGGTGTGGATAACACAACATGTGTTGTTTGCTGTAGAATCATACATTTTACAACATATTATTAACTGTTGTCTTTGATTAGTGTTTGAAAGGTCATATATCGCACCAATTGTATTGATCAAATTAACCATATTATTAATAAATTATAATAAATATGCCATTATACCTTTTCATTTCACAAACAAACACATAGTTGAACAAAATTTCCATCAAACCTTGAAAGAAACTCGTACTAAATTTAATTAATATTAAATCATCCATACAACGATTCAATAATACAAAGTATTGAGTATCCACTCTAGAATCGAACTGAAAACTAACTTAAAAAGTTTCACACATTGATCTATGGTAAAGAACAAATGTCTCCCCCACATGTCACATAATCTTATGTGTTCTCAAGAACACATGTCACCCACTCATTTCGGACCTCATCAATTTCCTCTTGGTTGAAGCAACGACCAAAATACTTCGAACAATACTGCAATCATATGACAAATATATCAACATATTGTGATTTTTTCAATTTATTTAGAAATTTGAACAAACTAAAAGAATACAATGTTAAGTAGCTTACACATTCAGGAATATTTCTATTTCTCGCATCAAAGATGTCTTTCATATACTTCAGCACATAATACCCGCAATCTGTATTGTTCGGCTGCTTTGGACACTATACAAAATAAATATTAATTTTTTATCCAAATAATTGTGAGAACTTGTTAGGTAAACAGAATCAAAATTATTCAAATCTTTGTGCAAAAAGAATCAAAAATGCTATTCCTGGAACATTTGCAAAGATTCAAACACATGAAGAAGTCAAGCTTACAGCAATTCCAACAGCGACTGAAACATGGCAGGTACTGATTTGCCAATATTTTCGATACAAGATTTATCATACAGAAAATATTCAAATCTGAAGTCAATATGAATAACGTTGAACATTGTTTTCCAAAAGGACATTACTTTTTTGATATGATTTTTAGGTTGAGAAGATGTGTGACAAGGATTATATCGAAGGCGGATATTGGACAATGTCATTGTTGCATGTGGAATGATCTTCCTGCAGTGATATGACCTACCAATTTGTGACTTGTTATGTTTTATGGTTTTTTTATTAGACTTTTGTCTTCTCTGTAAGCAACTTTAAGTTGATTTATAGTCATGTTTGCATAAGATCAGGCATATTTTTACTTTGTAGTCTGTTTAGTTATAAATTATGTGGTAATTGTACAATCAGTGAATGTTATTTGTGAATGATATTGTTTGGATATGGTCTATGATCATTTGCTCCATGGTGTTATGCATCCTGTTTGTACATACATTGCATCATCAAATATGTTGGATGGTGTATGTATTAAATGAATATGTTCCTTTTTCTCTGTCTAAGTTAGAATATTAGTTTCTCTTTATATGACATTCTAGCGATGTTATTTTGGTATTCGTTGAGAAGGGATATAGTTTCCATGTCTGTTGCCTCATTTTACTTGGTTTCCGCAGCATAATATTCTATTCTAATACAAGGAATTTCTACCACTCAAACAGTTGCAGGTTGACAATGTTAACGTATGAAAGAATACAATACACCTTTAGTCTCAATCAACCAGAGGGGTCAACCAGTAGATCAAACGAAGAACCGAACTGTTATAGAAGTCATAATGTCAGTAAAGACAATCACGAATTATGAGGACTGCAATACACGTCCTCTGATTTAGACCCAAATTATCTTATATCTTATGATTACGTAGCTTTTCTTGTTGAGCTTATACATAGACAAAGTTTCTATTGTTATAAAATAATATTAGTTCTAATGTTTGTTGAAAATTATGCACAGGGAATTGTATTGTTGTGTTTCACCTCCTGCATTCAGTTATTTCCATAAAGTATTCTCTATAACTAGAAAGTATGCAATTTGGTCAATAAGTATTCTCTATAACTGGAAAGTATGCAATTTGGTCCGTCGACATATGGTTCTTCTACCTAGTTCAGAACACGTTTCAAATTATTTCTTGATTCATATTTGAAGCTAGACAATGATAGACAGTAATCTGGATAAAAGATACAAGAAGCTAAAGCAGGAAGCTTACGCTTAAGGAATGTCTAACCATCTCCAAATCACATGTAAGTAGTCTTCATCCTGCTTCCTATACTATGACTTCAATTTATGAATCGTGTTTCACATTGCCTTGTTAGAGTAAGACAGTAATAAAGGAGTTACAAGAAGCTCTTCTGATATGAGATTTTGATCTACCATCAATGTATGCTTTATTCTTTTTGAAATTTATTTATTGTTATTTAATATTTTATTGTTATGCTCTATTACTCTGATCTCGAGACAACTGGTAGTAATGTCTGGACAGACATAATAACAAAACAAATATCCTTGTTAAGATCATTTATTAGTACGCAATGCTTTTGAGGAGAGCATGATAATTGCAAAGGATGTCTTCTATGGATTTACCTTGCTTATGTTGGCACATCATATCTTATTTTAGTTATGCATTAAGTTACCTCTAACCATTACTTCTTTTTTGTTGTTTCAAATAAGAATTGAAAATGAGACAGAATGAAAATTGATGACAAATTGAATGTGTCATTCAGCATATGATTTTTCTATGAGTACACTATATCTTTTATAGACATCACGTTCACTAGAGAAGGATACTAGGGTTGCCCTACATGCTGACTTGTTGTGCTAACCCACATATGAAAATGGTTATGTAATGTAACGTGAATATGATGCCACCCACTCCACAGTCTATTCTAACTTTGTCAATCATTGTTTTAGCTACAACTCCTCTAGATTTTTGTGGAGTAGCGGTCATGCAGTACATGTAAATTCCATCACGTCCATTACTTTCCACATACCCTGTCCATGACTGCAGTCATGCAGGGCATAGAAGGTGATCTATTTTCCCTCATTGCAGCTAGAACATCTACTATCATCAGTGAAATATCTAGCATTCTGTCTTGAGTTCACCATTATAATGTCTCTACATCATAGTTGGAATGCTGATAATTTTAGAGTTTTCCCCATGATGCTTAGTACTTAAATAGTTAATAACCTCCTCATTTGGTCTACGTAGTTCATAGATCTCTTATATGTATCCCCATTGGTATCCATCTATAACAACTAGAGAATTTTAGTTATGTCTACCTTGAATACTTTTGTTTAATAACAATTCCTTCATGATGCTCGCCCCTCCCAATCCAAGATGTGACTGATAACACTAGATACCACCGTCTTAGGAGTAATGAATGAAGGGGAATGTATTCCATTCTTTACTGGATTGCTTGAAAATCCACAATGGAGTTTTAGATTTAGTTGGCTTGTATTCTCTTGGGTAGGCGTTCAGTATCTAAGAACTAAAGTGTTCTTTAAGAACCATAGAATCATTGTAGACTTGAACACGGTAGTTCTTATTGTTACATGATGATTGACAAGTCAAAGTCATCATCTCGACTCTTTTTATTTTTAGGGTAGGGGTAATGACCTTGGATCCTTCACTTCCAGGGATAATGGGAGAAAAAGCTCTAGTTTTTAATATTGTTCCATTGAATGTGCCATGTCTTGAGTTTTTGCAATAATGCAGAGCCATGATTGTGATTTTGTAGTTGTTATATAGGCAATGTTTTCAGAACTCCACCTGATAATAGTTATCTGACTAAGAGTTGATTCATATGTACACCAATGAGAGCATTAAATAAGATTGGTGTTCTAAAACCATTCATGACATGGCAAATTACATTATCGGTGAATGCAACTGCATTTTCTACAGTAGAATCTAGTTCACCACACCCTCCATAATGGCATGGCAAATTTCATTGTTAGTGTATGCCACTGTTAACATTTATGGGGCCATTATTGTAAAGAGGCAGAAAAGTTTTAATCAAGCAGTTGACGGCGCCTCAAAATCCCAGACAAGCTTAGAACTCCTCAAGCCTTCAAATACCACTACTGTGTATATCCTACTAATATGGTTACCTCCCCAAGCCTTGAATTAACTCCATTGACCATTCCTTCTACTCTCAATCTATGAGAAAAAGGTTCAAGGATGCCTCCACATCAGCCATAGAACAAGAGTCTAAATTGGATTTCTTGAAGCATCCTTTGCATTTCCTCTCACTTTCGGGAATAAGATATTTTCCATGATAACATAGACAAAATGTATCTATATTTCTAGTTAGTTAAGAACCCACCTTCTTTCATCTCTAAAAATGTTGGCAAGTCTATGTAGGAAGAACACCTCCACTGGTAAATTGACAATAATGAAGCAACAAATGAACTTGAGACGACTAAGCCACTCACTAGGTTTGATATGGATGATACCTAAACTGATGTGAGCTACTATGATAGTAGTGATGAACATGTACAAGAAACACAAATAGCTGGAGCTGTGATTCGGGCTCCATAGATTAGTATCAACACTATTGATTCAACCGGTAGATCTAAACTGAAGTTCCAGTTTGTCACATTTAGAGTCGAACATGAATAAGTGGATGCACACCCAGGTCCTATTTGTTATCGGAATGGAAGAGAGCTGCCACATATGCTAATTTCATCCTAGGAACAATAACTCCTGATTATTTTCCCTCCAATTTTGGATTGAATTGAGACCACTCAGAAAATCAAATTGTTAACTCAATAGTTAAACCAACAGGTAGTCCCTACTTGGTAATTTTTTTTTCTTTATTGATAATATTGTAATACTGGAAGTTGTAAACATGTATGATTTGGTTGTAGCTGATAAATTTCTACAGCTGATCTGGAGCTAAGTCAGCTGGAATAACCTGATATATTGCAACATCGTTATGCATAACTGCACAAGTTCCATTTGAGATCTGGTTGTTCTACTGCAAAAATGTTTCCCATTTCTTTAGCAATTTCTTTCACTACTTCCTCCTACCTATAGCCCAGTGGAAGATTATACAATCTAATTAAAGTGACTAAGGGTTAAATTTATATCATCTGGACGTTATCTGACCTTAATCTCCTACACCGAAATGAATTGTTGAAGTTCCAAAATTTACATTCAGAACTTACTCTTTTCCTTTGCAGTTCAAATGTTGGATAATAAATAGATTCTTTGAAATGTTAGAAACTGGCTTCTCTTCTCAGGGCCCAAGTTACAATAAGCCCCAGTTAGCATGCATGATCTTATCCTAATATGTCATATATTACTTGATACACTTGTAGTCATGAATGCTTCATTTTTAATAATATATTTTTAATAAGTGATTTGATGTTCTAATAGTTTATAAATACTTTTAAGGAATGTTATCCTGCTTAGTTATGTCATAAAATGCATGTTTTTTCTTCTTAAGTGATGTTTATTCATTCATTGTATCTTTTATCTTTGTTTGATAATCCTGCTGCAAGTTTGTAATGGTGTCAGCTTGCTTGATTGCATGAGGCCAGTTGAAGGGTAAACATAAATCTGCAGCTTTAGGAGGATCATCAACTCTTGCACATCCTTCCACCTTTTATAACTTGGTTCATGCATATACATTGTTGTCCTTCCTGGAGCTTCTTCCTGGTACATCTCTGCTGAAAAGAAGCAACACAGTTCTATGCTAATACTCCATACACAACTATCTAGATACACTCAATTATATTGTCAGTCACTAAATACCAAATTTTCCCTTGTACCTACTTGTTTATTTCCCTTATCACCACAAACAATTGTACATTTTAGTCTGGAATTATTTGTTCTATGAGTTTTTTGTCTCTGAAATATGGCATTGCCTCTTTTGAACCAAATCTTACTGTTTATACTTAGAATAATGGGAGTTCCTTGCATATGACAATAATTTAGTACATGCTTACTATTTGTACTAAGAATAATTGGAGTTCCTTTCATGTGAGAAACTAATATATGAGTAAACTCGTTATTTGTTTATATTATGCTAATAGTTCTTAATTGAAGAAATTTGATAGTGATAGACTAGGAACTGACATGATGTTTGTGTTTTCCTTGATTATACTTTGATAAGCCACAAAACTATCTACTGAAATGTCTGTGACTATTGGCAATATATAAAAGCTGACCTGGTAAACTATTGATGCCCAACATACATATATTTTGATTATACTAATACTTATCATAACGGAAAACTAATTTGACAGGAAGTCCACTTGGATATTGCTCATTTGTAAGAGATTGTGACAGGTAGTCAGGAATGATATGATTTCATTGGATCTAGTTCTAAGTTAATATGAGGTATGACTTCTTGGCAGGGTCGACCCCATGCATCCCAGCTATTAAGAACTCTATGACAAGGTATTTAAGGATCCCGAGGTATGACTTTTTCTTTTGTTGTGTGCCATTTGTATATTGCCATTGTCACTATTAAGCGCCTATAACATAAAATAGTCAGAGAACCTTATTCTTCCTGGTCGTCCTATGAAGTGAAGGAAGAAACACTTAAGAATATCACATACAACAATTAACAATTGCCCTTGGATGCCCTTGACGATATTGACCCGAAGAAGATCTAATCGATATATGTAAAAATAAGAGCATTTGTAAAAATAACACCATATCAAATCAAGTAGCAGAATCTGAAGAAACTAAAACAACACTTCTATTGGTGAATCAGAAAGTAGTATTTTTCTGGATCAAAATGGTAAATTACCTTGATAATTTCCCATTTCAAATTCTTCCTATATTGGACATCTCTCTTTTGATAAACTTTATGAGACCTATTCAAATTCATATCAAGAATTCTATGCATTAGTAACTATATATGGAACTTTCAATACATGTATTATGTAATTGAAATTGTTTTATGAAGTACTTACAACTCCATGAGTTTTTCCACGTTCCCACGTAATTTTCCTCGTAACGGATCAAGATAGTGGCACTTACCCCACATAGGGTTGAAGACGCAAAGTATCCAATATCCCCTACGCATACATGAGTATTACATTTTAAGATTAATGTATTTTTAAGCAACATTTAAAGTAAACAAATAACAGACAATCGAAAAAATGTATGTGTACCCCACATTATAAGGTATAAAGAACAATTCTAATCTTTGTTTCTTCCCTCTAATGAACTGATCTGCTATGTAATACGCCCGAGTCTCCACTTTATCATTGTATAGCGTATCTATAAAATGTGGACATATAAATCCAAATATATTAAATATATTTCCCGAGGTCACTTTGTTGAACAAATGCCTACAAAAAAATACATATTTAGTCTTTGTACTTGTATAGAAACACATAATTAGTCTTTGTACTTGTATAGAAACACATAATTAGTCTTTGTACTTGTATAGAAACTTGTATAGAAACACATATTACTCGTATAGAAACTTACTTTATGTACACTGATATGTGTGAGGCTTCTAGTTGGTCTTTATCATGGCATATTTTAACTAATTCTGGTGTGATAATTAGCTCATGTGTGTAACCTACTACATCTTCAGACATCTGAAGAGAGATGTTACGATTCTCATCATCTTCCACATACACCATCAACAGTTTCAGCTTCGTTGGAGGCTTTTTGCATGTTGGCTTGACGGGACTTGAGACTTCATCACAATTTTTTCTAGTTTTTGAATTTCCTATTTGTGTGCTTATTGATTCCCTCACTTTTCTTTGAGACAATGAGTCTTGGAATTCCTTGCATATGATTATAAAAATAAAAATATAGTTTATTAATATACATGATTCATTTCAATAAATTAATAAAAACACTGTCAAGTTATCGCATATACCTTCATATTTATTTTGATCAATTCTGCAGGCCAAGGAAGGTAGGTGCCTATGCCTTGACAAACTTGATAAACTTCATCCATATCTAAAGGTATTGGCACACTTTCTTCAGGCATCAACGGGGTATCAATTATCACTTTTTTGTATTTTGGATCCAATGCCACATTGTGAAGGATAATTGGCTCATTTGTATGAGATATATACACCCTTCCATCAGCTACTGAACGTAATGGATTATCCAACATCAAAATACACTTGTGATAGCCCTACAAAAATCAAATATAGATATTGTCAACATGAGAAATGATTGTCTCTAACATTTACTACATAACAGACTTGTTGATTACCTCAGGTAGATGTGAGAATTGTGCAAGTGGACAATTAGATTTGGAAGTAGGGTATTGGTCTGTATCCCCAACATTGTCGAGATCCTTGCCCGTATTCTTCCCTTCAAGATACTTAATCTTCATGGCCAAAGCTTTAATGGTCTGTTGCATTTGTAATAGCAGATGGGATGGTTGATCATCTGTTCGAGCCACACTTTGACAATATTTTGTAATTGTTATTCCTGGTCCGGTTGCTCTCGCATGTCCTAGGTGGTCTTTTTTTCCCAATGCCATTGTTAACACATCATTACATCCCTTCTCAGTAATGAGTCCCTCAGAAACTTCCTGAGATAGAGCATCCTTGCAAAATATAAAACATACATATGTAAAAATAATAAAAACTATATATTGTGATGAAAAATCAACGAGATAAAAAATTAAACTTACAATCTTGTACACCACTTCCTTGACCTTGTCACTAGTAACAGCACCAGTTTTGTCCATTCTAGCTCTTTTCCATAATTCTGCTCTAGAAATCTTTGAAATAACTGGATCTAAACTATTCTCACTGATCTGTTTATAATATGATAAAACCACAATACTTTTATACCTCTATATGAAATTTCACAAATTGCTTTAAAATGAATCAAATCTTACAATTTCTTGCTCTAGGCCAACATATCCCTTACGAGAAATTCTAGGCCGATACTCATTCTTTGACGATAATTCTCTTCCAGCCTTACTTCTTCTCTGGTTATTTTTACGAACAACAAATATGAAAATATATTTAAATGTCTTACAAGCAAAACAACAAAAGTACACTAGTTTATATTATCACCTTAAATTCTTCGATCAATCGACTCATGACAAAATCCTCCCATTGATCTGTAGATATAAAATCATATTCTTTGGGTGGGTGTTTGCATATAATGAAATATAAATGCAGATAGAAGTATTTAAAATTAATGGATACAATATCAAAATTATATAGTGATGTTTAAAACTATAGAATTAATATATATATATATATGTATATGTTTTATTTCTATAGTTTTAAACATCACTATATAATTTTAATATTGTATCAATTAATTTTAAATACTTCTATCTGTATTTATAAATATTATGTATTAATGAAATATAAATGCAGATAGAAGTATTTAAAATTAATGGATACAATATCAAAATTATATAATGATGTTTAAAACTATAGAATTAATATATATATATATATATATATATATATATATTATTTCTATAGTTTTAAACATCACTATATAATTTTAATATTGTATCCATTAATTTTAAATACTTCTATCTGCATTTATAAATATTATGTATTAATGAAATATAAATGCAGATAGAAGTATTTAAAATTAATGGATACAATATCATGATTATATAGTGATGTTTAAAACTATAGAATTTATATATATATATATATATATATATGTATATGTTTTATTTCTATAGTTTTAAACATCACTATATAATTTTAATATTGTATCCATTAATTTTAAATACTTCTATCTGCATTTATAAATATTATGTATTAATGAAGTATAAATGCAGATAGAAGTATTTAAAATTAATGGATACAATATCAAAATTATATAGTGATGTTTACAACTATAGAATTTATATATATATATATATATATATATATATATATATATATATATATTTATTTCTATAGTTGTAAACATCACTATATAATTTTAATATTGTATCCATTAATTTTAAATACTTCTATCTACATTTATAAATATTATGTATTAATGAAATATAAATGCAAATAGAAGTATTTAAAATTAATGGATACAATATCAAAAGTATATAGTGATGTTTAAAACTATAGAATTAATATATATATATATATATATATATATATATATATATATATATATTATTTCTATAGTTTTAAACATCACTATATAATTTTAATATTGTATCCATTAATTTTAAATACTTATATCTGCATTTATAAATATTATGTATTAATGAAATATAAATGCAGATAGAAGTATTTAAAATTAATGGATACAATATCAAAATTATATAGTGATGTTTAAAACTATATAATTAATATATATATATATGTTTTATTTCTATAGTTTTAAACATCACTATATAATTTTAATATTGTATCCATTAATTTTAAATACTTCTATCTACATTTATAAATATTATGTATTAATGAAGTATAAATGCAGATAGAAGTATATAAAATTAATGGATACAATATCAAAATTATATAGTGATGTTTACAACTATAGAATTAATATATATATATATATATATGTTTTATTTCTATAGTTTTAAACATCACTATTGTAACGACCCGCACTTTTGAGTGTCTAAAAGACCTTAAAGTCGCAGATCGTAAATTATAACTTCCAGGATCAGATTTAAGAAATAATACAAAATAGTAAACAATTTTCATTAATGATCAAATATTTACATGTTTAGATAAAAAGCTCCTCTAAGGAGTTACATAACTTTTAAACAGAATTAATTATACATATGTGAAGATAAACCATTAAAACTAAACCTTCATGATTAAACTGTAGTGTCTTCAACATCTCTATCTGTACCCTCATGTCCACGAATCAAGTATATCTGATACCTAAAACGCCGACAAACAAATACGCGATCAGTATATTGCTATACTGGTATGTGGGTTCAAACAATAATCATAAGTATAGATATAAGCAAACATCTTTATCTTGCATATAAGAAAATAAACTTGTTTTCATATTCTAACCCATATCTGGTCAACTACCTCAGGTGTAATCAATGTCCCTCCGAGGCTCGTGTGCATTACCCTTAAGATCAGTCTAACCCAGGGTTCAGAATACTATTATTACTTTACATGATACTCATATGCACTTTATAGTTTGCAAGAACTAAATAAACAAACAAGCAGTTTATTGGTCGTTCAATCTCATCGAGAAACATCGGCAATCTCGGAATTCGATACATGTATTCATAAGTGTAACCATGTACCTTATGTCATCACAGAAACCATGCAGATCTAGCATGTACTTTAAGAGTGCATCCAAACATCCAATCAACCAACCATGTAATCAACCAGTATCTAAAACAAAGCATACTATGTGTGTGTCACCATGTATTCCCATTACATTATGTAGATCTAGATTCGCTCCTAAACTAGGCTTTAGGTTATCTCTCATTTGGACTAAGGATCAGGGTGACAAACCCTAATTCTATTATATCATGGTTTCCAAGATTACTAATTCCATTATGCATATTAGGTGAAACCCTAATCGTCAAATTAAGCATATCAAACTACTTGTGACACCTAAATCACATTTCTAGCATTAAGATTATATCAAGATGTTCACATTGGTTTCGAACCCTACAACAACATGAATAAGATTAATAATATGGAATCGTCTATTATTCAACATTATCAAGGCTTTAATCATTATACATGGAAAGATCAGGTGTTAGCCTAACATGAATGAAACTATTTAATTAAGCACTAGATTAAGCAAAATCTAGGTTTTCCCTTTATACTAATCACACCACATACACTTTTAGAACAAGAAGCATTATCAAATTCTGATAGTAGTTTATTTGGATTCCTCTCGTCCTCCTGATCAATTTGATATATGGTTTCACTATATTCTGAGTTACCAATCATTACTTATGAATTTTGCAAACTAACCTTATTTGGGCCAATCATGGCTTGACACGTCAGCGAGCTTGCTTCCTTTTCTATTACCTCTTTTACTAATTTGCGGATCAGGGTTTTGATCTGTTTACCCACCAACCTGAATCGGGTCCTTGCTTCTTCCTCACACGAACGATTTCACGCGTACATGTCTCGCTGGAGACGCCGCAGCCGGACGGACCCGCGCTAGCGCCTTAGCAGTGACAACACAGGCACGGTGACGCCGCATGGCTGCCACCGTCGGCTGGAGAATGACCAGCCTTGGTCCGACTCCTTCACCTCGACCCCGCCTGCCCATATTGCTGCCATGAAGGCACAGCCACGCCCAGCACAACCACGGACATGCATACCTGCGTGACCTCGACGCCTGTTGTAGTGCATCTGATGGCGTCGATTCTCATTTCTGGAAAAGCCTTTCCATCACCACCTGCAGCCATCGCCCTCCTCCTCTTCGCTCATCACGTCGTCGGGATGTCGGCCTGCCTGCAGATCTCAATGTTGCGGTTGGCCAGCCTGCGGCAGTCGGCTCCTCGCGCCTTGGCTCGGCGCACTGCTGCCTTCATACGGCAGAGCACCCCATGGAACTCTTGATGTTGTGCCAGTGTCGATGGAGAACCCTCCTCTCCGTCTGCATCAGTCTCCTCCTCGTCCGCATGACCCAGTTGAGACGCCGCTGCGTCTCTGCACCACGCTGGTCTTAGCAGAAAGGCCTTACACCCCTGACGTCCTCGGATGCATGACCGGAGACGCCTGCATGTGCCATCACAAAGGTAAGGCCTCTACATGCCGCCTTCGGCTATAGCTCTGACCTACTCCTCCTCCTCGTGAGGAGGATCTTCCTTCGCACGGTTGTGCATTGGGTGTCGTCTCCTTCCCGCGGACCACAGGGGCTGGATGCGTCGTGTGAGATGGAGGCACAGACTCCTAGTGCTCTATATATATATTCCTGGAGGAACCCTAAGGGTTACGTACGCTTGAATGAAAACCAACGTGAATCACAATCTACCCATGTCGGGAAGGTTTTCCATACGTGATTGCCAAGGAAACAAACACCCGCATCTATTCCTTCCCAAAGGTAGATGGACTCCTCGCATAGGAAATGTAGGCATGAAGGGATTAGATAAGGCCCACCATATTTCCTTTAACTACAATCCTCCCCGCATGATACCTTATCAATTCCTTTTCCAATTATCAGGCTTCGTTGGGTATCCCTTGCATACCAAACTTCTTATTTTCTTTTAGGAAACTTGCATTCTGCCTTTTTATATGGCTTCCAAGGAAAGGTGGATAACCCTTTAATTAAATATGTAAGCCACCTATTATCTTGGATTATCCTTGAAATCCTCTTATTATTTTATATTGTAATTATCTTTCAACATACCAAAAAGAGAACCCAAGGTAACACTATTTGGTGTCCCAACCATTGTGTTTCCAATAATGAAAAGATACACATTCTTTTAACTATTTAACACATTATAAACTTTATTCTCCTTTGAAGAAAAAATGTTTATCAATATCATTACTATTTATTAATGCATGAATTTCCTTTTATATATTTGTCTTGTGCCAAAAGCACTTGTTCGACAAAGGCAATTAACATTACTATTCCACCAATAAAATCATTGAGGAATTATCAAATTAATTCATGCATCGTATTTTATAGTTTAATTTTACCAAAATTTGAGGATATTACATTCACCCCTCCTTAAAAGGAATTTTGTCCTCAAAATTTAGGCCTACTAAGCCTAGGTGAACGATAACTCGTCTTATTTTCAAGACTTCGGGTTAGCACCCTACTTAAACAATTTTGTTTTATTACTAAGATTGGCACCTGAATTGAAATTCAAGAATATCCACGTCTCCAGTATTCACAACTCATCATCTCTTGATGATTTCATTCTTACTTTTAATTTCATTATGACTTGGTGATTTCTCTTTTCATCTAGGTTTCCAACCTATTCATTATTTGCACATAAGGGTGAGGTAACACCTCTAACCCTGCATCATTACACATTAAATGTAGGATACTCATCCTCATTATCTCAATTTTAAGCATAACGTGTGTCTATCCAATATCCCTCCCTCATAATGAGATGAAATAAGCATTTGGCTGCAGTCCAAACACAAATTTCATTCCATTCCAAGAGCAGAGATGGTACATCCACATATTACCTTTCAATTTCATGCATTAATTTGAATCATACTCTATATGACTCTAAACTTACTTGTTATTAATTTCACGACATTCAAGTGTCCCTTTTCTTACTCTTAAGTTAGGGCACAACTTATTACTTCATTACATCTTTATATTTACATCTCATGTATCATTATGAGCCTTAGCCAAATCCTCGAGGTCTATAGGGGTATAGGTACTTTTGGAGTGATCTCATCCTCATGCGTTAAGGGAGTGTCTTTACATTCACCCTACTGGGCCACATGAACATCAAGTAGGTGGCCAACCTCCTGAGACATGGGCCTAGGGCAAACCAACTGTTACCTCCCGACCACTTGGTCATGTGCATTCAAGATTTATCAACTCCCAACCCATCGGTCCTATGTACCTCTAATACACCCTAATTGACCCTAGGATTGCATTAGGACTCTACCCTCCCTAAGGGTTTCTTTTGAGATGTCACATCTTTTAAGCACATTATTCTCTTATTTAATTCTTTAACCAGAATTGCCTTCATATCTCTCTTTTGAGTACACATAATGCAGTGTTGTCCCATCATTGGGCTCGGGCCACCTTCCCTCCAGGGCTTGGTGCCATGTCGGTCTTCCCTCCTGGGCTTGACCTCTGTGATCTTCCCCTCCAGGGGCTTGATCGTAAACAACTGCATTGTGGACTTAGGCCACCTTCCCTCCTGGGCTTGGTGCCTGCCTGGTCTTCCCTCCTGGGCTTGACCATTTCATGACCTTCCCTCCTGGGCTTGGTCGTCCACTTAGGCCACCTTCCCTCCTGGGCTTGGTGCCTTACTGGTCTTCCCTCCTGGGCTTGACCAGCTGTGTCACTTAGAGTTGGCATCCTTGGGTTCAAAGAATTTAAGTGCTTTCATCATTTTTTTATATCTTTAACTCTTCACTACTCTAGGTGAGGATTAAGGTTATCTCAATACTTAATTACATTTATTCACTTACCTTTTAAGGGAAAGTCCTAACCTAGGGTGCCTTCTTGGCTCATAGGAGGGGGTTAGGCTCTCTAGCCACAACCTGATCCCAAGATCTAGGTTTTGCCTCCCTCATAGGTCATCTTCCCACTCTTTGGGTTGACCCACCCCATGTTGGCACACTAACCCTAAAGGTTTTATACATATCTTTTTTTAGGCATAACTTTTGTCATCGTAACCTAAAAACTCATGCTTGTTCAATTTCTAGAATATCTCCTCATGGTTCATGTCCATTCCATGAACTTGGGTCACCTTCCTCTCCAGGGGCTTGGTGCTACCTCGTCCTTCCCCTCCAGGGGCTTGGCCATCATCACCAAACTTCTAGAGATAATACTAGGGGTTTGAGCAAGTTATATTCCAACTTTTCATTTTATGATATAAATTCAACTATTGGGTTTTTATGTCTCTTAAGACTTATCACTTAAGTTTTATGCTCCTCATGCCCATATGCATGGGAGATTGGGTTTCCTAAACCATCCCTTATCTTTCTTATTTGTGATTTCAAGTTTCACATGGGCAGTGTCCCATGCCACCATACCATGTTGATTACCGTTTTTAAGTTTCACATGGATAGTGTCCCATACCACCACACCATGTTGATTACTTATTTTAAATTTTCACATGGGCAGTGTCCCATACCACCACACCATGTTGATTACTGATTTTAAATTTCACATGTGTAGTGTCCCATACCACCACACCATGTTGATTACTGATTTTAAATTTCACATGGTACTTCTCTTATTAATATTTTCTTTTCAAATATTTTTTTAAGAAAGAGATGAGAAGTAGACGAAAATGTGAGATAAGGAACTTAATTTTTCTCTTAAAATTTCTAGGGATAATTTGAAATTATTAACTATTAAGTATTAGTTGATGAATCTGTGCTCTGATACCAAATGTAACGACCCGCACTTTTGAGTGTCTAAAAGACCTTAAAGTCGCAGATCGTTAATCATAACTTCCAGGATCAGATTCAAGAAATAATACAAAATAGTAAATAATTTCCATTAATGATCAAATATTTACATGTTTAGATAAAAAGCTCCTCTAAGGAGTTACATAACTTTTAAACAGAATTAATTATACATATGTGAAGATAAACCATTAAAACTAAACCTTCATGATTAAACTGTAGTGTCTTCAACATCTCTATCTGTACCCTCATGTCCACGAATCAAGTATATCTGATACCTAAAATGCCGACAAACAAATACGCGATCAGTATATTGCTATACTGGTACGTGGGTTCAAACAATAATCATAAGTACAGATATAAGCAAACATCTTTATCTTGCATATAAGAAAATAAACTTGTTTTCATATTCTAACTCATATCTGGTCAACTACCTCAGGTGTAATCAATGTCCCTCCGAGGCTCGTGTGCATTACCCTTAAGATCAGTCTAACCCAGGGTTCAGAATACTATTATTACTTTACATGATACTCATATGCACTTTATAGTTTGCAAGAACTAAATAAACAAACAAGCAGTTTATTGGTCGTTCAATCTCATCGAGAAACATAGGCAATCTCGGAATTCGATACATGTATTCATAAGTGTAACCACGTACCTTATGTCATCACAGAAACCATGTAGATCTAGCATGTACTTTAAGAGTGCATCCAAACATCCAATCAACCAACCATGTAATCAACCAGTATCTGAAACAAAGCATACTATGTGTGTGTCACCATGTATTCCCATTACATTATGCAGATCTAGATTCGCTCCTAAACTAGGCTTTAGGTTATCTCTCGTTTGGACTAAGGATCAGGGTGACAAACCCTAATTCTATTATATCATGGTTTCCAAGATTACTAATTCCATTATGCATATTAGGTGAAACCCTAATCGTCAAATTAAGCATATCAAACTACTTGTGACACCTAAATCACATTTCTAGCATTAAGATTATATCAAGATGTTCACATTGGTTTCGAACCCTAAAACAACATGAATAAGATTACTAATATGGAATCGTCCATTATTCAACATTATCAAGGTTTTAATCATTATACATGGAAAGATCAGGTGTTAGCCTAACATGAATGAATCTATTTAATTAAGCACTAGATTAAGCAAAATTTAGGTTTTCCCTTTATACTAATCACACCACATACACTTTTAGAACAAGAAGCATTATCAAGATTCTGATAGTATTTTATTTGGATTCCTCTCGTCCTCCTGATCAATTTGATATATGGTTTCACTATATTCTGAGTTACCAATCATTACTTATGAATTTTGCAAACTAACCTTATTTGGGCCAATCATGGCTTGACACGTCAGCGAGCTTGCTTCCTTTTCTATTACCTCTTTTACTGATTCACGGATCAGTGTTTTGATCCGTTTACCCACCAACCTGAACCGGGTCCTTGCTTCTTCCTCACGCGAACGATTTCACGCGTACATGTCTCGCTGGAGACGTCGCAGCCGAACAGACCCGCGCTAGCGCCTCAGCAGTGACAACACAGGCACGGTGACGCCGCATGGCTACCACCGTCGGCTGGAGAATGACCAGCCTTGGTCCGACTCCTTCACCTCGACCCCGCCTGCCCATATTGTTGCCAGGAAGGCACAGCCACGCCCAGCGCAACCACGGACATGCATACCTGCGTGACCTCGACGCCTGTTGTAGTGCATCCGATGGTGTCGATTCTCATTTCTGGAAAAGCCTTTCCATCACCACCTGCAGGCATCGCCCTCCTCCTCTTCGCTCAGCACGTCGTCGGGATGTCGGCCTGCCTGCAGATCTCAACGCTGCGGTTGGCCAGCCTGTGGCAGTTGGCTCCTCGCGCCTTGGCTCGGCGCACTGCTGCCTTCGTATGGCAGGGCACCCCATGGAACTCTTGATGTTGTGCCAGCGTCGATGGAGAACCCTCCTCTCCGTCTGCATCAGTCTCCTCCTCGTCCGCATGACCCGGTTGAGACGCCGCTGCGTCTCTACACCGTGCAGGTCTCTGCACCATGCTGGTCTTAGCAGAAAGGCCCTGCACCCCTGACGTCCTCGGATGCATGACCGGAGACGCCTGCATGTGCCACCACAAAGGTAAGGCCTCTACATGCCGCCTTCGGCTATAGCTCTGACCTACTCCTCCTCGTGAGGAGGATCTTCCTTCGCAAGGATGTGCATTGGGTGTCGTCTCCTTCCCGCAGACCACAGGGGCTGGATGCGTCGTGTGAGATGGAGGCACAGACTCCTAGTGCTCTATATATATATATTCCTGGAGGAACCCTAAGGGTTACGTACGCTTGAATGAAAACCAACGTGAATCACAATCTACCCATGCCGGGAAGGTTTTCCATACGTGATTGCCAAGGAAACAAACACCCGCATCTATTCCTTCCCAAAGGTAGATGGACTCCTCGCATAGGAAACGTAGGCATGAAGGGATTAGATAAGGCCCACCATATTTCCTTTAACTACAATCCTCCCCGCATGATACCTTATCAATTCCTTTTCCAATTATCAGGCTTCGTTGGGTATCCCTTGCATACCAAACTTCTTATTTTCTTTTAGGAAACTTGCATTCTACCTTTTTATATGGCTTCCAAGGAAAGGTGGATAACCCTTTAATTAAATATGTAAGCCACCTATTATCTTGGATTATCCTTGAAATCATCTTATTATTTTATATTGTAATTATCTTTCAACATACCAAAAAGGGAACCCAAGGTAACACTATTTGGTGTCCCAACCATTGTGTTTCCAATAATGAAAAGATACGCATTCTTTTAACTATTTAACACATTATAAACTTTATTCTCCTTTGAAGAAAAAATGTTTATCAATATCATTACTATTTATTAATGCATGAATTTCCTTTTATATATTTGTCTTGTGCCAAAAGCACTTGTTCGACAAAGGCAATTAACATTACTATTCCACCAATAAAATCATTGAGGAATTATCAAATTAATTCATGCATCATATTTTATAGTTTAATTTTACCAAAATTTGAGGATATTACAACTATATAATTTTAATATTGTATCCATTAATTTTAAATACTTCTATCTACATTTATAAATATTATGTATTAATGAAATATAAATGCAGATAGAAGTATTTAAAATTAATGGATACAATATCAAAATTATATAGTGATGTTTAAAACTATAGAATTTATATATATATATATATATATATATATATATATATATATATATATATATATATATATATATATATATATATATGTTTTATTTCTATAGTTTTAAACATCACTATATAATTTTAGTATTGTATCCATTAGTTTTAAATACTTCTATCTGCATTTATAAATATTATGTATTAATGAAATATAAATGCAGATAGAAGTATTTAAAATTAATGGATACAATATCAAAATTATATAGTGATGTTTAAAACTATAGAATTAATATATATATGTATATATATATATATGTTTTATTTCTATAGTTTTAAACATCACTATATAATTTTAATATTGTATCCATTAATTTTAAATACTTCTATCTGCATTTATAAATATTATGTATTAATGAAATATAAATGCAGATAGAAGTATTTAAAATTAATGGATACAATATCAAAATTATATAGTGATGTTTAAAACTATAGAATTAATATATATATATATATATATATATATATATATATATATATATATATATATATGTTTTATTTTTATAGTTTTAAACATCACTATATAATTTTGATATTGTATCCATTAATTTTAAATACTTCTATCTGCATTTATAAATATTATGTATTAATGAAATATAAATGCAGATAGAAGTATTTAAAATTAATGGATACAATATCAAAATTATATAGTGATGTTTACAACTATAGAATTAATATAATATAATATATATATATATATGTGTGTGTGTGTGTGTGTATGTTTTATTTCTATAGTTTTAAACATCACTATATAATTTTAATATTGTATCCATTAATTTTAAATACTTCTATCTACATTTATAAATATTATGTAATAATGAAATATAAATGCAGATAGAAGTATTTAAAATTAATGGATACAATATCAAAATTATATAGTGATGTTTAAAACTATAGAATTAATATATATAGATATATAGATATATATATATATATGTATATATATATATGTTTTATTTCTATAGTTTTAAACATCACTATATAATTTTAATATTGTATCCATTAGTTTTAAATACTTCTATCTGCATTTATAAATATTATGTATTAATGAAATATAAATGCAGATAGAAGTATTTAAAATTAATGGATACAATATCAAAATTATATAGTGATGTTTAAAACTATAGAATTAATATATATATATATATATATATATGTTTTATTTCTATAGTTTTAAACATCACTATATAATTTTAATATTGTATCCATTAATTTTAAATACTTCTATCTACATTTATAAATATTATGTATTAATGAAATATAAATGCAGATAGAAGTATTTAAAATTAATGGATACAATATCAAAATTATATAGTGATGTTTAAAACTATAGAATTAATATATATATATATATATATATATATATATATATATATATATATATAAGCGAATATTATACGTGAATATTATAATGGATGCACACACACACATATATTATACGCGAATAATTGAAAAATTCAGAGAATTATGTGAATATGATGTGTTGTTTAACTATGGTCTTTTACAATATGTAGCTATTACAACAGGTGATATCATATTGTGTAATTATAGTATATTACAATGGTTTAGTTTACGTTGTGTAATGGAGGTTTATTACAACAATGTTTTATGTGTGGATATTACAACAGGTTACAACATGTTGTGTAATTATAATATATAACAACAGGTTGGAGTCTGTTGTCTCATGTTGGGATATAACAACGAGTTTTAATATGTTGTATTATGGTGGTCTATTACAACATGTACCAAATACAACATGTAAAGGCCTGTTGTATAATTAATACATACTACAACGGGTGAGTCTGCGTTGTGTAATGATGGTCTATTACAACATGTGACTATTACAACGGGTCAAAATATGTTGTGTAAATAACATCTTTTACAATGGTTTTGAATATGTTGTGATACTACAACCTATTACAACACTTTAGCAGTTGTTGTAGTATCTACTATACTACAACAGGTTTGGCATGTTGTAAATGACTTGTGTTGTATAAAATATACAATATACAACACAAAAATGGGATTGTTGTGATAAGTATGCTAACTACAACACAATCATCAGAACTGTTGTCTATCTCCCGTTGTAAAAAGCATTTTCTGTAGTAGTGAGTATGTGGTCGCATTCGGTATAGGTCATAAGCCCTTTGTTCATGACCAGTTAATATTTCTAAGACCTTTATGTGGCCACTCCTTGTGCTAACTGACCTAGGTATTTTGGGTTGTATATCGACATCAATGGAAACGTCGTCTATGATGGAGTTCACAATTGACTCAGCAATTGTATCGGAAATGTGATTTGTTGGACCAGACAAGGTATCTAAAATGTGTGAGGAGGTCAGGTGATTATGTTTGGTCACTAGCAGACATGATGCCTACAAGTAAAACGATATCAATAAGATAATTATTACAATAATGAAGCAAATTTAAATGTCTGTACGGGAAAGTAATTATTACAATAGTTATGCAAATATAAATTGATGGTCTAAAACATAGCAAACATAATGGAAAAAAGTAGTTCCCACTTATGATCCCGAAGGGCCAGCATCATTGAATGGAGTATACCACATGGAAGGTATGCTCGATGTGCTATTGAAGTTGGGTGGTGGGGTGTGCGACACAAATGGTTGCTGAGATGGCACAAAATAGGATGGCATTGAAGGTATTGTTGTTGCATTGCCGACTTGGGACCTTTCCCAAAGGTCTTGTAACCATATTGTTATCTTTTGAGGGGTGTGTTGAAGGATGAGGTAGATGTTGCGGTTTGTTGAGTCCTTTATGGCATTCACAAGTGTTGTAAAAACAACAGTGGGGGCATCGGGGAAAGTGTCATTGAAAATGTTGTAAAATGGTTGCAAACTCTTCTTTTTCAATGGCTCTGGTTGCCACACCCGTTCCTAACTCGTGAACCTTTGCGTACACCTGTATGAATTCAGATAACACTTCATTAGAAATCACACATTGCTCATGTGGCATTGATGGTCGCTTCTTGTGCCTATGGGCAGGAGGAGTCCTCCCCCCAACACTCAGGGTATCCGTTCCGCCTCCCCCTGTGTCACCCTCATTGTGCATCCAAGATGCGTGTATGTTCGGTTCCCCTGATGCGGTTTTTGTGTGCATGGGTGTAGCAGACACATCTAAGTCGATAGTAACATCATCCTCGGAGGCAACGTCAGAAGGGATTTGTGTGTCTGTGGAAGACATTGCATGGTGTCCTCTAGCAATGTTCCTCCCCGCCATCATCTCGATGTCGTAGTAGTGGGGAAAGGGGCACCTAAGCAACCTAGCAAGGTCCTTGTTTGCCTGAGTATTCAAAAAAAATTGTATTAGGGAATGTAAGTGTAGATGTTTGACATTACTTTGTTGGGGTTAAGGGTGTGATTACTGTACATACCACAATGCTCTACCTCCACTTAGGAGTGTCAGGCAGTGTGGGCATGTGCCTTGTGTCATCCCATCCAACGCCACTCTTGTTGGTCACAAGCTTCAAAGCGGCATAGTCCTTCCTCAAGTTTTTCCACCAAGTTTTGAACTGGTCTAACTTACCCACGTCCTTCCCCATCCTATTATGCACATCAGAAGTTACCTCCCTCCAAGAGTCCTTAGTAAAATGGCCGTCAATATACCTTCCTAAGTCATATTGTCTCCGCTATGTTGTTACTAGAGTGGCATCAGACTCTCTTGACCAAATAATACGGTGCTTCGGGTCTACGTAAGACATAATCGCGTAGGTGTTGCAGTATATAATGACAGTGAGCGGTATTTACAATGATAAGAATAAATTAGTATATGTACTTCTATCCTTGCACAAAGCAGAGCATGGCCTTAAATATATGCCCTTAAATACAATCTTGTCAAACTATAGATAGTAAAATTATGTAGGATAGACAATAAACACACAATCAGACTGCAGAGACACAAACACATATTCGAGCAATCACCACATAGGGGTCGTATGACATATGTCATGATGGACAAATGTGCATACAGTTAAGTTGATGTAACATATAGAGACCTAGAATATTTTAATACTCAACACTAAATGCAACATTTAAAAAATAGTAGTTCGAATGACAGCAAATTGACTTTTTCTTAAATTAAAGACACATAAAAATGAACTGATTAGCCCATAACAAACTATTCAAATGTGTAAATTGATAGGACAAATGTGCATACAATTACGTGTTGTAATTCATAGACCAGTCATGAAATAACAGTCAAACAAGCATATATAGGGAGCTCAATTAGCAATTGAGCAAGATCATAGTTGAACCAGAAATGCAAGCAAACAGCTGAAAAACTAAAATAAGAAGTAAGCAGGTGCAGCAGCTCGGAAAGCTAGCACCATAGGTGGTCTGTTGTATAGGGTTACTAGCAGAAGATATGTGCTAAGCATTTTTATAGATAAATATTCAACTAGATGTATATATAGGTAGCACCACAGTTGCTCTGTTGTGAATTAGTACAATTCTATTTAAAATATTCAACTAGATGTGAATTTCCATCTCTATCCATCATTTTGGGATCGTTTCCATCATATCCAAACATACATAAAAATTTATTAAGGAATATAAAAATTTTAGCCATTTTGATAGATAATACCGTGCATAATAGTAAACTATTAGTATATTTGCATGAATTTTGAATACCTGTTATAACTCAAACCACTTGCCCTAATAGAGATCATCTCCATGACGAGTCAAATGTTGTTAAGCGCAATAATTCAAATGTTTCAATAAGCTTCATCTTTTTTATGATTAATTGGTGGTTTACATGAACTGAAAACAATTTAACAAAGAAGAAATAGAACATAGACTAATGTGTTTAATTAAATGAAGAGAAAAATCTTGAGCAGTGGGTTTCACCTAGCCACATATCTCATGGTAAAATACCACACAATAAATAAATTATTCATTTGTATAGGGAAAAAACTTTTCCAAGCATCACTCTGTAGATGTAGGGATTAACCTAACCTAGACCTCACACTTATTTAGTTAGACAAGTTTTAAATCTCCTATTGTTTCCCCTATTAACCTAACCACTACCATATGATAGATTGATATCTTGCATTCAAATTTACTTATTGATCCATGTACGATCTCAAAACACATAGAAAGATATAACAAATGTATTATAGGTGATCAATCAACAACACATAAAATTAAGATAACAAAAAATCAAGAGTAACATTGAGATACAACATTTAATTCATTAAAAGGTCATCATAAGTATGAAATAACAATGACTCTGCTCCCGCATGCCAAATCAAAGATACTACCTTCTCATGATGAGCTAATGTAGGCAAAAATTAGGTTCATTCATGGTATATATTGTAGGATTAATAATGGATACTCTAAATGCAAGATAGAGAGGAAAGTTGACTGTAAAATCAATGAAAGCTGAAATCCATATTCATATACACTTTGAAACCACGTGAGCATATTCTATATGTAATACCAACACAGGCATACATGAATCATATGAATGAGTGTGCATAAATTTAATTTCATTTGATTAAAAATGATTGGGATGAAAATAGATAGGAGTCCTAATTTTTATATGCAACATTCACAATAACATCATTTTCACTTGATAAAATCATAAAATAAAACTAAATAAGTACTATAAGTCAAGCTAGCTTTCAATAGAGAATGAAAAAAATGTGTAGAATTATGCCATATTGGGTTCTCTTGTTCTTTCCAAAAATCATATGCAATTGATGCTAATATTATGATATCATAATAGTTTCACAAAAAATAGAACATTAAATAAAGGTATGGCAAACAGATATGTCCAAGACATTAACGGCCATTACTGCCCAATCATGGTAGAAAAACAAAGACAAAGTCACAGAAACCAGAAACCAGGGGAGGAAAAACAAACGACAGAAAAGGAAATCTAGGACAAGACTAACAACTATGGTCTACTAACACAGATTGATATCCTCAAAATAACCTATCCGGCAAAAATCACGAAAATCGGGCATGCTAGTTGCTTTTATTTGCTATAGGGTTACTAGATACTGCTATAACTTAGCACACAGACACACATAATAGCGGTAAATTGATGCATTTCTAGATAACAGTAGTAGCTAGAAGTAGAATAAATCAGTGTCATACACAACTATTCAAATGTTTGCAGCTATTGTCAGCTCATTTGCCACTTAATCGATACACAGGCTCGATTGTTGTACATATGCCCTAATCAACCTCACAAACAAAGCACCCTCTACCCTAATTCATAACCAACCTGAGCAGAAGGGGGCGAGAATGACGATCGAGTTTGGAATCGTAGGTCTGGGCCGGGCCGCCAGAGCACGATTGAGGAGAACCTCCACAGTTCAGCAACAAAGGACAACGACCAGCTTCCACGAACAGCTCCTCCAAAAGGCGTATGTAGAAGTGTAGAACCTCGCAGCAAAAGGAGAGGAATAAGAAGGCACACAGACACTTGCTATGGTTTCTTTTTGCCTTGGGCGAGCTAGGGTTTCTTCTGTGCGTTGACAAGACAGATCAGGTAGTAGAGAAGAGAAGGGCAGGGCATGGGTACCTTGCTTTTGAGGGAGCTAGCCGCCCAGGTAGACTGGTGGTGGCAAGCGGCAGCATTGATGCTCCACGCGGACGCTTCACCCGACGACCGCTGGACTCCATATGCAACCTCGAGCAGCCTTCACTTTTACTTCTCACGGACAAACAGTTATGAAGATGGGTGACTGTAGTGAAGCGTTGCGAGGAGGGAGACCGCCGAGAGGAGAAGGTTAGGGCGAGAGGGACAGGGAGGGTTGTGGGGTTGCGAGGGATCAGGGGCAGGGGGTGGTGTTGGGCCAAACCAGACTGAGAATTCCAATCCTGCCTCGATGGGGACTGAGTTAAACCAGATAATGGGATTCTGTTATCTCAAAATGGGGATCAAAATGGGTTGGTTGCCAAACACGTTTCTCACCCAAGCCGGATCGGATTGGGCAAACGTGGCGCTATGCGACACACCCAAATCTCGGTCCAGTCCATTGCCAAACACGGCCTTATAGCGGTAGAAACCATTATTCCGGTCTTTCCTGTACAACCAATGGGGTGGTCTGATGCTTCCATGGGATGATGACTGTGGGGTGAACTTTGTGCCCTCACCATCCCCGCCAGCAACATCAGGGCGAATGTAATTCTACCTTAAGTTTCTGACATTGGGCAGGTACCATTTTTAGCACCCCATCATGGACAAAGTTGGAGATGCCTCTTCCAACATTGTGGAATTGAAGGAACTAAGAAGGTTGCACAAAATGAGTAACACCAGCTTCGTAATCAATAACCATTCAAAATGACCAAGACCAGCACTGTTTCCACTCCAAAATAATTGGAATCAACGAAAATGCATTTTTTCAGTAAACAGTAGTAAGCGATAAAAACAAGAGAGATATAAGTGGAAAAAAAAGGAAAAGAGAAAAAAATGATTTTTTTTTAATTTAGAACTTTTAAACCGCAATGAACTTTTGACAAAATAAAATTATTAGATTTTTTTTTAAATTACACTACAACAAGACTAATATTGACATATATTTGAATAAAAATTTAATATAAGAAAAAAAATAAAGATGAGCATTTGTATATATGAAAAAATGAGTATTATTCAAAATAACATATATACAATATTTTTTTAAACGTCGATATCAAAAATGTGTACAATATCATTAAAAATATTTACATTCTAACATCAATACTACATTGGAATGACACTCATTTTAAAATAGCACACTAACTCAAAATTGATTATGTCATTTTTGGCATACCACTCATTTTTATGTCATTGTTCTTTATATGTATTGTGCTTTATTTCATTAGAACACAATTTATTTTAAAATATAGTCACATCAAAGATGACTATTATTTCCAAAAATATAATATAATATTTAAGTAAAATATTAAGTTGAAATATAATGGCATAAAAATGAGTAGTATACAAAAAGAATGACATGTATTACTCATTTTTAAGTTAGTGTGTTATTTTAAAAAATAAGTACTAATCCCAATATGCAATGCTCATTTTTATATTCCTTATTTTTTCTAAATATGTTGACATTGGTCTGTCATATTGTTATTTTTATAAGGATTCTAATAGTTTTTATTTCGTTAATTTTTTTACAAATTGAGAGATAAAACAAATAAGTTTCTCTCTCCTATTTTCTCTTTTTTTCAAGGCCTTTTTCTCCAACCTGGTTTTTTTCGTGCTACATGGCATCTCATTTCTATTTACTAGAGATCATAGGGCTGTAAATGGGTAGAGTATTTACCAATTTATCCAATACCCATACCATGTAGGATACAGTAAGGATAAGTATATTTTTTACCCACCACTCGTTTTTTCTTAACTAGCTTTACTCACATCTAAATAGGGTAGGATAAATGGAGAAACTTTGCCCTACCCGCTTCACCTATTTGCCCAATAGTATATGGTTGAATCTATAAGTGTAGACTCTAATACATATATTAGCACATATTAAAAACCCAAACAAGCTTCACCACTACCCTCTTAATTGTACTATTATTTGATTTGAGAAACTTTATTATACAAATGGTATCATGTCTCACTTTCAAAAAATCAAAGAGAAAAATAATTTCTCAAAAAATGATAACACTAAAAAGGTTAGACCTTATTTGTAACAATAAATATTATGTTGAATATTATTATTTTGGGTGCAAATAATTAGAAACATGATCAATAGTAATGTTTAAATTAGTTTAATATTTGTCTTATGCTTGATGTAGAAAATATCATATAAAATTATTTTTGAAGATATCATATATCTATCTTCATGTCGATTTACCAATTCACCCTTACCCAACCCATTCACCCTATGGGTAAATGGGTAAGGGTAAGGTTAGGATAATGGCTTTTAAGAAAAGGGTAATTACCATACACGTTACCCATACCTCCAATGTGGCTAAGGATAAAGGTAAGCATTTACCCTACCCTACCCTACTCATTTACATATGGGCGTTCAAATAGATATGTGTGTCATTACTCTTAATACATTGCATATGGTGGGGTGCATTCTTCTTTTCCTTTCCGGGATATATCTAGCTCTCTCTTTGTCTCTCCATTAGGGTGATCTCCCATTGCCCTCTCTTATTTTTTTCGGATATCTTAAAACCCTTAGTCTACGTCTCCTCTACAAATGGACTCTTCTTTCTCTCTTGTTATTCCACACACACACACACACATATTTTATATATATATATATATAGCCATATAGGGCTCATCTTTAATACCTGTATGGGTAGCTACCTGCCTACCCTTCCAGTTATTTTTTTTTCAAAAAAAATCTCATAATTGTAGAGGAGCATTTTATCTAGCTCTCCAAAAAATTTCATCTAAAAATAATATCATTTGCCCCACCAAAATAAAAAACACGTCCATATATTTACTGATTGTATATTTTCTACGCAGTTACTTTTTAGTCATATTGTTACTTTTTTATCAATATAGTTACTCTTTTTATCTCAGAGTTACTTTTGTGGCCAGAAGAGTTACTTTTTGAGTTGTCGGGTAGTGAAACTCCAGGTTACCCGTGCGGGTATTAAAAAAGGATATATATATATATATATATATATATACATATACATATATATACATACATATATATACATATATATATACATATATATACATACATATATATATACATACATATATATATACCTACATATATATAGACACACACACACACACACATATATATATATATATATATATATATAGAGAGAGAGAGAGAGAGAGAGTGTGAGGCTAGAATATACTCAAGTGTATTCTGGCGTGAATACACTCAACTTTTTAGCCATTGGATCATTCATCTGGGTTGATCAGTTGTTTGCTCCTTTTAACAGGCCGTGACCCCACTTTTCTCCGTAACTGAGCCGTCAAGGCGACAGACCCCACCCTCCGTCATCTCCCAATCGCCCACCCACCACTCTCCCCTCCCCCGTCTCTCTCCCTCCCCCGCTCGTCTCTCTCCCCCTTCTTCTCTCTCTCTCTCTCACAGGCAACGCCGACCAGCTTCGATCACACTAGTCGCGACCTGCTCGGAGGATAGCAGCGGCGACCTGCTCGGAGGACACTCGCCCTCTCACTCTCCCCTCCCCCTCACTCGCCCTCTCACTCTCCCCTCCCCCGTCTCTCTCCCTCAGAGGTGACCTGCTCGGAGGACCTCGGCCGCCCGTCCACCCGCCTTCCGCTACGGTCGTCCGTCCAGCCGCCTGCCACTACGTCCGCCCATCCAACCGCCTGCCGTTACGGCCGCTTGTCCAGTCGCCTGCTCGGATCAGGCTCCTCGCGTAGCTACGCTCACAGCGGCAGCAACACCAGAAAGTGCCCCATTGGCTACCGTCATCTGCCACGCCTGCAGCTGCCATCCAACAGTCCACGCCAGTAAGAGGTGATCCTCTCTGCTGCTTTCCGTTCTCTCCTCCTAGCTCCATTCATGGCAGTGGCCAATAGCTGCCAGTAAATCCTGCTAAATCCAACTATATTGGTCACTCTTACTGCATTTCAATCATTGCTCACCTCTTTCCAACTTATTTTTATTAGTTGAAATTTTTTAACAAAGAATGCTTGAGCCAATCAAACAGGCTTCGATCCTAGGTACATTGCTGATTAATGTGCCTTTTCTGCATATATAATTCTGAAATTTTGAAAATCAACATGCATCGTCTTGTATGGGTCTACTTTTTAAATATTGGTATGAACCTAATACTTTTCTCAACGCAATCATTGAATTAATAGAATGAAGGAAACATATAAAATGCTTCATCAGCGACCATATATTTAATGAGTTTATACAGAAATATTTGTCAAAAATTTGTTTGTTCATGTTTTATCATCTATTGACTTTCCATGTGAAGCAGACTTATTGCAAATAATTTGGTAATTCTTGACCATCTTTGTGACTCGATAATGATAATTATTTATATTTTGAAAGATATGGAAGATAACATCTCTCAAACTCGGCTTGGTATGGAAGGCACTACCCCCTCACAAATCCTAGCTGGTTAGATCTCCTCTTTTATGATATCTCATTTTTTGTTATTAATTGAATTTTTAAACACATGTGGATGAAAATTTTATTCTTATTTAGGTTTGGATTTTTCCCATGATGTTGATGGCATGACTGGAATAGATTGGTTGTCTTATGACCAAGCACTAGATGAAAATGAAAACCTATCAGGTGATGAAAACCTATCAGGTGATGAAAGGGTTGAAGTTCAATCTGAACCTGAACCTTATATGGGATTGGTGTTTGATAGTCTTGATGAAGCAGAGAAATTTTATAATAAATATTCATATCACATTGGATTTAGTATAAGGAAGGGAAATCAATATGTTTCAGCTAAAACAAAAAAAATCACAAGTAGGGTATTCATGTGCTCCAGGGAAGGACTACACAAAGTAAAGAAAAAGGAAGACAATGGAACCCCTCAAAAAGATATCATTTCCAATAGAACAGGGTGCAAGGCACACATGCGAGTCAAGCTAGAAGAGGACACAAAGTGGGTGGTTACCAGCTTTGAGAAAGAGCATAACCATGATCTCACAAATAGTCCATCAAAAAAGAGGTTTCACCACTCACATCGTCGAATGTCTGTTGAGGTTCAAGATTTGATTCACGCAATGCATGATCAGAATATTTCTAGTGCACAAATAATGTCACTTATTGCTAGCCAACAAGGAGGCATCTGTAATGTCACATTCACAAGGAAAGATCTAAGCAACACACTTGTTGGTTTGCGAAGGAGATACATAGGTGTTGATGTAGCATCTACCATTGGCCATTTCAGAAAATTACAAGCAGAAAACCCCACATTCTTCTATTCTGTGCAATATGATGAAGAGGGTTGTGCATGCACTATCTTCTGGGTTGATGCTAAATCAAGAATGGCATATCAAGTTTTTGGAGATGTAATCACTTTTGACACAACTTACATGACTAATAGATATAACATGCCCTTTTCACCTTTCATTGGTGTGAATCATCATAAACAATCTACTCTTTTTGGTTGTGCTTTATTACGGGATGAAACTGCCGAGTCTTTTTTGTGGGTCTTTCAAACTTTTCTAGAAGCAATGTATGGCAAACACCCAAATGCAATCTTAACTGATCAAGATCCAGCAATGAAGAAGGCAATCCGTATTGTTTTTCCTAATACAGTGCATCGTTGTTGTCAATGGCATATAATGAGAAAAGCACGTGAACATCTAGGTGTGATCTATGGTACAGTTGCATGTTTCACTGAAGAGTTCCAATCTTGCATCAATCACCCCATTACCATTGATGAGTTTGAAGAAAGATGGGAGAAGATGATATCCTCATACCAATTGAGTGATAACAAACATCTAAGTTTGTTGTGGAATATCAGAGAGCAATGGATACATGTATACTTCAGAGACACTTTTTTGCCAACATGTCTACAACACAACGGAGTGAGAGTATGAATGCAATATTCAAAGATCATGTGAACAATCACTTGTCCTTGTTTAAATTTGTCCAAGCCTTCAAGAAGGTGGTAGAGAACCGATATGACAAAGAGGATGAAGAAGACTACAGATCCAAGAATGGACAACCGACATTATGGTATTTATATCCCATTGAGAAACATGCAAGGGATGTGTACACTAGATCAGTTTTCAAGATTTTCAAAGGGCAAATGAAGCTCACCTCACGCTATGACATAGAAGAGGTTAGTAAAGATAGTGTATATCAAATTTCACGTGTAGGTGATGAGGTTCCTGTCTTCGTATCTAAGAAGAGCTACAAAGTACAAATCAACCAGAATATACAAGAAATCTTTTGTGAATGTAAGTTATTTCAATTTGCCGGTATCTTATGTGCTCATGCTCTCAAAGTGTTGCTTTATCTTAAAGTCCGTGAGATACCACCTTTGTATGTGTTGAATCGCTCCACAATGGATGCAAAATCCACAAAGACAATTCATTGTGCTAAAGAAACCCAGGTGGATGTTGATGGAAGTACCCCTTTGACAAGATATAATTCACTATGCAGATCCGCAATGCGGCTGGTTGCCATAGATTCTCACAACAAGGACAATTACATTATGATGAAAGAGTTATTTGAAAAATCATATGATGACATGCTGGTTTTACAACAAAACATGCGGTCGAGTTGTAGTGAAGAAGGCATACCATCTTCTCAAACTCATATTCCAACTCAGGGAAGCCAATGTGTGCCAAGAATCCAATATGTAGAACATGAAATGCCACTGCGAGATCCACCCACATCTCATTGTAAAGGGAGCAGAAAACCTCAACGGTTTAAACCACAAGCTGAGTTAAAATCTAAAAAACAAAGAACTTGTAGTACCTGTAATGGAAAAGGACACAATAGTCGAACATGCAAAACAGGGGTATGTAACAATTTAATCTACATTTTTGGTTTCTAGTCTAAGGGAGCTTGAATTGAAAATTATGTTTGATGTTATTGATTTCATTGGAAGGCTACCAAAGATTGCTCCACTTCAGATGTACTTGGAGATCATTCTGAATCAAGTGAAGAATAACTCGTGAAGCATGTGTTATTGATTTCCTAGAGATCATTCTGAATTCAAGGCAGTGTCTTATGTACTGACCCATGTGTTAGTCAGTTGTTGGTTTGTCGTTTGTAATTCAAGACAGTGTCTTATGTACTGAACCATTATGTACTGAACCATGTGTTAGTCAGTTCTTGGTTTGTCATTTGTAATTCAAGGCAGTGTCTTATATACTGAACCATGTGTTAGTCAGTTCTTGGTTTGTGGTTTGTAATTCAAGGCAGTCTCTTATGTACTGAACCCATGTGTTAGTAATTTAAATTCAAGGCAATCTTTTAAATCCAGTAGTAGTAATAAGTTACTGATGGCATACCTTGTTTCCGTGTTCATGGCAATGTAGTTCATGTGTTAATGTGGATCAACAAGTTCTTTATCCACTGGTTTATTCAGTGCTTATATCAGTTCTTGGTTTGTGTTCAATTTTAATCCACAAATGACTGTCATCTAAATTCAGATTGCTGGATTTGTTTCTGTTTCTTGTTTGTTTCCACACAGCAAAAAATCAGTCTTCTCTGTGTGGATTGTGCGGCTTGGACAAATTCTTCACACAAGGCAAATGATTAACTGTTTATCATCTAATCACTCCCGACTTTATGGATCAGTCGATGTTCAATTTTGTAACCATAAATGATAAGACAATTTTGTGGACATTAATAGCATCATCACATATGTCTTTTTGACAGACAGTTGCAACAAATGATGGGATTCCCTAAACTGATGCATCTAATGGCTTGTCCATGTAATCAGGGGCTGGACTATATTCAGCTTATGTTCCTGACAATTTATTTTTGCCAACAAGATAGACTGGCAATTCAATTTAATTGAGGATTTGTGAGTTGAATTCCTCTCATTCATTGGGTGTATGGTTGAATCAATTCAGTTGTTGGTTGCATTTTGCAAATTTAGTAACATATTATTTTGGGAAATAAATCATCCACTGATTGGTTTGTTTTAATTCAGTTGTTAAAAGTGAGTTGAATGCCCTCTCACTCATTCATTGGGCGAATTCATATGCTACTGCAACCATTCACGCACTAGTAGCAGCCAACTAATAAGAGGGCTTGAGTGCATTTAGCTTACATTGAGATACCAAGGATCAGTTGAATTCAAGTACATGAGATACCAAAGATCAGTTGAATTCAAATAAATACATGTGCTACCAAGAACTGAATTGAGCCTCGATATTGAAATACCAAACCAATTTTGAGTTTCAACAAACACCCCAGTACAAGATACGGATATAATCAAGCTGCTGATCTAAATTAAGCTACTGACATGATTAAGTTATTGACCTGAATAAAATGTAACTGAATAAAATGACTTATGCATGTAATTATCTTCAATTAAGTAAGAATATGTAATCAGGTCAGCCTTGGGCTTAATTAAATTAGTCGAAGCATAAAATGCATGATTAACTATAGCCCATGGGATGCTGAACAACTCCATTGCACATGAATTACACATGACATTTAGCTACTAGATTTCAACCACACCACAACCTTCCAAGCTACTGATTGATCATCTATGAATTTTATTGAACTAGAATAAACCAACCATTCACAATTCTGAAACAGAAGTCAGAGGCTGGAGTTCTAGACAAGAAAAATAAGAAATATAAGCTGGACTTTCATGCTTACACATTAATGAACTAATTGACATTCACCAATAATTTCAACCATTGAATCCACCCCCACCCCCACCCCCACAAGAAAAACAAGAAAGATAAGCATCAATGCTAAGTATGGTTCATGATTACTTATGCTTTAGGTGGACCCTGTAACTTAGTTTACTTCATGATTGTTCATGTTCTGAAGTTTGGTTCAGTTCATGTTCAGTAGCTTGGTTCAATTCATTTATTTACTTATGTTTAATTCAGATTGTTCATAATTTTTCATGCTTCAGTTCAGTTCTTGCTCTATTTCCTGCAACTACTTCCACCGAGTTAATACTAGGACAGTAATTTATGTCATTTAGATTATTCATGATAGTTCATGCTTCAATTCAGTTCTTGCTCTATTCCTGCTGCTACTTCAACTGAATTCATACTAGGAACATAGAAAGGTTTTTGACCTGCAGCAGTTTACATATAGATATAGGTAGTACTAGGGTCATTCATTCATTGCAGCAGTTTACATATAGATATAGGTAGTACTAGGGTCATTCATTCATTCATTCATTAATCAAAGTATAACCAGTAAAGCTCCAAATGTCAGCAAGACTAACAGAGGTGTGTCCAAACATAGACAGGACATAAGCAAATTTCTATTGAATTCCACTACACCCAGCTGTAGTTGAAGCTCAATTCAATTCAAACAAGATTGAAATCATACCATCATTCATACACAACAAGATATATTAATAAACAAGATTCATTTACATTTGTAATCAATTTTCTCATTCATTTATAAACAAGAAGTACATAACATTCATGGAGTCCTAAACATACAATCTGATCCATGTAACTCAACACACAACATTAATTTAATACACACACAACCAGAAAGAGGACATGTGAATCCACTAATACAACCAAACAAAATGTATATTTCCGTCATGCTAGGTTCAGTTCTCTAAGGAGCATTAACATCCCCAGCAAGTCTTCATGAATAGGTACACAATTTCCTATCTCTAGATCGTGCACAGTCCAGGACGATGAGGTGATGGTGGTGACCGAGGTGGTTCCGTTTGATCGCCCTTGTCACCTGTTCTAAGGTTGGGCTGAGCGTGAAGGGTCGTCAGATCCATGGCATGGCCTGATTCCGACTGCAATTGACCCCTTCATGATGTCATTAGCGGCTGGTGAAGGCCAGAGAGCTGGCAACTGTGATTTGGGGTGAGCACCGGTTGTGATTCTACCCACCAATCACTTTGGACTTTGCTGCTTGCTGGAGAGAACGAAAAGCAGCAGAGAGGATCACCTCTTATCGGCGTGGACTGTTGGATGGCAACTGCAGGCGTGGCAGATGACGGTAGCCAATGGGGCACTTTCTGGTGTTGCTGCCGCTGTGAGCGTAGCTACGCGAGGAGCCTTATCTGAGCAGGCGACTGGACAAGCGGCCATAACGGCAGGCGGCTGGATGGGCGGACGTAGCGGCAGGCGGCTGGACGGACGGCCGTAGCGGAAGGCGGGTGGACGGGCGGCCGAGGTCCTCCGAGCAAATCGCCTCTGAGGGAGAGAGACGGGGGAGGGGAGAGTGAGAGGGCGAGTGAGGGGAAGGGGAGAGTGAGAGGGTGAGTGTCCTCTGAGCAGGTCGCCGCTGCTGTCCTCCGAGCAGGTCACAGCTGGTGTGATCGGAGCTGGTCGGCGTTGCCTGTGAGAGAGAGAGAGAGAGAGAGAGAGAGAGAGAGAGAGAGAGAGAGAAGGGGGAGAGAGACGAGCGGGGGAGGGAGAGAGATGGGGGAGGGGAGAGTGGTGGGTGGGCGATTGGGAGATGACAGAGGGGTGGGGTCTGTCGCCTTGACGGCTTAGTTACGGAGAAAAGTGGGGTCACGGCCTGTTAAAAGGAGCAAACAACTGATCAACCCAAATGAATGATCCAATGGCTAAAAAGTTGAGTGTATTCAGGCCAGAATACACTTGAGTGTATTCTAGCCTCACTATATATATATATATATATATATATATATATATATATATATATATATATATATATATATATATATATATATATATATATTGATTGAATGCCCATGTGGGTAACAATTTTTGGCTACCCATTGACACAAACATGGTGACATTAATTGTAAATACAACATATTTTACTGAAATTTGTATGTCCGTGTTCCCGTTCCTCATCACTAACTCTGTGATATTATTGGCCACGGAAAAAACTGTGTGGGAGGGTTAATAGAAGAGGCTTGTTGTGATTGGGAAGAGTGTAACGACCAGTTGTCGCTGGAACCCCTCTGCTATAAGGTAGCAGGTCGTCCTCGTATAACCATGTATGTGTGTTTGCCCCTGTCTTTTATGTATCTCTAGCCGCCTGATCCTTAGATTCTCATCACCAGCAACTGCATGTCGTCAAAGATATCCAGGACTTCAGTTGCATAAGGTCTATGGATTTGGTGCTGGCAAAGTCGGTCCCTATGAGTTCCGCGACTCTACCACAGGAAACGGGTGGCGGTGGAGTCAGAGGAGGCAGTTAGGATGGTGGTGACGGAAGCACAAACATTGATGATGCTTCTTCGGGTGACTTTGTTGAAGGAGCAAATATCTAAACATATGTCTCCTATTTAAAGCTCTACTTAGATTTCTAATATCTTTCACTTACCTCTTCTACACATAGGGCTACTAGTTATCTTTCTAAATTGGTACTCTCCTCTAACTTAAGTTCGTATGGGGTGATCTTATGTAAGAACATGAGAACTCATCTGGTGGCCAACTATAATGTTGCTCTGATACCATATTGTAACACCCTCCCTAAGCACACACATGTACATAGTGGAAGCAACACCGAGTTATCCATAACTCGTGCACTCAAGGGGGGTATTACGTAAAACTGACATTCATAATAACAATATAATCAATCACGCAGGATGAAGTATTAAAATATTCCCATGATTGTTCTTACAACAGGAACATAGATGTTATTACATGGAAAACTTATATAACATCATGAGTCTTTACTATAAAGTTCTAAACATTTAAACATATAGCTAAGTCTATAAACTTGAGGATCATCTTATAGTTGGCACCCCACCAGATCTTATCTTGCTCTGTTCTTGTGCTCTAAATCTCTGAGATCTACTCTGTTCCTGCTCTCACCTACGGACATCTCGTCCCCAGCCATGCATTAGAAAAACAATTGTTAGCGTAAGTGGCATGAATATTCTAATATACATATTACTAAAAGATAAAATGCTACAAATATCTTTGAACACTATAAACATGATACTAACATTTAAACTTTACAAAATATGAAACATAAATATCTCTTCTTACTTTAGCTTAGTTCTTATCTTTTTACTTATCTTTCTCTGGAGACTTGTACTCTGGTACCTGGGTCTCAAGACCTGCATCATAGTGCATGGGTCATACTGATCTTATCTAATTCCCTCTCATCATACTTATGGATGAGATTATGGACATCTCTAATCTAAGGTATCTTTTACTTACTATTTTTATCTGACTGTGGCCACCATTATACAATAAGTCCTCCTGAATTGGCATATCTACGCCCTGAATTGGTACTAAAGAACCCTGAATTGGCACTACATGCCTCTGAATGACACCGAGGTGTCTCTGAATTGGCGTGACCACGCCCTGAATTGGTGCCGCAACACCTCTGAATTGGAGTAACACTCCTCTGAATTGGCAACAGATGCCTGTGAATCGTCCCGGGACTACTGAATGAGGACTTATCATATAATGTCTTATGTGAAGGTTTCGACTTGTTTATCTTAAGTCTAAACTTACTTAATTCTTAATCTGAACTGAAGTTGAATATTGATAGCTTTGCTGAATATTGAATCTGAACTTATCTTATATTAAAACTGAACACTGATAACTGACTTATCTGAAATTGAGTACTGAGTACTGAGCAGGTACTAAATTCTAAATTTGAATCTTTTATTCTTAAGTGATAAACTGAATCTATAACTGAATGTGAATATGAATCTTAATTACTTCATAATTAAGATTTGGTCTAAAACCCTTATCATGCATCGTTATTCAACATCTGGCTACTCACACAGTGAGTAGTCTAAGTCTGAATCTAAATCTCTTATTCTTGAGTTCTAAACTGAATCCATTATTGGATTTAATCATGTATCTCATTATCTAGGTAAACTTTATTCTAAAACTCTGACTTGGTAAGATTACTTCATTATACCAATTATATCACACATGAGTCTAATGTCTTATGAGACAAGATCTGAAATGAGTATAGAAATACTAAATATACAAAAGTAACCTAAGTAATGTGTATAGATAAAGTATGATATATGATTCTTGGCAAGCTAACTCATTCTCTGTTAAGACCTCATCAAAATCTGATCTTAATGAACTTAAGTCTTAAAATCATAAACCATAGAATAGAAACCTTAGAAAATCTTAACTTGCATCTTAATCATACTCAATTTAATCTTATTAAGTCTGATCTCAATACATTTGTATGAACTTAAATCTTAAACCTTAAGGTAGAAATCATATAGATTCTCATCGTGCAACTCAATCATGACTTAATATCTCATAATTTGATAATTATATCACAAACTCATGTTACAATATCTTTAATGCCACTAGTACATTTATCCTAGAAATTGGGCCATGGTCTACCATGTGCAACACCCATATTCTCACATAATACTTAACTTTTAAACATCAACCTTATTAAGGAATCTATTTCACTTCTTAATTTCTTAGATTGCTACATATATAAGAAACCTTGATGACATTTTCCTATTTGAATTCTTAGCACACAATTACATCTATAAATGAGGGGAATCTTAACAACATGTTCTACTTGAAATCGCAATACATTCTTATCCCACATTATCATGTATGACTATCTTGGTTGCATATCTTACCTTGTAGTCATATTCATCAATATGAATCATTACTAATAGTTCTTATAGAAACATAATTCTCTAGTCTTCTCATGAACCTGGTTCATGAGTCTCTATCGTTCTTATAAATCTTAGTAACATATCTCTTCTCGAGATATTAGGCACATGTAAGGAAATAGCCATGAATGTATGAAAATCTTACATGCATACCTTAACATAAAATATTAGAACAGTGGATCACATAAAGTATGAAGTCTTATGAAAATATGATGAGTTTGATAAATATGAATACTCATGGGCATGAACCACTTACCTGTATTAGAGAAAATAAAATCTTCATCTTGGATTCCTCTAGTCGGGTCTAAATCCTATAAAACTTGTGGTGTAACATTTGCTTGAAGTTCAATGATGAGGTCCACACCTATAACACTATTTTAACAAAGCACCATCATATATGCACTTAATCTACATATCTAACTTTTCTTAAATAAAATTACCTTATCCATGTATTTCCAGAGTTCAGAATCTCCTTCAAGATGTTCTTTGTATCTCAAGGTTTCCAACGAGTCCTTAAACATCCTATTCTGACAATTAGATCAATCTCTACAAATCCTCAAAGTTTATAACAAATTTAAATCGAAATATACGTATTACCTTGTTTTCCTATTTGTTTTAGTCTAATTGGGCCTCAAACAGGCGGCCCATCAAGGAGATACTCGGACCCCTCCCTCTCCTTTGCACAGGCGGGCACGAATTGGGGATCGTGTACCCTGTTTTCCTGCAGAAACAGAGCGCCGCCTATCGGCCTCCTCTCCAGCGAGCTCCGGCCAACCAGGGTCGATCCAGCCACCATCTTTGGGTCACGCCACTGCCGCAACTCGCCTTGACGATCAGGTGTGCACAAACACGAAACCCAGGCGGTTGGGTTCTCATCCGCACGGCGTGACCGGAGGCGCAGCCTCCCCTGTTTCCGCGGCAGGAACAGGGCAGACCGCCCAGGTCTTTGTCGATCTATGTTGTTCACAGACGGTGCAGGTTGCTCGCAGAACGACGACTGGTCTCACCTCGGCACAGCCTCTCCCTCGCGTGTACTGGCTGTTGTGCTAGCGGCAAGAGGCGCCTCGTTATGGTTTGGTCCTCTTGAAGCCACTGCGGCTAAGTTTCAAGCGCCGCTATTGGCATGGGTTCCTCGCATATACCTATTTCTCCAACCCTTCTCTTAGGCAGACCCTAATTGATTTTGCCCTCAGCTGCTATTCTATAAGGCTTTTATAAACTCTCTTCCCGATCTTAGTGTGAGATTTGATCTGTATTGGACTGTGCCCGAGTCCTGAAAGAACGAGACTCTTGATACCTCTATTTTTTTTTATTAAACCCATTCCCATCCAGTGAACCGAAAGGTGCTCAAACGAACCAGTCTATGAACCAATGGTTCGATGCCAAATTACTTGTTTTACAAACTAAAAGACTAAGCATATTATGTTCTTACAAATTCTCCCAAAATTTCCATAGGGAACTACGTAATTTCAATTGATCTCAAAATTCGACTGACACCTCATATAGATATTATCTTCTTGTAGAAAAATCTGCACACTCTAATTCACTACCTAGACTTCTCTAGTATAGTGAATACAATTTCACTCGTCCGATGACCTATTTCAACAAATTGAATCACCAAATCTATGTCACCTCTTATGTCATTAAGAACATCTAATCAATCCTTAATTTCATTGCTACATACATTGGAGAGCCTAACATAGAAAAAGCCTAAGGTACTCTTAAGTATGTTATGTAATCCACTAATAGTTAGAATGTCCTCAAATTCTAGAAAAACCTCATTATGACCGTAACTAATCAACCTTAAATTTTTGTATGATCTTTCTAGCATCCCATGATGATCAATTCACCAAAATGACCTTGGATTCTAGACATGCATAATTAGACTCTAATACATGATAAATTATGTAAAACTTGACTCACTTGTCTTGATCTCACATAACTAGGGTTTTCCTAGTATTACTTTCATTCACATGGATACTTGACAAAATCTGGGGTGTGACAGGGGATGTCATATTATTATAATCATTGCAAATAAATACATAAATCACCATTGAGATTTATACGGTGTTCTTTGAATAGGAAACTAAAACTGACTTCTGTAACATGTCTAAAATTCTTATCAACATAGAAAACTAAGCATGAAAGTAAACATTTTTATATGATTGGGTCGCCTAATATGGATGGCACCCCGCCAGTTGGCTCTTGAAGGTCTTATGCTTGCTTTCTCCTCTTGAGTCCTTATTTGCTCCAACTCCTAGGGACATCGCGTCCCCAACCATGCAAAGGGGAAAGTCAACACATCGGTAAATGGTATAGGTACTTTATAACATAAATAAAATAAAGTATAATTGACATGTAAGAAAAGTTGATATGAATCAACTATAAGTATTCTTGAATCACTATTAACATGAAGAATTGAATAGTAAATGTATGCGTCCCTCTATGACACCCACTTAAGAGTACATGATTGATAGGAAAGCCCTTGATGCTAGGAAATCCCTTGGCAAACCCTTGAGGTCCATTATTTGGGAGCATATAAAGACTAATTCAATTCCATTATATTAATCATGAACATTAATATTAACATGATCCTTAATCTTTAATGTGATGGGATTTCCCCTACAAACATGATCTTTTAACATTATGGGATTTCTCCCTCTTGAACATTAACATGATTTTCATGAGTCATTAATCATAAGGTCTAATCATAGTGAACATTAAAACCGTAGGACATAGCATATATCAATCATCAAGCAGTAATATAGTGAACATGATTAAAACATTAAACTTGAAATAATAATATCTACTTTATACTTACCATGCAATCAACCATTAATACGTGTACTCAGCCTCATGACCCAATTATCTTGGAGCAAAGTTTATTCTAAGATGGTCTCTCTTATCTTTGAGTCAAATTTAAGTCAAACTGTCTCTTGTCTTGATTAGGCTCTAAGTACATGTTCATAATCATTAAACATCATAAATCAATACATTGTATTGATCTTAGGTTGAATTAGAATAGATTAGGGTTTGAATGTATTAGGGTTAGGCTTACTGATCAACATCATTAAATTAGGAAAACTGGGTTGGATTAGGTCACATTAATCACATGTGATACATATTTAGGGTTTCATAAGTCAAATTAGAGTTTCTAATAAAACATCAAGTAGGAAGGAAAATCATGGCTTGAAAACCCTAAATCGTGTCCTACTCAAAAAATCCTTTCCAATGATTATGTAATCATAATTTTCTGAGCATCCTATGATTTATGGTGAATATTCAAAAACTGACCAATCGAAAATCACTAAACTATATGTGTGAGTTGATTAAATGAAACAATAAATTTGATATAATCCAAAGGAAAAGTATGGAAGAACCATAGACGTGTTGCATATTAAATCAACATAGCGGTGGTAAAATCGTCATCTAGACCAACCAAATCTCATGGTTTGACCAATCAGAGTGTCTGTGAATCCCAAGAATACCCTTGCAATATTAATCCTTTAATCAAGTGGGCAGGGGCACCATAGTCATTATTTGACTAAGTTTGTTCTCCCTCGTGAGCTATGGCTCGATCATTAGCCTAGAGACCTCAACTCCAGTTCTTTGACGCAACATCAGGCAAAACACCAGCAAACGGTCGATTCAAGCATGATCTTCGTGGTTTGGAAAAGATGGAGGAACAAACGCCAAGGGGAAAGGACCTCTATGTCCACAAAACTCACCAGAGAGACCCAAGAAATAGTGGAAACATTCAGATTCTGAAATCATTGAAGCATAGTGTGAAACCGTCAAACAAAACTCAAAGTAGCAATCTTCGATGATAGCGAGGCCAACGTGCAAGTTTGTGTGTTTGAAGCAGCGCTGAAACAACATGACATTGAATCGCCTATGAGGATTCAAAGTTGAGCTATAGGGTACAATGATTGGGACAATCACCGGGCAAAAGGGCATAACAAGAAGAAAGCAGGGAGTCTTTGGATGCTCATGCGATCGTAAATTTCTTTGGAAGTATTGTTGAGGGCAAGGGTTAAGCATGGGTCTCCGAATTCATACTTCGAGTAGGTCTGGGGGTTTCATAGTATTAGAGGGAAAATTGAGTGAGGAGGAATGTAGGGTGATCTCCAAGGATTGATTATGATCCATTATATAGGTATGGATGGTTCATAGCCCACTCTGTAACTGTGGGGTTGAGACGGAGTCCTGCTCTAATTTGGGCATTTGTTCAATAGAGAGAGACGAAGGGTGGGTAATTGCTCATTTGAATAGGCTAAGAGAAATGAAGATGGCATAGGAAACATCTTGTGAAATTGTGGAGTGAAGATGGAGAACGGTTCTGGGAAAGGATCATTATGAAAACAGCTCAGTTTCGTAGAGAATGTGGAGGAAGGAGATGATGATCCAGCCGTCAAATCAAAGTTAGATCTAGCATGTTTCGCTTCAGCTGTTGGATCATATGCGTTAGAGAGAAAATGAACCAAGTAACATGTGACATCAATATCGTCCCGATACATTAGGAAATCAAAGCAATTAATGTATATTTGCATGGTTTCTTAGTAAAACTATAATCAAACCTTTCTCAATTCCATTGGGGGTCAAACATGGTCCAAACGGCTTCAAACTTGAAGCATGGGTCAAATTGATGGTTTGGAATATTCCTATACAATTAGATTTCAATTTTGTATTGATTTATACACTATATAGGCTATTAGTCTTAATTATAATTCATTTAAAGGGTGAGATAACTTGAAAAGACCATTCTTATTAAATCCTTGAGTGAAATTTGAGATATATATTATTCACTCATTCAAGAGACATACGATCACCCATTTGTACTTTATTGCCATATTGGAGGAGATAGAAAATAATAGAGGATCATCTTTGAATTGATTGTACATATAAATAAGAAAAATATATTTGAGTCTCTTTATGACGCCTCGATCCCTGTGCCATCTCTAATGACCCCGAAGACCAGAGAGTCAACCTTGGTAAACCACCCTTAACTTTTTCTTTTCTTAGTCGCTTAAAATTAACTTGAAGGAAAATATTATAACTTGGAATAAACTAAAATCTTACTAAACTGCGGAAGCAACTACTATTTACTTTACTAGGTAGGTAAAGCAGATTTACACAACATATTACCTTTTTCATGCAGAATATAAAGCACAACAGATAACTTAAAACTTAACTACATATTACATTACATTCTCTCTCTACCACACCACATGCCCCAAGAACCAAGGGGAAAGGACTAAGAGACCTCTATTCTAACTATGAACTACCTTCTAAGAGCCTGGGTGATAAGATCCTTCAGCTTCCTCGTACTGACGTTGACCTGAAAAACATTTTTAGTAGGTTGCTGAGCTACTGGCTCAGTGAATAGAATTTTACCAAACCATCGAAAATAACTAATTTTATGTTTATTAAATTGAAATAAAATACAAGACTTACTACACTGAGCAGATCTAAAACAATACAGTTAAATAACATAGAATGCCAAAATTACATTTAAAGAACCACTGCTGTGAAACTGTACTCGAATCTTTCTTAGCCTTTCTTACTTATAAGAAACTCATTAAAACTTATATTATCATACTTTATCTTATGCTCTGATCATATGCAGTGTACTCTACATATGAAGAATCATAACGAAATGCGATCTCACCGTACAAGACTTAGCTGACACACCCAGGATGCTAAGCCTGACAATGTCACTGGTCTGCAACAGAAAAATGGCTCTCTGGCCTCGGCACACCTATGGGCCATAAAACTAGACTCCTCCTCTGACCTGAGCACATAGGCAGAGAGTCAAGCCACCAATTGGCTTTTCTGTACTCTAGTGCCACCAGGACCTTTGGTTGATGTTGGACACTACATGATGTATTTTAAGGAGACTTCCACTAGGGCTTTGTCCCCCGTACCACCTGTTAGTACATTCTGACCCCCGTATACTGGACACTGCCAGGGTTAGGTCGTTTCATCCCTACGATGCAGACCTTTCATAGGGAATCTACAGTGTTCAGGGCTCCTAAGTCTATTATTTTATTATTCTTGGAAAGATCTTACTATATTGTATCTTTCTCTTACTTATACTTGTCTCTGGTATCTCTATGGCACTGTGTCTATTTATTTGAAGTTTATAATACAACATGCATGCCATTCTAAACTTGGCAGAATAGTATATTCAAAACATTGTAATATACTGAGTAATCAACATACTATACATGCAGGCAGACTAAAATTCTTAACTAAATAGAATACATGTCCATTTGGCACTTATACACTAGAATCATGCAATTGAACTTCTTAATATACTGATAAGAGTTAATTACTTGACATACGACTAATCATCATTTGCACCTGTAAATTATTTGTGCTTTCTTGGAAAACATGCACATCAACCCTAATCTGGAGTTGTGCATCACATAACTTAATTAAGAGTTAATTACTTATCATAGCAAGAATTATTAATAATAACTGAGAATTTCTAATGATATCTTTGATAAATTTGCTAATTCATGTTAATACTAAACCACACACATTAACTAAAACAGGGAGCGTGCAAATAGGTTTCCATTGAAACATTACATGTCACCATTTTTTTCTTTCAAAATGCGCCACTAGTAAATTACTAGAATCGTACATCTTGAGTTTATACCCAAACCGTACAACTATTGTAACCATAGGGTCATGCACAAAGTAATTCGTGCCACTTTCTTCAATCTCTTAAACTAAGCAAAATAGGATTTTATCAACCGTGTAAATTTCAACAATTTAAATCGTACAAATCAGTTAATAAACTAGGATTATGCAAAGTGTGAAGGAGAGAAATGTGCAATAAAAAATCAGGGGACGCCAAGACTACATGATACTTGGGTAATCATCGTTACCCGTGAAAAATACAAATCTAACCAAAATCATTTGTTTCATGGAGTTAGTACTGCTTAATGAGTGAGATTCTACTCACAAAGGATCGAGGTGGCCGAAATTCAACTAAAATCCGCCCAAAGCTTGCTTTCGGGCATTCGTGGGGTCATCTTCAACCTCGGTTCTGCCCTGGTTTCGAACCTACTACAAGCAGCAGCTCCACCTCACACACAGGAAGGAGAGGGGAAGCTTGGCTGGGTGCTAATCACGGCTGGGAGCTGCGGATTCGAGCTTTGACCTCAAGGCCGGAGTCGAGGGCGGCATTCCGAGGTGCTAACTAAGCCAAAACAGTCCCTAGCCACGCCACTACAGCTGGCCGCACTGCTGCTGCTGCGGTTGGGTGAGGAAGAGAGGAGGAAGAAGAAGGAAGAAGCAAAGCGCCCTGCAACTCAGCTCTATGGATCCCTAATCAGCCCCCGCTCCTCTCCCTCTAGTGGTGGGGAAGGCACTGCTCAAGTGGTGCCTTGCACCGATCGGGGGGGAAGGGGATAAGGGAAAGGGGGTAATACATCTATTAATGCGTATATTGCAGCTTCAGTGCAAGAAACTTAAAAATGCCATAACTTTTGCCTCGGAGGTCCAATTCAAGCGATTTCTTTTGCAAACTTTCAAGAAAGAGATACATTACAACATCAAAGCATGAAAACATACTAACTAGGTTGTCTCAACCTGATCAAAGCACTAATCACTTCTTGAACATGTATCTTAACTTAATCAACATGGTGATGCACTCATCACTATACTTACTAGTTAAACTCAGAGTGAGTCATAACAATCTCCCTCCCTTATAAGAATTTTGTCTCGAAATTCCTAAAAGAGAAAAAGAAACTTGTTACACATCTCAGACTCAAGCTCCCACGTGGCTTCCTCTAGGTTGTGGTTCCTCCATAGAACTTTCACTAACGGTATCTCTCGATTCTTGAGCTTCTTAATCCTCCGATCAACTATTTGTGATGGTCCTTCAACATAGGACACATCTTTTCTGAGTTGTGCAGGTTCTGGGTCCACTATCTTTTCTATACCAGGGTAACACTTCTTTCGCATCGATACATGAAACACATCATGTAAATTAGCTAACTCGGATGGCAAATCCAACATATAGGCTATAGGTCCAATCCTCTCAATGATAGGATATGGACCCATAAACCTAGGAGTCAGTTTGCCTCTCTTGCCAAACCTCAACACTCCTTTCCATGGTGAAACTTTCAGATACACTTCATCACCAACCTCAAACTCAAGAGGTCTACGCCTCTTCTCAACGTAACTCTTCTGCCTGTCCTGTGCAGCTTTCAACTATTCTCTGATCACTGTAATCTTTTCTATAGTCAAATCTACTATCTCTGGTCCAAGAATCTTTTTTTCACCCACCTCGTACCAACATACAGGTGATCTATACTTTCTGCCATACAGAGCTTCATACAGAGCCATACCAAGACTAGAATGGTGACTATTATTGTATGTAAAATCTATAAGGCTCAAGTGTTCTTCCCAACTTCCTCTGAAATGTAGGATACATGCTCTCAGCATGTCCTTAAGCGTCTGAATGTTCCTCTCTGACTGACCATCCGTCTGTGGGTGAAAATTTGTATTGAATATCAACTTTTTGCCTAAATCATGATGCAACTGATTCCAAAACCTGGATGTGAACTTAGGATCTCTATCTGATATTATTGAAACTGGGATACCATGCAACCTAACTATCTCATCTACGTATATCTTAGCCAATTTTAGGACATCAAAGTTTGACTTAACAGGAAAAAAGTGAGCAGACTTGGTCAGTCTATCCACAATCACCCACTATGTTATGTCACCCCTAAGTCTAAGTTCAACTTCCGCATTTCTACTAGAAGGTCTCTCCTAAAAAATGACATAGAGAATACATCAAATTTTGAACTTGACTTCCTTCTCAGGGCATCTTCTACCACATTCGCCTTTCCAAGATGATAATCTATCATCACTTCATAATCCTTGATCAATTCTAACCATCTCCGTTGTCTAAGATTCAGATCCTTCTGGGTGAAGATATATTTCAAACTCTTATGATCCGTAAACACTTGGCACGCCTCACTATAAAGATAATGATGCCATATCTTAAGACCATGAACTACTGCTGCTAACTCCAGATCATGTGTCGGGTAATTCTCCTCACTCTTCTTAAGTTGTCTAGATGCATAAGCTACTACTTTGCCTTCCTACATCAACACACAGCCTAAACCTCTCCTTGAAGCATCACAAAACACTGTGTAGCTTTTATCTGCCTCGGGCAGGATCAACACTGGTGTTGTAGTCAACCTATTCTTTAAAATCTGAAAACTCTTCTCACAGTTGTCTGACCAGACAAATGGTGTATCATTTCTCATTAAGCGTGTCAGAGGTGATGCTACAACACTAAAGTTATGGATGAACCTCCTGTAGTAACCTGCCAATCCTAAGAAGCTTCTGATCTCAGTAGGAGTCTTAGGATGCTCCCACTGTAGAACAGATTCGACTTTCTTAGGGTCAACACTTACTCCATCTCCTGAGATGACATGTCCAAGAAAAGATACCTCAGCTAACCAAAACTCGCACTTACTGAACTTAGCATATAACTGGTGTTGTCTCAACAACTGTAACGCTATCCTCTGATGCTGCTCATGCTGCTCATCATCTCTAGAATAAATCAGAATGTCATCTATGAAAACCACTATGAACTGATCTAAGAACGGCTTGAAAATGCGGTTCATCATATCCATGAAAGCTGTCGGGGCATCAGCCAGTCCAAACGACATGACCAGAAATGCATAATGCATGTATCTAGTTATATAGGCCGACTTAGGAATATCTAAAGCCTTTATCCTCAATTGATGATATCTAGATCTCAAGTCTATCTTAGAAAAGATCTTCGCTCCACGCAATTGATCAAACAGATCATCTATCCTTGGCAACATGTACTTATTCTTGATGGTGATCTTATTCAACTATTTGTAGTCTATACATAACCTCATAGTACCATCTTTCTTTTTCACAAACAAGACTAGAGCTCCCCATGGCAAAGAACTAGGTCGAATGAAACCCTTATCAAGTAACTCCTATAATTGGATCTTCAGTTCTTTCAACTCTACATGTGCCATTTTGTAGGCTGGAAGCGCTACAGGGTGACTACCTTGCAACACCTGGATCTCAAAGTCTATCTCTCTTTCAGGAGGTAGACCTGGCAACTCATCTGGGAAAATATCTGAGAACTCACAGACCACTGGCACATCCCATAGACTGACTGTGCTCTTCTCTGCTCTGGTATCTACTACATGTGCCAAGAAGTCCTCACAACCTTTCTGCAACATCTTATTAGTTACAGCGGCTGATATGATACATGTAGGCAAAACTTTCCTATCTCCAGAAAAGATACAAGAAAATCCATCATGTTGAAAGACAACCTCCTTCTTCCAATAGTCGAGCTGAACTCGATACGTCTCTAGGCAATCCATACCTAAGATAACTTAAAAAGAGTTAACATCTAGGGGTATAAGATTAACCGCGATGGTGTAACCACCAAAGGTCAATAAACATCTGGGACAAAACTCTATCAGCATTGTCGGTTCACCTAACGGAACCCTCAATCACAACAACAAATACCAGATACCACAACATTTTTGTCTGGCATATCAAAGTCGTATTGCCATGTACAGTCTCTCAGTCCCAGACGCAGGCTCCAAAATTGGGTCATTATCTTAAAAACTAAATGCTCGTACTCAGTGATTTCTCTTCTCGCATGATAACAACCCTCTCCACGTGCGCTCTGGTCAGTCAGTTCTCTCGCCTTCCCTGCTCCCCACTTTCCTCGTGTTGGATCCCCCCATCTCCTACCCTCCATTCCTAATTTTGCAAAAATCTCCTCACCATTACTGCCCTCTCCACTCCAATGGCGCGCGTTTTCATTTTCTGGCGCAAGATTCCTCTTCTCGATCCCACATTTTCCCATCTCCTCTGTGATGCCATGTCTTCTCTTCTCTCCGTCAAAATTCATCTCCATATCCCATCTATCCTTCTCCTCCCCTCTCCCGTCCGCATAAATTCGTCTCCCTTTCCATCACGTTCCTCTCCCTTTTCCCTCTATACCTCTCACCAATTTTTGCCCACTCTCTTTCGGCCATCACTCCTATCCGTTTCTGCCCTTGTCAAATCCCCTCGACCATGGTTTCCGATTGGGGGATGTAGAAGGCCTAAAATCTTAAGGCGTTTACATTGACTAGGCATCCCTATTTGTCAGGATTTTTCTCAAAGATTCAGCACGGGAGGAAGTCATCAGATTGCAGGTATGTGACTAGTAATCACACACAATTCACATCTCTTCCGCTTTGTCATCTCATTCTTCTCCTATCTCCTCGCTTCCCCCAGATTCGTTAACTCTTTATCCTAACATTTTGAATTAGGTATCCTATTATCTGATAATCTCTTTAATTTTAGCCAAAGGTCATATCTATCGGTTGGGGGCAATCGCCCAAGTTAAGTATTTTTGGTATTAATCGTTCATATTTTGTAAATGAATACTTTGGTATTGATCGTTCATATTTTATGTACAATCTGTCTCGTTCGTGTTGTGCACTATACTAAATTGCTTGGAAAGTGACAACGAGAAGACAATTCATTGCACATCAAATGTAAGCTACTATTATCAAACCCACACATTCGAGGAGAATTCTTTACCTTATTTGTGAACTCCTTATCAAACAACATCTAGTACTGTTGTTCACTAAGATAAAGGCTTGAGTGTCAAATTTTGTCATATATGCTAGTATGCCACCTTATTTATATTGCCCTCATCTTACAAGTTCTTTCAATGGATAGGAGACATCAAAACTTATAGTAGAATTTGTAATGATAGTTCCTCTCCTCGAATAATATTACTAATGTCTTCAGGGGTTACACATAGACATGCAGAGTCTTTAGTATGATGTCTGGCCAGGCTGTCGAATTCTCAGATCTTCTCTTTCCAATGTGCAAGGAATGGATAGTAGGTTATATGCTTTTTGTGTGATAATACTTGGAACATCTTCACTCAAACTAACATTAGTCTCTTTATATGCTAATATTTGGAATATGTTCATTTAAACTAATCGTCCTCCTCACCACTCTCAAAAATAAAATTTAATATTGTTGGCTCTGTTTATGTAGCATGTTCGAGATCCCGATCTTAAAATAGAAATTGATATCATCATTACGCGCTGACAGAAATTTGATTTTTTTCACGCATGTAGGATGCCAAAAATACTTAACTTGGATGATTTCCCCCAATCCATAAAGTGTTTATTCTTGCTAATTTGGTATTGATCGCTCATATTTTGTAAATGATAGTTCATGGTATTCTGGATATTCTACCTCGACTGACGATGACAACTTCTGTCAAGTGGGCATGTAGCATCAGTGGATCACAAGTCGACTGACAAAGGCAAGTAGGTAAAATTCAGCATCAACCTAATTTACAACCAAATTTATTGTACATTTGTTGTTAAAAAATTTATGTATAAATTTCATGATATTAATATTAATAGGACATCGATGGTTGAGAAATGTTGCTAATTGTATATTGTTATGGATAGATCTGAATTATTTGTGTAACAAATATGATACGCCAATGCTAAAATTTAGTTTTTTTTCTTTGTACATGTACTACACATAGGATCTACTGAGGCTCAGATTGTTCTTTCGAAATATTTCTTTGGACTTCTATTTGAAGGTACACATATTCAATAGCACATTGAGTATATATACCCCCATTTAATGCTTTTATAATTATGATCTTGAAAATTGATTTTTATCTTTAATCTTCTGTAATAAATTTGTGTATTGGGTTATATTATTTTCATAAATGTGTTAGGAATATAACCAAATTTCAAGTATCGTCCTTTGTTTGATTTTTCTAAATATTAGCATAATAGTCTTGGATCTGGATAAGACAAAATGTTAACCAAGTTTCTATTTTTCTCGTGCCTTCAATTTTGTCTTTGCGAGCTCAATTGCTTTAGGAGTTCATTAAGGTTGTAGTCTACTTATCTTGTTGATTTTACTTGTTTTGACAAATATCATTTTAAGTCAATATGGAATGGTTTTTATGAACATAAATGAAACTTCTAAACTTGTAAGTTCACACCACAAGTTGCAATGGCATGCTCACCTAATTAGAATAATGGAAGTGTTAAATAATATAGCTAGATATATAGAAAATCCTTTTATTCAAAATTTGAAGTTATTTCTAAAATCCTATTGCATCTACTTTATATTGCAGCATGACCCCATGCCAGATTGATATTATTCCAATTAATAATTTAGACTCTGGATTTCTTTTTTTTTTTTACAAAATCCTACATGAGACCTTATAATTAGTCTGTTTATTGACATATTTGTAAAAGTTTGTTAATTCATACTTTTCTTGGTGGCTAGTTAGACCTTCCCATCATTTAGGTTCCTTGGGAACCCAGGTGCCTAGGCGGGCAAGGTTTTAAAGTGTGTGAGGTGTAACGAGGCATTTTTTACTTAAAGAGGCAAGGCATAAGCCTCAAGGCATTTGAGGCGTAAGACTCAAAATATGTATGAGGCGTTCATAAATTAATAAATATATATGTGTACCCCCATACACATATACATATATATGTAAATATAATAAATATGTGTGTGCAAAACATAAATATGTATATACAAGCAAAACAAAGACTAGATAGAGATAGTTTATGTAACTTAAAAAAGATAAATAGGGATTAAAGACCACTATCATACTATAATAAATATTTATCAAATAATGAGTATCAAAGTTTTTAATATTAGGTCCATATTAGAATAAGTAAGAACAAGGAACCAAAATTAGTTAACAATGAAATGACATTCACCGGCATAGTAAACAAAAAGGGTAGCAAACAAAGAAGTTTCATAATGAAGATCTATAGATCTCAGCTAGAGAATAATAGTTATAATTTCACTAATAAGACAATGATAATTGACCATGAAAACATGAATAGAAAATTTTAATGAAATGTTTGCAATAATCTTTGAAGTGGAAAAGTTGGTGGGTGACATCAGACATTAACATCCATAGTTGAGGCTTGCACCTCAGCTAAGCCTCAGAGCCTCGGTGCTTTGAGGCAAGCCTCAGACATTTCTAGGCGTAAGCCTTAGTCCAGGGAAACGAGGCGTAAGCCTAGAGGCATACTTAGGATAGCCTCGCCTTGAGGTGTAAGCCTCGAGAGCCTCAAGGTAGGTTTTTTAAAACCATGGGCGCAAGCCTAGGTGTATCTAGGCAATTTTCATATTACATATATAGTTAACTTTTACCTATAAAAAGGAACTATATTCAAATATATACACTACTATGTACATCTGTATCGGTTATCCTTAATCTTAATCAATCATAACTTGACCTATATCACACCTAACATGATCCACAATAGACAAATTTTCCCTAATTTCATGTATCTCGATCTAAATTAGACCTGATTTTATGTAGATTTACCTAAGTCGGCCTAAGTAAAACTTAATTTTACCCATGGTTGTTAAGGCATCCAGGTGCTATGCACTTTCAAGGGGGGGCCTAGGAGGGCGCCTTGATAACTAATATTTAACCTAGATTTTTGTTGTATTGGCAAACATCATTTTTAATTCAACATGGAATGGTTTTTCATTAACATAATTGAAACTTGTAGTTATAAGTTAAAATTAATTTGACATAACATGACCTAAGGAGAACTAACTTCCCCTAATTTGTCAAGTATTGACTGAAATGAAATCTAATTTGGAGAAAGCAGACTAACGTTTTCCGAATCAAGCCTATTTCATTCAATTCATAAATATTATCCCCAAACTAGACCTCATTGTCCAAATCAGAATTGATTTGGCATAAATTAGACTTAGGTAAACCTTAAAATAACTAAAGTCCCTCTACTTTGATCTAAGATAGACCTAATTTACCTTACTTGTGTCCAAGCAGACCTAATGTGGTGTAACATGAACAAAGTAGAGCTAGCTCCCCCTGATTTGGCAAAATCAGACCTAATTTGCCCACAATAGACCTATTTTCTGCAAACCATAATCGTTGCACCAAAAATACACTTGATTGACCCAAAATAGACTAGATTTTCCTTATTCAGACCTGATTTGTCTTAAATCAGATTTATTTCCACCTTTGAATAGCCTAACTTGATATAATATGACAAAAATTATACCCTAATCCATGTTAAATTATCTCTAGATTATCATTGATTTTTCCATTGTTACACATGTTTCTTTAGGCATGTTAACCTAGAGGTTTTGTTCTATGCATTCAGTTGCCATATTGCAAAGTTATACGACATCTTATAATATTTGATCTTAGCATTTGTTGCAAAAATTTAAATATCTGATTAGTTATATGTTAGGAATTTGTTCTCTAATAACAATTCTCCCCGCTCAATATAGTGTCTTGCGATTTTGATTTTTAGGCATTACATGGTTTATAATGAAAAGGAGCTCTATTCAGACCTGGGAATTGAGTGAGTGTTATCTGAAATTTTACATCTATCTACATATGAAAATTTGTATTTCTTGTTGTTGTATACTTTTTTACCTTTTACATTGAATGTTTATATGTACTCCAATTTTTTCCCCAGTGTTATGCTAACCGGGTTTGATATTTATGTAATATTTATAAATAAAATTATTGAGTAAAAAAATTCATGTTTATTTTTCAAAATCTAGTTAATTATAGTTTGTATCTTTGTAGGATTGAATGTCTGGAATAGATAAGAGCTGGACGAAAAATAAAAATAGGTTATCAACAGAATACAAAAATGGTGTTGAAGAATTTATTCAATTTGCATCTAGAAATGTAGAAGTTGATGGATTAATACCTTGCCCTTGCATTAAATGTAGACTCAACCAATAGACCATTTATGAACATTGATGGATGATGTTTCCCTTGTTTCATCTACCATTTTGGCATTTTTATTACCAATTGACTATAAATGTTGCCTTTGATTGCTTCTTTGATATTTTCTTGGATCATTATCCTTCTAAATAATTTGATGAGATACATGTAGGAAATATGGTCAACCTGTCTAGTACCCACAACCAATTTGTACGTAACTATGAGATGCTAATGGCTGGCCATGGTAGCAAGACCCAAAGTAAGTAATTTGTGCTCTATTTTTGAAAATATTTCAATTGATATTTTTCTTAGCGTGGTGTAGATATTTTACATAATTTTTTCCACTTAATAACTCCATCTTTGCAGAAAAATCTATTGATGAGATTGTACAACAATGTGTACATATGTTGATGGCTGGTCCATCACTACTACAGAAACAGCCTTTGGCGTCGGTTGTTTAACCCCCTTTGGCGTCGGTTTCTGAGCGACGCCTATGTGGGCGCCGCTAAAGGTCGGACACTTCGGCGTCGGTTTTTTAACCGACGCCTATTTAACATATAGGCGTCGGTCTTTTAGTAGATAACTGACGCAAAAAGGGTTCGCGCCACAGAAAACGGCGTCATCTAGGACACATTCTGCGTCGGTTATCTACTAAACGACCGACGCCTATATGGACTATAGCGTCGGTGTTTACTTGGTAACCGACGCAGAAAGAGTCCTAGATGACGTTGTTTTCTGTGGCGCGAACCCTTTTGGCGTCGGTTATCTACTAAAAGACCGACGCCATACTTCAAGATGACACGGCCGTGCTTCCCTGCACGGCCATGTTTAGTACTATAGGCGTCGGTTTTATATGAATAACCGACGCCTTTTCCACCACGGCCGTGCTTTCCTGCACGGTCGGGTTGTTTGTACTATTAGGCGTCGGTTTTTATCCAATAACCGACGTTGTAGGTCTTTACTGACGGTTTTCTGTAAATAACTGATGCATATATCTATTTTTTTTTCATATCAGTTTGCAGGCCTGCTGTGGCTGTCAGCAGGATGAGAACCTGCAGTTCAGTTTTCTGAACTGCAGGTTTATGACATCTATTGATATCAGCCTACAAACAGGCCACAAACCTGCAAAAGTCCCAAGGAAAATTTCACACAAGTAGATACATTCAGACATCAATTCAATTCTCACATTCACACATATAGAAACATTCAAATACATGTATTAACATTCAGAAACATTCATTTACAAAGTATCATTCATTATCGCTATCAACATCCCAATTATATCTTACAGTTGCCACTGCTTGTATGGCTTTTGCCCATTCTTCTCTTATTTCATTTAATGCTTCCATCGTATATGGAGCATGTATATTTTTTAAGCGTTTACCTATAGTGTTGTCAGTTTTAAACACCTACAAAGAGAATGATGTATATATATAAGTAATAGTATAAAAATAAGATTGATATATTTCATACTAACTAATGAGACCATATATAATACCTCATGTATGGTATCGATGTCCAATGCGGCATGTTTGATAATCATCTGCATAAATCACATCACATAGTATGCGCATGCCCAACCATTGTCTTGTGTAGCACACTATAAATTGAAACATACAAAATAATACAACTAAGCACAATTCACATCAATAATATATACATTGGAGTCGGGAACTTACTTGTACGTTCTGCCAATTTATTGGCTGGTTCTTTTTTCTTGGGACCGTTCCTCCAGCCTTTTTGAATGCACCTAAACCCCTACATGTTAATATAACACAATAAATTACATAAGTAAATAGTAATGTAATATCATATGTTAACAGATACAAAAATGAAATATTTCTCACCAGAATAATGGCATTCTCATTACGTGTCCAATTTTAGTGTTTAATGTACTTCCCACGGGATCTAGATAATAAACAGTGAACGTCCCGGGGACAATAACTAGTAACTCTCAATGTTTACCGCTAGAGGTAAAAAGTTAACAATTAATAACTCAAAATGCACAATAAAAATGGAATTTTCTTAAGTCCAAATTATAAATAAAGTAAACTTACTTGACATTGAATGGAGCTATTATTATCGTCTTCTTTTGCTGACCAAAAATTGTAAAAGCATCTATACATTATTGTTGAACATTATCAGGGTCTTTAGCTACCATACTAATCAATGATGGAATCAAAAATCCCACATGATCAAATGCAATTTGTTTGCAATGATCTTCGACTAAGTAGCTGCAAAACATGTATTACGTATGCATTAATATATAAGAAACCAGATCACCGGATCTTACACAAGGTATATGGATGTATAAACAAGATCTCACCTTATCCATGTCTCTATCATTGATGTATTCAGCCAATCATACATAAACAGCTCAATAATATCTTGTATAAATAAAGAGCTATCGTATGATTGACCTGCATAATCTGCATCTAAAGAAACAATTATCGGGCAATGTATATTATGTGCCCGTAGCCAACATGCCATTCCCCTACAAGCAGGACCTAACGGGTATGTTAGGTCAGTTGGAACCCAAGTTGGTAATGCGGGAAGTGGAGGTGGAGGCCTAGGTGCTCTTGGTGTCTTCTTTTTAACATGTATATATAATTTCAGATCAGTTGACATCATATATACACATTAACAGTCTAAATCAATGTAAATTTATCTTACAATTTCAGTAGTGTAGACGACATCTGCTTTGGGCCACAATATGACCCCGCCTTCTGCCTCAGCAAGTGTATCAATATCCGGGTGGGGATATGGTAATGTAGCTTCCCTCCAATCGGGTAACACACGTAATGGGCCCACACGAACGTAGTCTTGTGGCATTGGAGTCCCGTGAAACCTTTCCCCAGGAAGGGACGGGTAAGCCTGCGCCTCTGCAACAACATAGTCTTGTATTCTTAAGCGGCATGGCTTCAATGCCTACAAATTTACGTAAAGAATGTTATACATATATATATATATCATCTTGAAAACATATCATCTTGAAAAGACTAGCTACAATGTCATAAACAATACTTACAGCAGACGTGTTAGGTGATGGGTCTCCAGGATTACTCGCAGTCTGTGCATCAGGAGAAGAGTGGGCCGCCATAGGCTGATTGGAAGCCTGAGATGCCTGCCACCGCAGCAATTCTTCCTTGACCTTCTCAGCAACTACATCGTTGACCTTCTTAGAAACTATATCCTCGACTCTCTTATTCTCCTATACATGGATAAAAGAAACATTAGCTTCTTATTATTGAATTTCCTTTTGCAGTAACATTCTAAAAAAAGAATAGGTTACCTCTTCTTGAGAAAGTCCCGCTCTGGGTTTGCGCTGGGATGGCCCAAAGAATGCTTTGATGCCCACATCAGCGCCTGCACCCTAACACGTCTAGGATGCTCTGGGTTATCCAGAGCAACTGTCAATTCATCCCTTGTGTCCTGAGGGATGAACGTGCCTTGTTTCCTCTGCTCGTGCAGCTCCCGCTAATCACCATCAACATAAATTGGTAAGTTAACACCACAAATAATCAATATTCAAACGATTTCTCTAAGAGTTGTATTTTACCATTTTCGCATCCGCCTCAGCAGTTACGGGCTTCTTTATTTCACCCTTCTTGTTTTGCCTCCCAGCTATCCAGATATCATGGCGAGGCATGGGTGTGGCAGACTCCTGAGTAGGAGCAGACTCCTGAGTAGGAGCAGACTCCTGAGTAGCCGCACACTCCGCATGTAGTCTTTGGCGAACGCTTGCATAGCTTTTTGGACCCATAGTGTGGTCATGCACATTCAGTGCATGCTTTTCTTTTTGTGCGTCACTGAGGGCCTAGTTAGTATGCACATTAATGATTTGGTTAGTATCACTAAATGTTAATCTTGAATAGGTGAATACAATGTATATTAATTAAATTGGGAGTGACACATAATACCTTGAATTCTTCATATTTTCTTGAAGCAACAAAATTGTCCCAATCTTCTTTGTCCAAGAAGTTCCATTGTTCAAGGGTTGACTTCTTTTTCTTATCACCCTCTTTTATGTATTCTCTGTTCAGATTTGTCCTATAATTCCTAAGCATCTTTCCAGCGCGTTGCATCACACTTTTACGATGCAACTTCTCATCCAATGCAAACAGATTCTGTAAAATAGAAATGTTATTAACTAGTATCCAAAATAGAATTGCAAATAATAGAATTTGTAATCTACAAAATAGAATTGCAAATAATAATAACGCACGCATAAATCCTTCCATATCAAGTCTTTTTTCCCCTGAAGAACTTTATGCCAATTATCATACTTAACACCACAATGGCTCCGAGTGGTACACCCAAGATAGTTTACAAAATTATTGCGGTTCACTCCAATTGCATTTCCTCCATTATCAAACTCCACAACCAATTTGGATCCACTGCCACTAACTGCTATTAACTTCTTCAACAGAGTGATGCCCCTTTTCTTGTTAAGTGTTTGGTGCTGCGCATCAAGTTGCTCCAGTGCTTTAGTGGGTACATGTGCATCATCAACCTAAAATTTGACAAAAATAAACACACTGAATTAGCCCAATATAGAAATATAAGATATATGACATAACTACAAGATAATGAATTTTATAGAAATACAGGATATGTTTTTAGAACTTACATTGGTATCCTCGCCATGCTCGTCATGGACAGCATGCTCATCATGGACTTCATGCTCATCATGGACATCATGCTCATCATGGTCAGCCATCTAAAAATGTCATTAAAAAGGCAAACATTTAGCATTTGTATTAACTAGAAAAAGGCAAACATTTAGCATTTGTATTAACTAGAAAAAGGCAAACATTTAGCATTTGTATAAACATACATGTCTCTAAAATTGTGATCTTTTATCAATTAACAATCCTTCATTGTGATCTCCGCGCACATATAAGTCATCATTAGCTTCAATATTTTGTGGAGTTGGCAACCCAACTGAGAATGGACTGGAGTCATCATACTTATCATAGTACTCTTCTTCATCTATAGGATCTTCAATGAACTGTCTTTTACCATGAAGAACAACCGACCATTTATCATTTGCAGGATCATCGATATAGAATATTTGTCTCGCCTGTGATGCCAATATGAATGGTTCACCCTTCTCACCAATCTTTTCAAAGTTCACCAAAGTGAAACCCAATTCATCCACTATAACTCCTTTGGTGTTATCAACCCAATTACATTTAAAGAGTGGAATTTTGAAATCTATGTAGTCAAACTCCCAAATGTCTTCAATGACACCGTAATATGACATTTTAGCTTCACGTGGACTCTTATCCTTTGTACTTGCAAAGTACATAGTCGACGCTTGAAGAGTGACCCCACTATTTTGGACGACACTCTTATCATCTTGGCACTTTGTGTAATATGTGAATCCATTAATGTCAAACCCTTCATAAGACATAACATTCGGTTTTGGTTTAAAGACGAGGCATTTAATAGTTTCTGTAATATCATTTGGTGTTTGAGATAGTTGATGTAAGACTTTATCTTCAAACCACTTAGTAAAAGTCTTATTATGCTCTCTAGCAAGCCACATTGAACTTGCTCGAGGATGTTGTCTCTTTATGAAATTGGTATGTTCCTCGATATAAACACTCACTTCATCCATATTGTGTAAAATATATAAGTGAGCTTGTTCCAACTGCTCACGGCTGATTACTTTCACCCGTGATCCCAAAATTCCTTTGCCCTCCTCAATATTCTTGTCATTATCAGGAGTGTAATTACCACTGAGAAAGTCATTGCAAAAATCCATAACCTCTCTCGCCACATAACCTTCAATAATACTCCCTTCAGGCCGATAACGGTTTCGAACATCACCTTTAAAAATGCTCATGTATCGTTCAAAGGAATACATCCAATGCAAGAAAACTGGTCCCAACATTTTCACTTCCCTAGTCAAGTGGACAACAAGATGTACCATGATATCAAAGAATGAAGGAGGGAAATACATCTCAAGCTGACATAGGGTAACAACCACTTCTCTTTGCAAATTATTGAGAGTATCAGGGTCAATAACTTTGCTGCATAGACTGTTGAAAAAGAAACAAAGTCTGGTAATTGCAAACCTTACATGCTTCGGCAATATAGATCGAATTGCCACGGGCAATATTTGTTGCATTAGAGTGTGACAATCATGAGATTTAAGACCTATCAACTTCAGATCTTTCATTGATACCAATCTACGGATGTTGGATGAGTAACCATGTGGCACCTTAACATTTACCAAGCATTCACAAAAAGTTTTCTTCTCCTTTCTAGACAACGTGTAACAAGCGGGAGGTAAGTATGTTCTTTTATTACCCATTTCACGTAATTCTGTTAATTCTGACCTTATTCCCATTTCACGTAGGTCCAGTCTAGATTTTATCCCATCTTTAGTCTTACCTGGTATATTTAACAGAGTACCAATGATGCTATCACAGACATTTTTCTCAACGTGCATTACATTGATACAATGCCTGACTGTCAAAGAACTCCAATAAGGAAGATCCCAAAATATTGACTTCTTCTTGAATGAAGAATTGTCACTCCGTGTGGCCATACTACATTGTGATTTCTTACCAAGTTCATTGACAATGTCTTTTACTCTTGCATAAACAACATCCCCTGGTATAGGTTTAGGTGCACTCCGTTCATCATTCCATCCATTGAATGCTTTGCGCTTCCTACGATACGAATGGAATTTTGAAAGAAACCTTCGATGACCAAGATATACAGTCTTGCCGCCATGTTTTAGTCTTATTGAATCAGTGTTTTCTTCACATATAAGACACGCTTTAGCTCCTTTGACACTATATCCAGAAAAATTCCCATATGCTGGAAAGTCATTAACAGTGCAAAACAACATAGCGTGCAAACGAAATGTCTCTCTTGCTGAAGCATCATAGGTCATCACACCTTCAGCCTAAAGTTTCTTTAAGTCATCAATCAAAGGTTCAAGATAAACATCGATATCATTTTCGGGTTGTTTAGGGCCCGATATCAACAACGACAACATAACGTACTTATTTTTCATACACATCCAGGGAGGAAGATTGTATATAACAAGCATGACTGGCCAAGTGCTATGTTGGCTGCTCAATGTCCCGTACGGATTCATCCCATCTGTACAAAGCCCAAGTCTTAGATTCCTATCTTCTTCACCAAATTTGGGGTACAATAGATCAATCTTCTTCCACTGTGGGGAATCAGACGCATGTCGTAGGATCCCATCATTATTTTTCTTAACATATGCATGCCACCTCAAATTCTTCGCATCTTTCGGATTTGCAAACAAGTGTTGAAACCGTGATATTATAGGTAGATACCACAACACCTTGGCAGGAGAACCAGTTTTGGACTCCCCCGAAGTCGTCAATTTATACCTTGACGCACCACATTTTGGACAATCTTTCAAATCTACATAGTCCTTTTGAAATAATACACAATCATTCGGGCATGTGTGTATCTTCTTGGCCTCCATTCCCATTGGGCACAACATTTTCTTTACCTGGTATGTTGAGATTGGCAGCTCGTTTCCTTCAGGAAGCATTTCTTTCAACAAAGTCAACAATGAAGTGAAGCTTTTGTCGCTCCATCTATTGTTAGCTTTCAACTTATACAATCTCAACACATCGCTAAGCTTCGTAAACTTAGCACAACCTGTGTATAACGGTATCTCAGCATCATGCACAATGTTTCTAAAGATAGGAGGTGGATCGGTGTGCTCTACCCTACAACTATCCAGCATCGCATCAACGATGTCTGCTGGAACTGGTTCGTTCACATTTACGTCATCGGAGGCAATTTCTTCTTCCACCCAAGCACTGCTATCGACATCTACTGGTTTCTATTTTGAAATCTCTCCATGCCAGTGCCATTCTGTATAGCCTTGTACAATCCCGTTGCACATGACATGACTTTTGATTTCCTCACCAGTGTTGACTTTCAAGTTGTTACCGCAATGCCTACATGGACAGTAGAACCTATCTGTAGGTTTTTTCCTATGTTCCTTGGCAAATCTAATAAACTGATCAAGACCAGATATAAACTCTGGGGTGCAACGATTACGAATGGACATCCATGATCTATCCATTCTATGATCAGAGAAAACAAGTATATATTATGAAACAAGTATATATTAGGAAAAGATTAGGGTATACACTTACATCCTAAGTGTATAATGTGATGTCATTCTTATATATAATAAATGTGTACCACCTATCCCATCCTTGAACACCTAATATCACTAGTAAGTGTATAATGTGTATTGGGTTTTCGAGAAAATTTCGGCAGCATTTCCCCACTGTTCTCTAAGTACATATGTACTTAGAGAACAAACGGGGAAATGCTACCGAAATTTTCTCGAAAACCCAATACACATTATACACTTACATCCTAAGTGAGATTAGGTGTTCAAGAACAGTCCCAAACCGGGGACTATCCAAGATTTACTCCTAATGAGTCAATCTTGGATGGGTTTCTAGGCCAACAAACACAATAATAGATATGTACAATGAAGCCGGACTTCATACAAACAGTATATAATTTAGTGATTGTTCATTCTAATTTATACCAATGTACAAGTAATATAAAGAACAATGATTGTTCACTTTCTAAGCCAACAAACACATTTGATGTCATTCTTATATATAATAAATGTGTACCACCTATCCCAACCTTGAACACCTAATCTCACTAGTAAGTGTATAATGTGTATTGGGTTTTCGAGAAAATTTTGGCAGCATTTCCCCGTTGTTCTCTAAGTACATATGTACTTAGAGAACAAACGGGGAAATGCTGCCAAAATTTTCTCGAAAACCCAATACACATTATACACTTACATCCTAAGTGAGATTAGGTGTTCAAGAACAGTCCCAAACCGGGGACTATCCAAGATTTACTCCTAATGAGTCAATCTTGGACGGGTTTCTAGGCCAACAAACACAATAATAGATATCTACAATGAAGCCGGACTCCATACAAATAGTATATAATTTAGTGATTGTTCATTCTAATTTATACCAATGTACAAGTAATATAAAGAACAATGATTGTTCACTTTCTAGGCCAACAAACACATGTGATGTCATTCTTATATATAATAAATGTGTACCACCTATCCCATCCTTGAACACCTAATCTCACTAGTAAGTGTATAATGTGTATTGGGTTTTCGAGAAAATTTCGGAAGCATTTCCCCACTGTTCTCTAAGTACATATGTACTTAGAGAACAAACGGGGAAATGCTGCCGAAATTTTCTCGAAAACCCAATACACATTATACACTTACATCCTAAGTGAGATTAGGTGTTCAAGAATAGTCCCAAACCGGGGACTATCCAAGATTTACTCCTAATGAGTCAATCTTGGACGGGTTTCTAGGCCAACAAACACAATAATAGATATGTACATGTTAGGGTTTCATCACAATTGATGTTAGGGTTTCATCAATGTTAGGGTTTAATCAAATCAAATTAGGATGCTAGAATGGATTTAAATCAAATTAGGGTTTAAATCAAATCAAACACGGTCGTGGCTGTGTTGGCCTACCACGGTCGTGCTGGGCAGCACGGCCGTGGTAGGCCATTCTCCTCAGTTCTCAGTGAAAGAAGTGGTGAAATTTAGATTTAGATGCAATATTAGGCGAGCAACAACAACTGACCTCCCAGCAGTGGTGGCGGTGACCGGCGAGCTCCAGGCGGCAGGGCAGGTAGGTGCAGCGGTGGCCGGCGAGCTCCAGGCGGTAGGGCAGACAGACCAAGGAGCAGCGGCGTCGGCGGCAAGGAGCAGCGGCGTCGGCGGGCGGCGGCAAGGAGGAAGGCGGCGAGGCGGCGAGCTCCAGGCGGCAGGGAAGGCAAACCAAGGAGCAACAGTGGCTGCGGAGAAGGGGGCGCGAAGAAGGGGAAGAAGGCAGCAGCAGTGGCGGCGGAGAAGGGGGCGCGGCGGCGGCACGGCGACGCTGTCGTGGAGGAAGAAGGAGCTTTCATGGAGGAGAAATCGGCGGCGTGGTCAGGCGACAGCAGAGAAGAAAAGGGAAATCGGCTCGCAATGAAACAGAAGAAAGGGGAAGAGTCGAGCGATCGCGGGATATTAAGTTCCCAAATAGCGTCGGTTGTTTCAAACAACCGACGCCTAAATCTCTTTAGCGTCGGTTGTTTGAACCAACCGACGTCCAATTGGACGATATTTTCACGAAATTGTTTGGCGGGAACCACTTTCAGCGTCGGTTATAAAAGGTTAACCGGCGCTGAAAGTGACACTTTTCGCACAAATTTTCATCGCGCATAGGCGTCGGTTTCTATCTACATAACCGATGCTGAAAGTGACACTATTTTTTTTGCTCAAAAATTGGATTTCGCAGGCGACTTTAGGCGTCGGTTTGTTATTAACAACCGACGATGTATTCAAAGCGGTACCCGTGTCTGGATGGTCTTCGAATATAGACGTCGGTTTGTCTAAATAACCGACGTCTAATATTTTAGGCGTCGGTTTTCCTAAAGAACCGACGCCCAGAAAAGCGACACTGAATGTTGTTTCTGTAGTAGTGCATGGAATTCATCCAACAAGAATCCATGTGCAATTTTTAAATAAATTAATACATAATGTCTCTATGTATACAATAGTATAACATTATGTTCATAAAATGCAAATAAAATGAGCAATAGTATTCAAAACCCACATAAACTTGAAAATTTTGGTGCTACAAAAGGAAAAATTGGGGCACCAAGTAATGTGGATGTTTCTCTACTTGACAAGCACATTGAAGCACCTCCTAATGCACAAGTTAGAAAAAATCAAGGTAATATCTAGGTTTTATTTTCTCAGATATATGTCTTCTTATTGTATATACTCGTATATATTGATATAGTTCTTGATGTATGGAAGTACAATTTGTAGAGGAGGGATTGGTTGTTGTTAATGCTCCTGATGGTTAAAAATAGAGGCCTCAAAGTGTAAGTTTTAGTGGGATAGAACGTCAACCAATTGATAAAGACAGTAAATATTTGTCTCAATTTTTTTATGCTAATGGTTTTGTCTCAACTTGTGTCATTCTATTATCACTGAATTTATTCACATTATTTCAAATGAATGTCATTTGTGAACTGCTAATCTCTTAATATACAGAGATAACAAAGCTCATATATTTTATATGAACTCCAACATCAAATAAATGCATCTTTGTATTTGGCATATTTAAGCAAAATGGGTAGACCCATCAACAATGTTTCACATAGGGATCTAGGTATATTGGTTGTTGATTTCTTCATCAAAATCAGCTATACATTTTTATCTCAGTTCCATTCAGTTATCCTTGAAAATTTATGTAGGTTTTTCCAAGAAGGTGGACAATAGAAAAAAAGGTGGTTCAAAGTGGAGATGTTAGTGAGATGGATTGTCCACCAACCGATAAGAGTACTTGTTTCATCATCAAATTTATCTATGATACTAAATGCCATCTGAATTGGATTATAACCTTATGTTTCCATTAACATTCAATTTTTTGTAGCACCATCTCATCCTCACATGGGAGAAAGGCCCATTCAGAATTCTCAAGACAAGAATTTTGGTGCCATGAATGATGATTTTCTACAAAAAATTCAAACCTATAAGGACTTTTTGAAGAAAAGGATGAGTGAAGGTCAGTGTCATTCTTTTTTTCAATGAATACACCAAAAACCTATAGATAACGAGTACAACCAGGTCCCTAGCAGCTCTATCCCATAGCTTACTAGTAAAGGCACAACTCTAAAATATGTGGTATGCAGAATCCCCATCTAGTTTGCATAAACTACACCTTGATGCAAGGTTGAAGCATATCACTGAAGTATCATAAATCCTCATTTGCATCCAAATATATTCTCCTTCAAATATATGCCTTTGTCATAATAAATCGTCTTCTTTCATTTTGCTTTTAGAAACACGAAGCGATGAAACTATAGAAAAATTTCATATATGTTGATGGCCCATCCAAAAAATTTGTCAGACAAGAACTCCAGTGATAACTTGGCTTTTAATCTTTACAAGTAACACACAATACATCTATATACACCATATTTTAGCATTACTTTTATAAAATGCAGTTAACCCCAACCAAAAAGCCTATAACCCACATCATCTTGATTGTTATGGTGTTGTAAAAGAAAAAATAGGGGCACTGAATAGTGAGGGATTTTCCCTACATGACAAGCCACGTGAAGTGCCTCCAAATGTTCTTGCTAGAAAAGAGCAAGGTAATATTAAAATTTATGTTTTTATATACATGTCTATTGTCCTATATATCTGTATATATTTGATATAGTCCCTAATGTATGGAAGGTCAATATGTAGAGGGACGACTTGCCATTAATAATGTTCATCATCTGATCAACAAGAACTCTGGTGACATTTAAACTTTTTGTTTTTAAAAGTAATATAGAATACCTCTATATCCACAATGTTTTAGCATAATTTGTGTGTAATACAGTCAAAGTTAGTCAAAAATCTTGTAATTTTCTTCAACTTCAACTTTCTAGTGTTGCAAAAGAAAGAATAGGGGCATCAGATAGTGTTGGACATTCTAGTGTTACAAAACAAAAAAGAGAGGCACTGGACAATGAGGGTTCTTCTCTACATGCCAACCAATGTGAAGCACCTCATACTGCACATGCTAGAAAAGTCCAAGGTATGATTCAAATTTTAAATTTTCAATTGTGTTTGCATATCCTACATATTTGTGTGTGTGTGTGTCTATATATATATATATATATATATATATATATATATATATATGGAGTGAAGAATGTATGACAGTTCACTATGAAGAGGGGGGATTTGCCATGGAATATGTTCCTGAAGGTCTTATGGAGAATCATGATGTTTCAGTAAAGCAGACATATACTGGAAAGAGGATCTTGAGCGATTAACATGTCAATAGTTACTCTGAGCAAGCTACTGAACCACTTCAAAATATGACCAACGGGAATACTGGTGAGGTCCATACCTTGTTTATACATAAGTAATACCAAAAAAGTTATATACACAAAATGTTTTATAGATTTTAAGAAATGCAGTTAATTTTGGTGCGAAAACTTGTAATTCACATCTTTGCAGAAGATTTTGATGTTGGGAAAGAAATAAGAGGGACACCAAGTAGTTAAAGCATTTATCACATGTCACATGAACCATCTTCTAATGTTCATAGTAGAAATGATCATGGTAAAACAAAACTTTTAATTTTCATGTATACTTCTATTGCTTCTTATATATTTGTTTTGGTGACAATTCTAATATCTGGCAGATCAACCTGAATGGGAGGGTTTCATGAATGATGATGATAATGTTTCCTTGAGGCAGACTAATGTTAGTAATAGGTTTTTGCGGTCTCAGACTTCAAATAATCCCTCACAACCAACTATTGATCCAATTCAAGTTATGGAAGAGACAGATAATCATCATGGTAATAATTCTTTATTCTTGGTTTAATTATAAAATTAAATACTCACATTTTTATTCATGTTTTAGATCGACCAAAGAGAAAGAGCGTTAGAGGAAAAACAAAAAATGCAAGCTTAAGGTCTTCTAGAAATGGAGGTGGGGCTAAAATAAAGATACAATATAATTGTGAGGGTAATCCAATAAGTAAATGTATAACTCTTCTAGCTAATCGAATTGGAGTTATTGTTTGCAGTTCCATAAATGCTCCTCTAAGTTTTTTAAAGTGGAGTTTCATGCCTAGTGAAAAGAGGGAGAAGATGCTCAAATTGATTCAGGTTTCATTCAGTCCTATGTGTTACTTTTCTTGAATAATGAAAGTATCATTTCTAATGTTTGATTCACTATTTTGTAGGATTATTTTATCATTCACATTGATGAGTTATTGCCTAAGGAAAATAATTTAAGGACACGCTCAATATATTGATCACTGGGAAAGTCTTGGCGTGAATTTAAGGGTGAATTGCATGCTCTCTATCTGACATACACCACTGACGTCGAAGCTCTAAAAAACTGTCCTCCAGATGTAACAAAATCTAATTGGGAGTCTCTTGTGAAATATTGGAAAAGCGACTACTTTCAGGTATATATAAGATAAATTTGTTCGTCTATGCATTGATCCACTCTCTTTATGATTGATTTTTTTTGTAATATCTTTCCACTCCTTTATAATTTTATGAATTGATCTGCCTTTATGTTTTTTTCAAGGTTGCTAGTACTCGTAACAAGATGAGTCATTCTAAACAATAAATGCTTCATTATACGGGAAGGACTCGATTTAGTGTTATAGAACATGAAGAAGTGTGCAATTTGATCAAATGGTACTATGTCTTAGTATAAGGTATAAGTTTTTTATATAATCTATTATTATTAAACTATAGACTATTAATAACAATGGAGTTGCGCCAAGTCGAGTCAGGATGTTTGAAAGAACCCGAATGAAAAAAGATAAGAAGCGTGTGGATGATGTTGCCGAAGAAAAGATGGTAACAATTGTAATACTACATACATACAAAAAAATTTGCAAAATTACTATGCTAACAAGTGAATTTGTTGTTCAGACGCAAATCAGGGAGTTTGTGTCTCAATGTGAACAAGGAACAATTGACATTTCTGATGAGGAGATATGCTTAAGGGTCTTTGTACCTGATAGATCAGGCCATGTGTGAATGTGAGGAAGTACATTTTTAGGTCATTCTCGCTATATAAATCCTACTTATGTAAAAGAGATTGAGAAATATAAGCAAGAAGCAAATAATGCACGAGCTAGAGTTGAACAAGTAGAAAAAGTTGCAACTGATGCAAGAATGAGAGCTGAACAAGCTGATCAGAAAGCTGAGAGAGCTCACACTTACATTAGAGAGTTGTTTAGTGTGCTAAAGTCAAGTAGGAGTACAGACCGTATGGACGTTGATGACCTTGATAATGAGGTACGACACAAATATAATGGTGATTTCAAATCATAGATCATATTAATAACATTGTGTATTTGCCGGTTTTGGAGTAAGACTGGAGTTTATGTCACTCATGGATTGATGGAAGTCGTTGTTTAAATGCAAAATTCAAGCATTAATCCTCACAAATATTTGTTTTTCTATTATTTTGCTTATATCAATGTAGATCTTTTCATTAATTTTGACAATGAATGATCTTTATATTATTATCGAGTAATTGTGCTTATCTATAACTGGTTGCATGTCCAGGGCTTTAAGGAACCTAAGTAGTATTGAATATAATTAGAATAGATAAGTGGGATACTCACGGCCACATTTATCCTTTTCCATGCCAAAAAAATGGCATGGTACTCACATAACAACTTCATCAAAGATATGAGGTATGACATGACTATGAGAATTAAGATTTGGGTATGTACTTGCATTCTGAGCCTACCAACTCAAAAAACTTCTTTTGATCATATCATGTGTTCTAGGATTACCATGGTTAAGATTTAGGTGTGAACTTCTTTTATTTTAGATATGATTTGAGTTAGCAATCAAATTTGTGTGAAAGTAGTAGAACTCTCTTATTTCTATGATTGCTAGCTCTAGTCCGCCCCAACATGAATGAAGTCTAATTTCTTTGTACTTTCTCTTGCTTGAGTATATAAGTTAATGAGCTGAAGTCTTTTCATTCCAATGTGTACTTGGTGGAAGAAAAATTGGAGCAACCAATAATGTAATGTAGTATACCAGTTGTATTTATGTTATCTCTAGGGTGTTTTTGATTCCATGAAAAGATACAATTGAATTCAGAGTCCATAAAAGGTTGAATTCATATGCATAGCAGATGGTCCTTACAAGAGTATATATTGTATGGAGGTTAGATTGTTCTACAACATGGAAGTGGAATGAGGACCAGGAAAATTAAGCATGGAATCGTCCCTCATAGAGAAAATAGACCCACAACCATGTAGAATCAAAAGGTATGTTATAACCTATAAATTCATTGTTCATTATTACTAATATGTACTTTAATTTTGCCTCCATGAATCATCTAGAATTGTTTTTTTCCAATATCTAGGGTCCCTTGCCAGTACAAGCCCTACATGGTTGTTCCTGTCGAGTAGTGTACCAACAAGCCCTACATGGTTGTTCCTGTCGAGTAGTGTACCAACAAGCCCAACTATTTGGCCATCAAATTCCTCTACCAAGGAGGTCAGACTGACATCCAAGCTATTGAGATCGACCCAGTATGGTTCTCACTTATATATCTAGTTGTATTTCTTCTTTTATTCTATCAACTCAAATGCATAGCTGTTGAGGTTGACCCAGTATGGTTCTCACTTATATATCTAGTTGTTCTTTCTTCTTTTATTCTATCAACTCAAATGCACATGAATTACCCATGACATCAACTATTTTATTTCACATACATTTTAATGTTATTGACTTAGCATAATCAACCATGCATACAATTATGAAATAGAAGTCAAGGGCTTGAACTCTTGATAAAAAACAAAAAATAGAAGTCAAACTTAAAGGCTATTGAACTAAATTACATTCAACATATTGCCTGGATACATTGTTTTTATCCAACTAGACAAATGCTGACCAAAATACATTGGCCTCCTTGTCAACAGCAAGTGGGCTAACAAAATACAATGACCTCGCTACTATTGATACACTAACAAAATACACTGAATGCAACTAAATAAAATGTAGCTGATTTTCTTTTCAAACTAATTAGATGCAGAATCTTTCAGTACAAATTTCTTTTCTAAAATCTTGGGGTTGGGGGAAGGGGTGGAGTCTGTGGGTGGGGAGAGTACAGTCCCCTTTGTCTATGTTTTAAATCTGCAATTAATTACTCACCTTTCCAAAACTAACAACATTTCCAAATTCATCAGTTGCTAAACGAATTCAAGAGCTAATATATTTTAGTATCCCACAATACTTAAATGCCAACTCAAACAAGTTCATCAGTGACACAAGATCAACACCTCTGTCACCTCAAAATATTTGAATGGCAGTCAAATTCCAAAGACCTAGTAGCTTCACAAGAAAAGAGAGTAATACAAGAGAGTAATGACCCAACTAGATTAACCTATACCACAACTGAATCAAATGTAAGTTAATTGAACTTACATTCAACCAATTATATTTGCATTCAACCACCAACCAACTAAGACACCAAAATACATTCACAAACCAATCAAGCATAATCCAAAAACTAATCAGAAAACTGAATTGAGTTTAGCTTATGAATTTATCCCTTCAAATCAATTCAATTGAGTTGAGCCAAATAGATACATGAATGAATCGAGCACTAAATCCACAAAGTCAATCCAAGCACTAAGAAACAAACCTAATGCCAAACGGCCCCTAAGTCACTGTCTTCCTAAGTGCCAATAATATAGTCTCAAACTCGGTGATTCTGCTAATTGCATTGTGCCTTTACTTTCCCAAAAAACCATTAACTTAGATAAATCTTATGCATACATGTACTGTAGTATTGGCCATCAATTTAGATTATATATTCACCTTCACAAATACATTAGTAATTACAATGCATGTTGAGATCAGTGAGCTTGGAAGGTTTGGGACACAAAACTAAGTAATCTTAGCATTTTGTTGTTGTTCCATAAACTAGTTAATTCTAACTTTCATAATATGTTACCTGTGACAGGAGGACATATTGGCAGGAAGTTTTTCTTATTTAATTCTATGTTTGGTTTACAAACCTTGCACATAGCTATTATTGAGAGAAGTTAAACAATAGCTATGTATGTTTTCTTTTAGATAAATGGAAAAATGGTATATAGATGCAGGTTGATATGTAGGAGTCACAATCGCATCAATGCTTATTTGTACGAGAGTCCATCTAATTGATGAGAACTATTTTTTCATGCATCTTCTTCGGGTTGGTAAACATGATGTTCAACAGAATGTCATAGTTGCCAATTGTGATAACTCTCCTAATCTTCTAAAAACATAGGGACAATGCTTTGTAACCTTCTTGGGATTTCAAGATACGCAGTTGGTCATTTTGTATGTCATATACAATAATAGATGATGTTATTTGGGCTTGTGTTGTTTCCTACACAATTGGATTTCCTCATGTACGAGGAAGGTACTATGATTCCTTTTCAAGATAACATTATATTTATAGATATATGCTATTCATGTTATTTAATATGTCAACTTGTGTTAATATCTTTACCAAAACTTGTGGGCAGGTTCTTTTATTGTATGTTTCTATTTACATTACGCGGAATGGAAATAGGGCTCTTGCCATTGATGTGTGGCATTTCTCGGGCTGTTGTACCAAGTGATTTGATGGTTCCTTTGGAAAATAAGATGTAAAGCCAAAATTGAAGGAAATCCAATTAACTCATATGTTTGAACTGTCATGTTCAAGAAAATTGTCTGTGATTAATACAAAGGTCAACTATAGATAGCTGGCAGTGAGCTGATAAGATGGCATCCAAAGGAAAGTTGTTCTAATGAGATGGAACCACCTACTATGAGACTACATTGATATGAGCAATTAATGGTTGATATCTACAAGCATGTTTAGGAAATAGTACATTAAGATATTTTCACAAAAGTTTTAATAGTTGATGGACATCAACTCTTGTTGACGATTTGTATGCTTACTGGTTCATGTGGGACACATTTTTACATTATAATCTGCAGACAAAGCAAGTTAATAGGAAAACAACCACATAGGTATGCCTTCTTTTCTATAAATCATGTTGATTAAAGGTTTGCCAACTTTATACTGAGCATCGGCAAAGATACTTCAAAGTAGAAATGTAGCAGAGCCCTGCCCATGTTGTGTATGGGAACATCAACACAAACTCAAAGAGTCATGGGTTGAGATGCAATATTGAAGCGGTGAAAAGCATATAGCAAATTAGCCTTTGGTTCATGTCTATGTTAATCAGGTTTGTTTTATCCATATATTTTCTTTCTACCCAATCAATCAACTGAACTATAATTTGGTCTCTGATGAGGCTCATCAATGGCCTGTATTTGCAGGGCCAAGAGGATTCTACAGTTAGCCAAAAAGAAATTGCAATATGATTCATAGAAAGAAGGCCAGTAAAGTCTAAATGTCTTCTAAAAGTTCACCTTAAAATCCCACATAGGCAATGAATCTATAAAGGGTGTGCCATAGAAAGAAATCACATAGCTCTAATGGCGCTAACACAACAACATGACAACACATCGATAGATAATTTATAGCCTGACTGGCAAAGGGCACCCCTGATTCCAGGAAGTTGCTAGTAGCCTCCCCTTGCCACTCCATCAATACAACTACTGCTGGAATTGAGCTTCATGTGATGGGAGTGAAGGATAAAGAAGAGAATTACACAAAGGAGGCCTTATCTGTTAGAGTAGTGTGCTTTGGTGAGTACTTAATTATGATTCCATAATATTGACCACATCTCATTTTACAAGTAATCTCTTTTTTTTCTTCTGTATGTTTGATTTATTTATGAATCATTTTATTATTTTCCCTTATATGTAGTGAATGCGGATGAATGCATTATGAATAGGATACAAGAGATGTCACTAGATTACCACTTCAAAATCGAACAAGAAGGGGGTTCCTCCATGTTTGCCTTCTTCGGCATTATTGGTACAAGTCATTTATTGACGTGAGATTTTCTAACAAAGAACGAAGTTTAGAGTTAAACTCTGCCTACACAGTTACTTACATGGGTGCAGGAACAATAGGTGTTTGGCAGCTTGCTGCCCTTAAACAAGCTGGAGGGTGGAAAGACACCCACTGTTGAAGACATGGATCTGACTTTTTGTGTAGGTATACAAGGCTAGAAGTTTGTCTATATATGCCACTGATGTCAAGGTAAAACCTATATATATATATATATATATATATATATATATATAGTATTAAGTTTCGTTTGATACCCAGGATGATTTATATACATCACTCAGTTAGAAGAATAAAACTACAAATATCTACCACGATTACTCAGTCAACTAAGAATATTTGATAGTATGACATTGGCTGTTAGAAACACATCTATCACACCCTGGTGGCATAAAAATGTCTCTCATCTCTTATGTATAGTAAATACATTAGGAAGTGTCTATATTCTTTTCTTATTATATATAAAGCACCTTTGTGGTCCAGTTTTGTGTGCTCCTAGGAGCAAGTTTTGATACATCATGTAACATCCCATTGTAGGTTAAAAGTGAACTTCCCAATACTTTCAAGGCCTATCGGTATCAGCAACACCGGTGGTCATGTGGCCTTGTGAATCTTTTTAAGAAAATGGCACTGGAGATTGTTATGAACAAGGTCAGCTATCTAACCCTTGATCTGGCTAAGGACAGGCACAGAACATGGATCTATTCAATTGAAACTGGTATATCAACCTTATTATCTAAAATGGCTATTTTCTTCTTATTTTTTCCAGACAGTGTCTCTTTGGAAAAAAGTTACATCTCATCTATGTATAGCTTCTTCTTTTTCGGAAAGATAGTGGCACACTTAGTTATGTTCATCTTCTACTTTGTCATCATCCCTCTGTCTGTTTTGGTGCCTGAGGTGGAGGTTCCTCTCTGAGGGGTGGTTTGTGTTCCAACAATCATCAGCATCTGCAAGCAGTTGGTACCCCAATGTAAGACAAAGATTTTACCCTTCTCATGCTGCTCATTTTCTTGCAAAATGTCATGGTCCAAAATATAATAGAAACTAGTAAAGTTTAATTAGTTTGCTTCTCTGAAATTACAGCTTCTTCCATCTACTTATGTTTTGGATTCTCTTTGAAAACATCATGTCCTTGCATTGCATCAATACTGCCATGATGGGTCTCATGGACTTGGAGAAAGTCAATGAATGGGTCATCACAGAAAAGTTGGGAGATGCATTGAAGACCAAACTCGTGGAATAGAATTAAAATGGCTAAATAAATCTGAAATGATGATAATATGCACAGTCAGTAGGGTATCCAATAGAAGAGACAAAGGCAGATAAGGGCCAGATACTACTAAGCGAATGGTGCTACCGGAATCAGCAAGGTGATCCCTTATATGTGCATACACACGAGTACACACTAGTATAAAAGCTTGTTGAGGAGGCCGGGGCAAATTGAGGACAACTTCAATTTTTCTATCTTTTAACTACTGCCAACGTATGATCCTGTTGAGTAGAGATTCCCACCAAAGTGGCGGTTTCTTGGGTTGTAACATCACTTGAAAATGTGAAGCAGACTCAGCAGTCAGTACAAATTGTGAGAGGATCTCAAGTTACAGTTCCATATCTTACCCAGTTGTTCCAACTTGAGTAAGTAAGACAAACCTGGCTGCCCCAACTTGATTAGGGATGCAGAATTGCTGAAGCAACTGGCGCATGATTATCTCAAGGAGAAAGCAACTGGCGCATGATTATCTCAAGGAGAAAAGCAGCTTGCGTTGCTGGGAAGCAAAACATTCCAACAAGGATATATCCTGTGACAGGGTGAGGGAAGAAATATATTGTGTACACAAGATGTGTAGGGCCCTTTTCATATTTTAGAGTTGTAGTGGATGTTTGATGGTAGCTGTCTTCCCACACAGAAGGCAGTTGGATGAATAATATTGTTGTTTGTCATAGGTAAATTGGAGATAACTGAAGCATACTTCGGCTGTTGGGTTCAATTTTTTCCTTTAATTTGACTTTTGTAACTTTAGTTGAATGGCTGCTTGTGGCCTAACACGGAATTCTGCTGTAAATGTATTGTGCTCTATATAACACTAGTATTTCTTTCTGTTGTTTGAGCAGATGGTTGTATTTTTTCCCTTTTTCGAGTATGTACAGACACAATAAAATTGAATAATAAGAAAAGTTCATTTTCAAATTGTGTATACATTCATATTGATACATACATGTATGTAGTACATATGTTCTTGCTTGATTCTTTCATATGTAATAATTTATGTTAATTTCAACATGCTCTAATTTATTTCTGGCATTTTATACTGCCTACTTTATTTATTTCTGACGTTTTATACTGCCTACTTTAGAGTCATTTTCTGGCATATTCAATCCATTTACAGCAGGTATGGCATGTCGGTTTTGATACCACTGACGGCATTGGAAAAGGTGTCAGGACAATTTTACGGCACGCTTTTTTACGGCAGTTTTCCGGCATAGTCAAAACTATCAGAAAATAGCAGTTTTGGCATGGTCATTAACTTTCCACGGTAGTTTAGCATGCCGTGAAAAATGACATTTGTTGTAGTGACAACAACTCAAACGGTAACTCCTGGGTTAACAGGTTAAACTCACAAGCTAAAGAACTCTGTCTAAACGAGTGAGTAGAACCAGATCTATCAAAATTGTAACTGAAATGCTATTAAAGAGAAGCATTTCTCCTGTAACTACTCGGGAAGAAACAATGCATTCTTGTTATGTCAGAAATAAGAAGCGTCCTGAAGCTCTTCCTCTCGCACGATGTCCTCGTTATCCTTCCCTTCTACTGGGCGCTCCTCCTCCTCGGGAACCTGAAGCTACTGAAGAACTCTCTCCTCCAGCTGGACCCTATCTCGAAACATTCTGGTATTGTGACTGGGAACCCTATGTTGCCACTTCCTGAAACTGGGGACATTGCCTTCTAAAGTGTCCCACCTATCCACAGATGTGACAACCCTAAAAATCTGCACCCAAACACTGACCAAAGTGCGGCTTTCCATAGATATCACACATCGGTATCTCTCTCTTTGGCGGACCTATCACTGAGGTCGATGATCCAAAAGACCTTCCTCTTGACGCATTGTTCCATCTTTCAGGACTGGATCTTCCCCTACTATGAGAAGATATCACATCTTCAGATCTTTGTTTACTGTAACAGCCAAATCCACATCCAAGCTTCGAGAAGAAACCACCACCACCTCCTCGGTGTCCACTACTAGCTTGTCCTCTTCTAAAGTCTCCGGATCTCTTTCTATTCTCATAGTGCTTATCAGCGTTCACAGACTCCTCTATACGTCTTGCTGCCTCAAGAAACTCTCTGAAGTTCTCTCTTTCTCTTCAGCCAACAGTAGATATACTATGCCGGATTTTGGGCCTCAATCCATCCTGGAATCTTCTACACTTCTCCACATCGTTTGGTATGAGTTGTGGGTAGAAAATTACCAACCTGGTGAAATATGCCTCGTACTCTCTCACTGACATATTCCCTTATCTGATGTTCTGCAGTTGTCTTATCTTCTCACTCAAAAAGGTAAGTGGGTAGTACTTAAGATGGAATTCATCAACAAAATCCTTCCAAGTCAATACCGTGTTCCTCCTTTTATTTTCCACTTTACACCACCAGAGCTCTGCATCACCTTTAAGCAAATAAATTGTGTGATTGATTTGTCTTTCCTCAGACAGCTCCATCAGACGGAACACTTTCTCTAACTGTCTCAGACATTCATCTGCCACTGTAGGGTCTGTAGTTCCAACGAACTCAGTACCTCCAAGCTTCTTAACCAGCTCATAGGATCTCATCAGATCCTTGCTTTTCGAGATAGAAGTTCGCCTCTCCATCTTATACTTTTCCCTGGTCTAAGAAACATCTTATACATTTTTATGCCTCATCCACATCATCTCCACCACCTAGACCCATCACTTGAGGATCAGGTCCAATGTGGCTCTCAGCTTGGTCCTCATGACCACGTCCTCTTCCTGCCATCTACAATAGTATAACAGAACACTTCCTATTAAAAAATTGTAGTTAGACGGAAAACACCTAAGTCCTAATCATATTGGTCTCTTATCGTCCCCTGACCTTGACTTAGAGTAACTATGTACTCAACCTAGGCTCTGATACCAATCACTATGATGCCTCAATCCCGGTGTCATCTCTAATGACCCCGAAGACCACAGAGTCAACCTTGGTAAACCACCCTTAACTTTTTCTTTTCTTAATCACTTAAAATTAACTTAAAGGAAAATCTTATAACTTGGAATAAACTGAAATCTTACTAAACTGCGGGAACAACTACTATTTACTTTACTAGGTAGGTAAAGAAGATTTACACAACATATTACATTTTTCATGCAGAATATAAAGCACAAAAATAACTTAAAACTAAACTACATATTACATTACATTCTCTCTCTACCACACCACATGCCCCAAGGACCGAGGGGAAAGGACTAAGAGACCTCTATTCTAACTATGAACTACCTTCTAAGAGCCTGGGTGATAAGATCCTCCAGCTTCCTCGTACTGACGTTGACCTAAAAAACATTTTCAGTAGGCTGGTGAGATACTGGCTCAGTGAATAGAATTTCACCCAACCATCACAAATAACTCATTTTATGTTTATTATACTGAAATAAAATACATGATTTACTACACTGAGCAGATCTAAAACAATACAGTTAAATAACATAGAATGCCAAAATTATATTTAAAGAACCACTGCTATGAAACTGTACTCGGATCTTTCTTAGCCTTTCTTACTTATAAGAAACTCTTTAAAACTTATATTATCATATTTTAGCTTATGCTCTGATCATATGCAGTGTACTCTACATATGAAGAATCGTAACGAAATACGATCTCACCGTACAAGACTTAGCTGACACACCCGGGATGCTAAGCCTGACAACGTCGCTGGTCTGCAATAGAAAAATGGCTCTCTATCCTCGGCACACCTATGGGTCGTAAAATTGGACTCCTCCTCTGACCTGAGCACACAGGCGGAGAGTCAAGCCACCTATTCACTTTTCTGTACTCTAGTGCTACTGGGACCTCTTGTTGATGTTGGACACTACATGCTATATTTTAAAGAGACTTCCACTAGGGCTTCGTCCCCCGTACCACATGTTAGTATGTTCCGACCCTCGTATACTGGACACTGTCAGGGTTAGGTCGTTTCATCCCTACAGCGCAAACCTCTCATAGGGAATCTACGGTGTGCAGGGCTCCTAAGTGTATTATTTTATTATTCTTGGAAATCTCTTACTATATTGTTTATTTCTCTTACTTATACTTGTCTCTGGTATCTCTATGGTACCGCGTTTATTTATTTAAAGTTTATAATACAACATGTATATCATTCTAAACTTGGCAGAGCAGTATATTCAAAACACTGTAATATACTAAGTAATCAACATACTATACATGCACGCAAACTAAAATTCTTAACTAAATAGAATACATGACCATTTGGCACTTATACACTAGAATCATGCAATTGAACTTCTTAATATACTGATAAGAGTTAATTACTTGACATACAAGCAATCATCATTTGCACTTGTAAATTATTTGCATTTTCTTGAAAAATGTGCACATCAACCCTAATCATGAGTTGTGCATCACATAACTTAATTAAGAGTAATTACTGATCATGGAAAGAATTATTAATAATAACTGAGAATTTCTAATGATATCTTTGAAAAACGTGTCAATTTATGTTAATATTAAACCACGCACATTAACTAAAATAGGGAGCGTGCAAATAGGTTTCCATTGAAACATTGCAGGTCATCATCTTTTTCTTTGAAAATGTGCCACTAGTAAATTACTACAATCGTACAGCCTGAGTTTATACCTAAACCGTACAACTACTGTAACCCTGGGATCATGCACAAAGTAAGTCGTGCCACTGTCTTCAATCTCTTAAACTGAGCAAATTAGGATTTTATCAACCGTGTAAATTTCAACAATCCAAATCGTACAAATCAGTTAATAAACTAGGATCATGCAAAGTGTGAAGAAGAGAAATGTGCAATAAAAAGTCAAGCGACGCTAAGACTGCACGACACTTGGGTAATCAATGTTACCCGTGAAAAATACAAATCTAACCAAAATCGTCTGTTTCATAAAGTTAGTACTGCTTAGTGAGTGAGATTCTACTCACAAAGGATCGAGGTGGCCGAAATTCAACCAAAATCCACCCAAAGCTTGCTTCTGGGCGTCCACGGGGTCGTCTTCAATCTCAGTTCTGCCCTGGTTTCAAACCTACTGCAAGCACCAGCTCCACCTCATGCACATGATGGAGAGGGGAAGCTTGGCAGGGTGCTAATCGCGACTGGGAGCTGCGGATCCGACCTCAAGGCCGGAGTCGAGGGCGGTGTTCCGAGGTGCTAATTGTGCCAAAACGGTCCCTAGCCATGCCGCTGCAGCTGGCCACGCTGCTGCTATTGGCCGGTCGGCGCCCTAGCTGGTCGGGGCCGCAGTTGGGTGAGGAAGAGATGAAGAAGAAGAAGGAAGGTGGAAGAAGAAGGAAGAAGCAAAGTGCCCTGCAACTCGGCTCTATGGAGCCCTAATTGGCCCCCGCTCCTCTCCCTCTTCTAGTCAGGCAGGCACTGCTCAAACAGTGCCTTGAACCGATCGGGGGGAGGGGGGGATAAGGGAAAGGGGGGTAATACATCTATGAATGGGTAACTTGCAGCTTCAGCCCAAGAAACTTGAAAATGCCATAATTTTTGCCTCGGAGGTCCGATTCAAGCGATTTCTTTTGCAAACTTTCAAGCAAGAGATCCATTACAACCTCGAAGAATGAAAACATACTAAGTATGTTGTCTCAACCTGATCAGAGCACTAATCGTATCTTGAACAATTATCTTAACTTAATCAACATGGTGATGCACTAATCACTGTACTCGGAGTGAGTCATAACACTCTTGTTCCAGTTTTCTTATTCCATTCTCATATAAGAAATACCATTTATGGTCTTTTTACATTTAACCCCTCAAATTTTATTATTTAGGAAAACCCCGTTCTAAGGTTTTAAATTGGTCTTGAAAATTGGGGTGTGATAGTGTAACTATGTGGCATGAAAAGTAACTATTTTTCATATAAAGTAACATTTATTCATACAAAGTAACTATATGATGACGTATGTAACATTTGGTCCTAAAAAGTAACTATATAGACACTATATGCAAGTTATAGACTACATTTATGATTAGCTATAACATAAGTACATGGAATATAATTTTAGGTTTATTTGATATTACTATGAGATTAGTAATATTTTTTTGAAAGTCCATTTTGCAATGAGTAAAGTTGTTTTAAATCTCTAAAATGGACTAATATTTTATTTACTTGTAGCCTATGTAAGAAAGACATATAAATGAATACAAATTATAGGCTCGGTCTCTAGAAGTGTTATATGTTGTAATGGGAATCTATTTTAAATGGTTGGGTATGATTGAAGGTTGTATCCACTAATTTTATATTGTTATAAAATTAATTTGTTACTTTTTATGATGATATAGTACTTTTTGTGTCTAATAGTTACTTTGTGTATCACAAAGCTACCTTGTATACTACATAGTTACTTTGTTGAAATTTTCTATAACTAATAATCACAATTAATTATATTTTCATTTGATAACATATTAACATTTTGATTACTTGAAAGTATGTTTTATTATAGTTATAACAACTAAAAATTATAATCTATATACATAACTTTATAATTATCTATTCATATATATTGATTTGTAACATATATTTATTTTTACTTTTAATAATTTATTTGTTACTTTTATTGACCAGATATTACTTTCTGTGTCAAACCGTTACTTTTCTTATTATATATAGTCACTTTTGGTGTTCCATTGTTACACACGGTAAGCATCAAACATTTAGTGCATCTTTTTTGAGATTGCATATTAAAGACTTTTATTTCAAAAACTTATTTAGAACTTAACAAATTATAATGTCATCATGTTGACCAGATACAAAATAATAGAGCTGATTATCAGAGATAATAAAAGACTACACATCACAACACCAATTTCTCCCCATTGAAAAAACCAATTGGTACCGACAATTACTTTATATACAAAATATTATTTTTTTTGTCAAACAACTACTTTCCGTACCACATACTTACATTTAGTACTTTATTGTCACATTGAGTAGACAAGATACAAAATTAGTATACTGAATGTTGCCCAACAGTTTTTCTTTCTTTGGAAAAAGAATCGTATTGTTCAGAAGAAAAATGAAAATATGGTGATCACTTTTAACATTACGTTTTGTTTAGTAAGTAGACATGTTTAAGTCAATACTTGCAGTAAACCACCACACACCTCACTCCAGCCTGCGATCATGAATAGATACTGGAGCCCAACTGCCGGACAGCTCCATCTCCATATTGATTTGTTGCCGAGTGGAGAAGTAAAAGCAAGTTGATTACACAATTCGGCGGCAGTCTTAGCCCCTCTCAACATCCTCTATTACTTATCACGATCTCTCTCTACCACTCTGTTGGATCAATCAGTTTCCATCAGCAATTCAGTTCCATGGCATGCTTTCTAGCATTGAACGATAAGGTAGTGTGCACATCAGACGCCATTATGTGACCGGTTCTCTTGATTCTTTTTGGAATCACGCTTTTGTGCTCACCAGCTACCATTATGAGAGGAAGAAGTAAGCAGCTGTCTGTCAGTCAGACAGCTGTTACACGAGTTGCTGCATAATCGATACATCACCGCCGCCGTATGTCTCATCTGGAGGCAAGGCTGGCGGACTTCTGTGCCACATCTTGAGGACTGGGTATAATACTGTCAGTACGAGAAACCCATGTAAGTGGGAACAAGCTGGCAAACCCGGACACTCCCGGCAAGCGGCAGGCTGTTGTTGTATAAAGTTAGGTTCTCTAAGATATCTAACACACCAAAAGCAAGAATTTTTATAAACCACAAGCAGCCTTTTCCAGATAGCCGCCATCTCTGGCGGTGCTTCCCCTGGGCCCGTGGATCCTTCTAGTAGGATGGCAGTGACGACATTGTGCCAGAGAAGCATGACGTAAATGGCCTTGATGAGGTGTGTGGCACTGACAGTGTATGAGACTATGACGAGCACGCATAGTGACGCAACAGATCCGGAGTGGTTCTTGTAAATCCCAATTGTGTGGCCGAAAACAACGGAATTGACGAGAAGGGGGATTAGCATGAGGACAAAGACTTTCAACAATGTGCCCAGGATCCTCATCCACCGGCGCCGAGCGGCCAAGAGAAGGGAGCGGCGGAGTGAGGAGGATTTATTGGCGGTGATAGGGGTCACACTACCGACAGGGTTTTTCAGCAACTGACGACGACGGGAAACGGGAGATGGTTTAGTTGCGAAGAAGAAGGCCGGCCAATACACATTGTATTTATAATATATGCCGCCGCTTTTCTGTCTACGGCCAACATTTCTACGGTACCATATATATATATATACATATATATATATATATATATATATATATATATATATATTAAGACTAGAATACACTCGAGTGTACGGATCGCACGAAATACACTCAAGTTTGTTTATATATCAAGATTATTTTTTGCAAAATGTAAACTATTGATCTTTACCGTCATATTATAACTAGGCTACATACAAATTTTGAGCCATATATATATATATTAAACACACACGTGCTCATGCACGTGGAAACTTTATTTTGCATATTTTACTGTGTTACACTATGTGATGCAATTGATTTATAATACATATCATTGAATTATTTGTGGCATATGTATTCTTTATATATGTATTTATATATGTTAGTCATTAGGTTAGGAAGATCAATAAGAATGATATAAATAGAAAACATATGGTTGTATTTTTACTTTTATACTCATAATTCCTAATGAAATAATTAGTTTTCATATAACTATAATGATTTACAAGAGAATATGACATGATTGCTAAATGAACGATAAATATTTCATAAGAGATATTATATGTGTGCATACGATTATCATTTTTAAGATTGGTTACCTTATGTCAAACAAACTACATTAATATTCACATCCAATGAAGGATTCACAGACCCCCTCATTAGCATAAGGGTAGCCTTGTGGGCCATAATTTTGACAATTTTATTGGGCTTCTCGAGGTTTGATTTAGTAAAATTATACATGCATTATAATCATGTTAATATATGCAACAAAATTGTAATTGTTAATGGAAGAAAATGAGAGGGAAAAAATGATATATGTATAAGGAATATTTGATATATGTACAATATTACAAATGAGTCATCTTCCTTTCCACTAAATGGCATGCTTGTTATTATTTTGTTGCCTAAAAATAGTAAAATAATCGTAAAGAGTGGTTTTAGCGTTAGATGTAGAAAACATCTACCACTATATGAAGATAACTTGGTCACATTCTAATATTGGAGAAGTTTTCATTTCTTAAAATTTACCTCAATAAAATTATGTTGTAAAAAAGCATATACCTCTTGACATATATTTTTTCAAGTGTAATGTATATAGACAGTAGCGTAACAAAGTTAACTTATCATCATTGTCAAACAATGTAGTGATCTATTATCCTAGAAAAGATCAATGTGAAAAAACTAAGTCATTCCTTAAATCACATGGTATTTGGTTACACAATAGAGTATGGCAGGCGTGTAGGACAGAAAGTATAAACGTGTGGGAAAATGCCAACTGCAACAAGAGCAAAAAGAAAGTGGGCAAGTCGGTTGGCAGCCCCATGTACAAAAGCAACCCTTTGGGTGAAGATTAAGACCATCTCTGAGTGTGGTATGGGGACAAAAGGGATACAAAAAGTATAAAAATTTAGTATATGATGTCCATCTATGGATGTCTATTGTTGTCATCTAATGTAGCATCATATGTTTTGTTAAAGTGGCTATTAAGAATGAACAAACTTAATTTTTACGCCACGTCTAATTATTTGCACATCACTATAATTATCTTCTTTAATTTTTAACGGTGGAGAAAGAAATAATCCGTGATTATGAACTTTTAATAGATATTTGTTAGGATCATGAGTTACAGTTGGGCAAGAGGAATTAACTACCGCTTAATTCCACTAACATATACAGCGATCTCCTGAGAGGGGTTTTGATGAGCTTGGCGTAGATGGTTAAAATGGACACTATCGTAGAAAATTATACGTGCAAGTCTAATAACTGAAGAAAAATGATTCAATGGAAATTACAGCTTATCATTAATTCAAAGAAACACCAAAATACCCACTTGCACATTTCCAAGTTGTCGGTGACCATCGTTTGGTGTTGGCTTGGAAGGCCCTCATGAAGTCGAGGTTGAAGTACAACTTGGCGTTAGTTGGAGTAGTCGTAATCAGTCGCAGTGAGGGACATAACGTTGCATCAGGACAATCATCTTTGAATTGGCAGAGCAGATAGCAGCTGTGTTCTTTTCTTCATAGCGGTGGGGCGGGTGCGTGGCTTTTAAAATCATAAGATTGTGCCCATCTTGTACGTAGTAGGGTGAAGGCGAATAAATGAACAGCTAGCAAGTCAATAATAGGTACCTCGACTGCCATGATGGTGTCCCGAAGTAAACCATTCCCCTACAGCGAGCAAGCAAATGTCACAGAAGACAGTAGATACCCGTCCAATTGGCTTCTACACAAAGGCTGCGAGGTCGCGTCGAGGCCTCTGGCCATATCCCATATGCTTTGTAAGCTCGCTAGTAAGAAAGCGGCAAAGTTGTCAACTGGTTGTACCAACATCCTACTTGTTCCACTATTTTGCGAAATAGGATCGAGAATCTCATGAGCATCTCCAACTGGTGATCAGGTGCTTCCTCTCTTGGCCGCTGATCTGGCGTAGATGGCTGAGAAGGTCATCAACGGAAGGTGCAAGTGGCCTGAGTATGGGATGGTCTCTCAAATTGTGAGAGTTTCGGGGAGGAAGTATTCTCACTTCTCAGGTTACGTAAGACTTATAGATAGTTTGGTAGCTAGAGTTATTGTCTACGGCATATTCCAAACTCTTCTTCCCGTTGATGAGGATGTTGCTCGCAAATCTCCCTACAATTTTATAAGAGCGATCAACTATAAGAGTGAAGCTTGATTTCTATACACAAGAATTAAAAGATAGGGAGTACAACAGGAAATACATGTGTCGTTGCCTTGTCTTCGAAGCAGTTGTGCTTGGTCTCGGTGTGCGATTACGATTAATTTTGAAGGAAGGAGGGTGAGATGGTCGTCGTATTACTGGGTGGGGTGAGAAGTTTTTGAAGATGAAAGAACGTGTGAGGAGAGTAGATGCGTACGAAGGATGAATGGCGTGCGGCCGATGTGAGGAGAAAAGATATGTGGGGGTTGTGAAAGAGTGGTTAGCGGAAACGTCGTTTGACGAAGATATAGATGGAGTGGTTAGCGGAAACGTGGTTTGACGAAGATATAGATGAACAATTAAATGGAAAAAAAAATACTTTTAAAAAAAAATATAAAATGACTCACTCATAATTGTTTGAAAAACTCGCTCTTTTTATAGTAGTATAGATATTTTTATTCATTGCACAAACTCGTTTTGTATTGAATTGTCTGTGAATTATCTAATAAAAATAATTTGCGTTGGCGGGAAATTATTTTGACTGATGGTTATGGGTGAGAGAGAGAAGGTGCGGGAAATTCAAATTCAAACGTGAGAGAGTTCAAAAAGAGTGAGTTTCGGTTTTTCAAACTAAATCATTTTTTTTGAAGTAAAAAAAGTTGAAAAAACGTGAGAGCAGCTTAAGTGAAGGAGAGTGCAAGATTTTGTCACGTTGGTAAAACTGTGGTATGTGATTGGTCAATATGACTTTGGGCGGGTGTATTTGAACTGCCTGCAAAACTCGCTCTTTTTATAGTAGTAGTAGTATATATATATATATATATATATATATATATATATATATATATATATATATATATATATATATATATATATATATATATATATATATATATATATATATATATATATATATATATGGGGATTTATTCGTTATCCGGCGGGTAGCCTGATTTTTCACTACCCGCCCATCCAAAAGAGTAACTATATGGTACACAAAAGTAAATATGAGATCAAAAGAGTAACTATATGGTACACAAAAGTAACACTGAGATCAAAAAAGGTACTGCGCAGAAAATATACAGTCAGTAAATATATGGACGTATTTTTTTATTTTGGTGGGGCAAATGATATTATTTTTAGATGAAATTTTTTTGGGAGCTAGATAAAATGCTCCTCTACAATTGTGATTTTTTTTTGAAAAAAAATGACTGGAAGGGTGGGCGAGTAGCTACCCAGAGGGTATTTAAGATGAGCCATATATATATATATTGTTCATTCGTTACCCGCGCTGGTAGCCAGATTTTCACTACCCGCTGGAGTAACCCAGGGTTAAAAGAGTAACTATATGGTACACTGGAGTAACTCTTCTGAATCAAAAGAGTAATTGTATTGATATATAGAGTAACTCTGAGAGCAAAAGAGTAACTGCGCAGAAAATATACAATCAGTAAATATATGGACGGGTTTTTTTATTTGGGGGGGGCAAATGATATTATTTTTGGATCAAATTTTTTGGGGAGCTAGATAAAATGCTCCTCTACAATTGTGAAAAAAAATAATATCAGGAAGTGTGTGTGGATAGCTACCCACGCGGGTATTAAAGATGAGCATATATATATATATATATATATATATATATATATATATATATATATATATATATATATATATGAAAAACCACTAGAGTGGGGTGAATAGGGTTTTATGATTATTTTAATATAATTTAACTCAAACAACTACAATTGAAATAATAAGAAGGAGACAAGGTGTTTAGAGTGGTTCCAACCTTAGCAAATACTAAGGCAGTCAATCCACTATCCGGTTGCTTACCCAACCGGGATTTTGAAAGTATTAAATTTTATTACCTCACAAGGATATTACATAAATTACAATACTTTCTACACCCTTTGGACAGCCTTCACCTTGAAGTAGTTGCACCAACCTTGAAGCAGCTTTCTTGAAGTAACTTCAAGCTCCCCCTTGAAGTAGCCTTCCTCTTGAAGTAGCTTCCCATTGCAACAGCCTTCTAGAAGTAGTCCAAAGATCTCCTTCTTCACCAAGAAGATCAAACCCTCTCCAATCCGCAGCCTCCAACCCTAGGAGTAGCAAGGAGAGTACAAAGAATAAGAAAGAATAAGAAAGGAAATGGAAATTACAATTACCACTTTGAAGCTCAAGGCTTGATTTCCTATATCAAGCATTTTGATCTCCTAACCAATGAGTATGGAAGTGTAGGTTTAGTGGATAGGAGATGCTATCTTATAGGACACGAATTTGGTGCAAGGGAAATGAGTAGCCAATGCTAGTGTTGCTCAATTGCTCAAAACAGATTGTCAATTGCAAGTATGTAAGCTCAAGTATTGCACAAGTGTGTGTTGGGTGTCCTAAGGCTTGTCCTATTTATAGGAATGGTCTACAAGTGTTTAAGGACGTTCTAGACACTTTCTAGGGGGTTCCAAGTGCTTAACTAGCCGTTAGGTACACATTAGTTACTTTAGCAATGGCTGGTTAATTAACTCTGAAAATTGCAGATCGAACACTTCTCGGTCGAAGATTTGTCGACCGAGAGTCCTTCTCAATCGAGGTCTTGTCGACCGAGGGACTTCCTGGAGCAAGTGTTTACAATGTTCATTTTTAACTCTCAACCACCTTGTCTGCTGGGTCTAACGGCTACTTGGGTCAATCTCGGTCGAGGAATTTGTCGACCGAGAGTGTCTCGGTCGAGGAGTTTGTCGACCAAGAATGACCCTGTTTTAACATTTTAAACTAAGTACTAAGTGTGTGTATGAGTGTGTAGATGTGACACTATTTTAGGGAATGACCTATCTAAGTGTTATGATTGGCTAGGGAAGATCTAACGCTTGATTTACATGATGTCTAAGTACTTGTACATTATATACTTGTACAAGTTCTTACATTTGATTACATTCATGACTTAAAGCAATTTTAGCATATAGATCTTCCAAGTATGTGTCATCCACCTTATTCCTGCAATACTCAAGTAGCACGTTAGATCGACAATAATAAAATGTTTGTCATCATCAAAACAAAGGTATTATACTAATGTCCAATTTAGCCAACATATATATGGGGATTTATTTAATACCTGCGCGGGTAGCTACCCGCGCACCCTTCCCGTCATTTTTAAAAAAAAATCACAATTTTAGAGGCACATTTTATCTAGCTCCCCAAAATATTTCATCTAAAAATAATATCATTTGCCACCCCCCCAAATCAAAAAACCCGTCCATATATTTATTGACTGTATATTTTCTACGCAATTACTTTTTTATCTTAGAGTTACTCTTATGTACCATATAGTTACTCTATTGATCTTTAGAGTTACTTTTGTATACCATATAGTTACTCCTTTGGATGTACGGGTAGCGAAAAATCAGGCTACCCGCGCGGATATTAAAGATAAGCCATATATATATATATATATATATATATATATATATATATATATATATATATATATATATATATATATATACTAGTAAACATACACGTGCACATGCACGTGCCACACGAAACTTAATAAATTTAGATTAAATGACTTTAAATAATGTAGTTTAAATAAGTTAAAGATAAAAAAATCTAAATTTTATATAGTATTATTGATTTTCAATTTAATGAATATTTGTAGCATATAAAACTATGACAAACGCCTAAAATAGAATTGTTTCATCAACATTTTTGAGGTAGTACAATGTTTATAAAAAGCAGAAAATAATTCAATATTTACAATTTTTGTATATGTTCAAATTATCATTCTTAATAAAATAATACAAATTGACATTTCCCAAAATCTAAAAATATATTAAGTGAAAATGAAGTATAGTGCATAAAAGAAATTTCAGAAAACAACTTTCAATTTTTAAAACCATATGTACAATTTCTTCCCATATATTCTTAACTATTTGAATAAAACAAATAATATGTGTTATGGTGATATTCTTTACAAAAAAGCTAGCGTGAAAGAATGTTTCGTTGATTTGATTTTCACAAAGTAGTGTAATTTTTGTTTGCATGATATTATTAATAATTGCCAAAATTTCTAGTTTGTTTTGATTGGTGAACAGAGGTACACATACACATTACATATTACACTTATTTATTTTTGTAAAGTTTCATAAATTATAATATCAATTGGAAATAATGTCAATAGTATACAATGCATTATATTAAATTATAATATTAAATAAGAGTGTATTTAATCAAAAAATACAAATTATAAATACTTATATAGACAATTGCACCATCATCACACAAATAATCTAATATTAAAATGTTGTCACATTAGTGTGTCGCAAGTTTAAGACACAAATTAAGGTGCATCTCTTTATTTATGGTTAACGTGTAAACATTAATTAGACTTTAGAGAGTGGTAAAAATGTATGCATATAATTATTCTATAAATTTGTTGTTTATAAATGTTGCATCTATCAAGAACCTATTAAAATTATATTGTTTAAATAGGTCACATTTTTAAATGAATTCTGGATATAATAAAAACAATTTTTCCCTATCAAATAAATTTTATTTTAAGAAATAGTTATTTTTTTAGAGCTTAAGAAATAGTTATTTCAAAATGTATCTGAGGTGCATAATTTCTAACAAACTTATTGATGATTTTTTGTAAACCATAAAAGTAAGTGTTCTTCAACCATAATAGATGATTAGTTTCTCCTTGTTTGAGTAGGAATATTGAAACGAATGCCACCAAACCGACAGCCAAATCATTACTAATTATGCGGAATAATCATAAGAAATGAATTAACAAAAATCACTAAAAATTAAAATCATTTTGCAAAGAGATCCATTTCCAGGAAAACTCTTTAAGGAAGAACCAAAACCTGATATTCATCATTGATCATATTATACATACACTGTACCATCTCTTCTCGAGGATAAGATATAATAGTTGCTTTCTCAAAACATATATTTACAGTAACATCAAACCTCAAGGCATACAAGCCAAAATATCATATTATACATAAAACCATCACGTACTAAATCTAAGACCTGAGAGTACAGAGACGACACATAGGACTTCTATCTACAAGACACGACAGACAGTACACTCAACCTGAGTTGTCACTGTTGTCCCTGCTGCTGATGTTTTCCCTCTACATAATGGTCTCAACCCCCTCGTGCACGTCCACCTAAAAAAATGTGGATCCCACGGGGTGAGACAATTGTCCCAGCGAGAGATATAACTCTCTGCCAACAATGTTATTATCACAGTTAAATAGTATTATACTGAGCAGAGGATAAGCAGTTTAGAACATTCTCATCTTTTAAAGCATTGCAACTATCTATGATAGAGCAGTAAATCATCTATTCATGTTATAAGGAATATGAAGAACGTGTGTATCATTTACCCATCATATTATACCAACATCTCAAGCTTATCATGTGATAATATCATCATGTTCTAGATTTATACCAATCTTGCAAGAGTACAACCAGGTATTGGATTGTACCAATCTTGTGATATTACAGCCAGGTATTGGATTGTACCAATCCTATGATATTACAGCCAAGTATTGGATTGTACCAATGTTGTAATATTACAGCCAGGTATTGGGTTATTACAATCCTGTGATAACAGTCAGGTATTGGGTTATCCCAATCATGTGATAACAGCCAGGTATTGGGTTATTACCAATTATATGATAACAGCCAGGTATTGGGTTATTACCAATCCTGTGATAACAACTAGTTATTGGGTTATTACCAATCCTGTGATAACAACCAAGTATTGAGTTATCCCAATCCTGTGATAACAGCCATGTATTGGGTTATTACTGATCCTGTGATAACAACCAGGTGTTGGGTTATTACCAACCCTGTGATAACAGCCAGGTATTGGGTTATCCCAATCTTGTGATAACAACTAGGTGTTGGGTTATTACCAACAATGTGATAACAGCTAGGTATTGGGTTATCCCAATCTTGTGATAACAGATAGGTGTTGGGTTATTACCAACCCTGTGATAACAGTCAGGTATTGGGTTATCCCAATCATGTGATAACAGTCAGGTGTTGGGTTATTACCAACCCTATGATAACAGCCAGGTGTTGGGTTATTACCAACCCTGTGATAACAGCCAGGTGTTGGGTTATTACCAACCCTATGATAACAGCCAGGTATTGGGTTATCCCAATCCTATGATAACAGCCATGTGTTAGGTTATTACCAATCCTGTGATAACTTCCAGGTATTGGATTATCCCAATCCTGTGAGTGTGACATTATTCCAGGTATTGGGTTATGACCAATCATGTGACATTTATCCAGGCATTGGGTTATTACCAATCATGTGCAATTATTCCAGGTATTGGGTTATTACCAATCCTGTGAAACTATTCTAGGTATTGGACTATGCCAATCCTATGACATTATTCTTGGTATTGGGTTATGACCAATCCTGTGACATTATTCCAGGCATTGGGTTATTAACAATCATGTGCAATTATTCCAGGTATTGGGTTATTACCAATCCTGTGAAACTATTCCAGGTATTGGACTATGTCAATCATGTGCATCTATTCTAGGCATTGGACTATGTCAATCCCATGCATCTCATCGCTAAATACCACATCACCTTTACTAGGAATTATACCTTGGCCAAGACATTATACTTATTCACATCCTTTATATAATACAAGTATTCCTCTTATCTCTTTTAAGCATATTCAAAACACTATAGCCCTTATTTGTCTATAAGCATAAATCATGTATGATCAAGATTTCATTATTATTATTGTATCCATTTATTATTATTATTATTATTATTATTATTATTATTATTATGTTACTAAGTTTCCATTTCCTAGTTTATTTTGAACATTATCATTTCTTACATGAGACTTTTATAAACATCTTGTTACCTCTCACTAGGCAATAACTATTCTCATGGCTCACAAGGCCCATTAAACATCTTGTTACCTTTCACTAGGCAACAACTAACCACATGGCTCACAAGGCCCATTAAACATCTTGTTACCTCTCACTAGGTAACAACTAACCACATGGCTCACAAGGCCCATTAAACATTGTGTTACCTCTCACTAGGCAACAACGAATCACATGGCTCACAAGGCCCATATAATTGGTATTATATGAAACATCATAGCTCATACTTAGCTATGCTCATTATCTCATGCTATCAGTATGGTTTCAATATGGTTAAGGATTCCCCTTTATTAACCAATTATAATTTCAGCTCTTATCATTACCCTTCATTAGGGTTAAGGTTTCCCTATTAAAACCATCTAGGGTTTTCAAGTACATTTATCAAGAATCAAACCCTAATTTAGTCTCCACATATATTAGGAGTATCAATGTATACTCATTACATGAGTATTAAACAAGTATAAGTTTCTCTATCATCCTCACTAGGATATTGATTACTTCATACTTTATTAAGTTGGCTAAACCTTTCCTTCAAGGTACATTAGCCTACTTAATCAATATTCATTAAACTCCATACCTCTTAATGTATGACTTGATATAAGACACTTCATGTGTTACTCCATCAAGTACATTGCATATAAGGTGCTTTCCTTCATATGGATTTTGAGGTGCTTCCACCATATCGGGTATGAGGTGTGTACTTGCTACCCATATCACTTTAGAGGTGTATGTGTGCTTACCATATTGGGTATGAGGTGTATGCTTGCTTCCATATCACTTAAGAGGTGTATGTGTGCTTACCATATCACCCTTGAGGTGTATGTGTGCTTACCATCTCAGGTTTGAGGTGTATGCTTGCTTCCATATCACTTTAGAGGTGTATGTGTGCTTACCATATCACCTTAGAGGTGTATGTGTGCTTTACACCATATCGGGAAAAGAGGTGTGTGTGTGTGCTTCACAACATATCAGGCAAAGAGGTGTGTGATTGACCTAATATCGTCCAAGAGGTGTATACTACATAACCATATCGTGCAAGGAAGTATAAACGCATATCCATATTGTTTTAGTGGTGTAGGTGCATCACCATATCGGGTTAGAGGTGCTTGCTTATGTGCTTGAACCCGATATCACTTTATAAGGTGATATCATCATCTTCAAGATCTAGACCTTCATTCTACTTGTTCTAGTTCATGGACAATAGTCCTAATTTACTACTAGAGCTCATGGATTCATCAATTATGCAAGAAAATTCTATTTGAAGGTAAATCATTTAACTAAGTCAAGATTGATGATAAATAATAACATAATTGAGTTCAAGTTATATAACCCACCTCAAGAGAAACTTAAAATCTCCAAGATCCAAAGCTTCACGTTCCCAAGGTTGAAGGTGAGCTTCTCAAAGGTCCAAGACTTGAGCTCCTCAGCCCTATGCACGATACCTCACCACTTTTGGTCGATATCCCTTACTTGGCCGATATCACTTTGGAATGGGTGATATCACTTTGTTATGGGTGATACTAAAGCTCTATACACGATACTCCTTCACCCTTGCATGATATCTAGACTCTATTCACGATATATAAGTGCAAGGGGGTGATAGATTTCGAAAAATTCCACTTATCGGTGAAAGGAAGGGTATATATACTTGAGGTTCATGAAAGAGTGTGTATATGAGGTGTCACCATTTTAAGCTACTAGGTTCCACGTGTCCATGCATGGTTGACACCTATCCTTTCATGCACTAATATTTATCTTGACATGCAAAAATTATATAATAATCTAGAGATAATATTTCGGACATTAGTTATCTTGTTTGATAAGATATCTCATCTTTATCTCATAAATTAAGTAAACCAATACAACTTTTGCAAGGAGCTTCTAACTCGACATGGATCACCTCCTTGAGGTGATTTTCCCATCATCGATAAGTACAAGATTCCACAAACCGATATGGGATCCCCTCTATGGCTCCTTGGTTGATAGGCACTCCCATATGGACTCTACAACCCAATACAAGCTCAAATTAGGGTTTCACATTCAACCCTTTCTTGGTCTTTTCATTACCAAGAATATCATACTCATATATGATTCAAACATGGTGCCTCCTTCTTTATATCTCCTTTAAATGATACTACGAGGGAGTAGGGACACTCTAGAGGAGGTAATTTTCATATCAACCCTATACTTTAGGTAAATTACAACTTGCACCAAAATTGGTACATAAGTCACTAGCATTATTCAAACAAGTTTAAACTTGAAATTTAGGCTTTCCACAAGCCACCACCTTGCATCATTCTCTCTATAATGATGATAAACACATGATTCATGTTCAACATATGACATATTGCACTATAACCCCTTATCTTGGGTAAATTGCATTTTGGTCCAAAACATGAAAACATTGCTCAGACATTATTCAAATAGGATCAAATTTGAAACATAAGTTTGTTACCTGATAGAAAAACACTTTAGAGGATTATATTAAAGTTATAAGAAACTTACTTAGGCTAAACAAATAGGGTTAACCCTAAACCCAGGTCAGGGTCATTACAAATTATAAACCCCTAACAAGGATTTTGTCCTCGAAATCCCAGATGATGGAAGACAATTTGTCATTTGTGCATCATATCATCAAACCTCATAACATATTGATGTCATGGAGATGCCATAGAACTTTGACCAGCACAAAGTTCTTTCACACAGGGTTATCATAGAATCAGTCATACTCAATTGTCCTTCCCATACTATAGTTACATTTTGTTATTCATTTGAGACTACAAGTCTTATCATACTTCTGTTGTACCAGTTTAATTTGTTGGTTCAACACTAACTTACTTATGATTAGAATCAACCATCCCGTTGTCATAAGGAGAGGCTACTTATTAAAGAATAGCTATCTTAGAGGTAACTCTAGATGTTATGTATAAGTTGCCTCAACAATTCTAGATATAGAGATATTCTAAGGAATTATTTTTAGCTTGATAAGCTTCTCCCAAAAAGATTCCACAATTGTTCCTTCAACCCATACATCCTTAATTATTTCATGTTTATGTGGGGCATAAACTCCTAACATGTGGTGTCCATACTACATTATATAACTAGACTGTTCTCAAAGTTGGCCCTTCTAGGTAACCAAACATTACTCCTTGTCAAGAATCATGTTCTCATTTTCTCATATCATTGAAAGTTCTTGGATACTAGGATTCTTTACCTTGGTATCCATTATATGTTCCAAAAACACATCATCATCATTTCCATCCTATGTTTTTATTTACCAAGATCAAACGTATTACTTATCACATATACTTGTCTTGGAACTAAAATCCAAGACTAGTTGATACCTTTCAAAGTATCCATCTATAGATTACTTCTAATACCTACACATTAAGTGTCATAAGACTTACTTGATTGTCATGTTTCGGAAGGGAAAGAGCACAAGGAAACATAGTCCTTTTTATCACCCCATCATTATTCAAGGTTGTTTATTAAAGAAAAGAGATTATCACCTTTTTCCAGTATTACATGAACTTTCAATTGTTCATGTGTCATTCAATCTTATTTCCTCTTAAGTTCCTTGCCTTCAGCATAGGAATTATAGAGATGATTACATGTCACCACATCTCAGTATTACCATCATCATGATTACTAGATATGGGTATTCAAACCCTTAGTTCATCACTGAACATTTGTTACCTCTCATCAGGTAACGGTTACCTCTAGGTCCTCAAACCAAGGTATACATTATACTAAACATCTTCTTTTGTTTATAAGTTGATCTATGATTAACTCAGATTTCTCCATATATCAATTAGGGTGTGGTAGAGATATCCATGCCACATCTCTGACTTCATTATGCTCTTTAGATTGTCTCAAAATGACTACTTGATCAGAGTAATCAGAAAGATAGCAATCTAAGAGTTCCATACCTACCTTGCCTTTCAATAGATGAATACCTGGCCAAGGTATTCAAAATTGAAATTAGGTAGTATGCATTTGTTTTATATTATGTTTCATCTCATTAAGTTTTACTACTTACTATCTCAAATTTTCTCTAGGTGTTTCTTTTACATCTCTTCCCTTTCTTCATGAAGAGGAAATTTCAAAAACATATAAGAGAATATTAAACTGAATATAGGTTCTTGTCTTTCTTATCTCTTCCTCTTGTCCTCTCAGGACTAATTAAAGGAAGCTCAACAACAACTACCTTCTTATGATTATCAGATAAAATCAAGAGAAGATATATTAGAATGAAAAAGCTCTATCTGACAGTCACCCCTCGCGGTCATCTACCACTTTAGGTTGACTCAAACATAGAGTCAAGTTGTTTCATGATGTTACTTTTGTCTTTTTACTTTATTGGGTTGTAACTTTTGTAAGCCCTGTCGAGTCTTCCTCAGTTGTTGGGTCATTTCCTCCCTTCTTTTTGAACAAAAGGGTTTAGTATTCTCAACATGTCTATATCTATAACATGTCTTGTCCTCGTACCATAGTCTTATCGGTCTAATTACTGATATAGTAGCTAAGTCAGGAGTTCTTACAGGTGGAAAGTTAGGACTTTTGCCTTTACTTAGGGAATATTGCCCTGTTGCACTAGGCATTTATTGCACTGGTGGTATAAAAAACATTGGCTTTTTAGAACAACTAGGCAAATGTCTCTTGAATTATAGAGACCTTTCCTTAATTCTTACCTTATTTCCCCTCCTTGGGCATTGCCATCATAGATGTATTATCTGTCTATACTTATGGAAGAGTCTATTTTCTTATCGTATGTTAATCCTTCCTACATTTTCCACTGTTCCAACATGACTATGTCATTCAGGAACCCTTTTAGAACCCAAAATTTCTACATTGAGAACTGGTAACCTAGGTTGTAATGCTAGTATCAAGTCTACTATATGCATCATTGTTGTCCTAACTTGCCCAACAAGAGCATAAAAATAGGATTCTCTATCTTGATTAGGTCAAGATGGAAATTCTTAGGCACTTGTTCTTCCCTTGCCTGATCCCTTGCACCTTCTCCAGGTGCAACAACATTGTTATTAGCAATGTGTTCCTCGTGTTCTCCAGTCATTTTTTTTAACTTCACCCTTTCTTCTGCATAAGCTGAAGTCACTATAGGATATACTTAAGGACACTAGAATAGACTCAACACCTTAGTCCTATGTCTCTATAGACTCAGCGAACCTTAAGCTCTGATACCAAACTTGAAACGACCGCCACCAAACCGACAGCCAAATCGTTACTAATTATGCAGAATAATCATAAGATATAGATTAAAAAATCACTATAAATTAAAACCATTTTTCAAAGATGTCCATTTCCAGGAAAACTCTTTAAGGAAGAACCAAAACATGATATTCATCATTGATCATATTATACATACATTGTACCATCTCTTCTCGAGGATAATATATAACAGCTTCTTTCTCAAAACATATATTTAAAGCAACATCAAACCTCGAGGCATACAAGCCAAAATCTCAGATTATACATAAAACCATCACGTACTAAATCCAAGGACATGAGAGTACAAAGACAACACATAGGACTTCTATCTACAAGACACGACAGACAGTACACTCAACCTGAGTTGTCACAGTTGTCCCTGATGCTGATGTTCTCCCTCTACATAATGGTCTCAACCCCCCTCGTGCACGTCCACCTAAAAAATTTGGATCCCACAAGGTGAGACAATTGTCCCAGTGAGAGATATAACTCTCCACCAACAATATTATTATCACAGTTAAATAGTATTAAACTGAGCAGAGGATAAGCAGTTTAGAAAATTCTCATCTTTTAAAGCATTGCAAATATCTATGATAGAGCAGTAAATCATATATTCATGTTATAAGGAATATGACGAACATGTGTATCATTTACCCATCATATTATACCAACATCTCAAGCTTATCATGTGATAATATCATCATGTTCTAGCTTTATACCAATCTTGCAAGAGTACAACCAGGTATTGGATTGTACCATTCCTGTGATATTACAACTAGGTATTAGATTGTACCAATCTTGTGATATTATAGTAAGGTATTGGATTATACCAATCAAGTGATATTACAACCAGGTATTGGGTTATCCCAATCCTGTGATAACATCCAAGTATTGGGTTATCCCAATTCTGTGATAATAGCCAGGTATTGGGTTATTACCAATCATGATATAACAGCCCCAGGTATTGGGTTATTACCAATCATGTGATAACAACCAGGTATTGGGTTATTACCAATCATGTGATAACATACATGTATTGGGTTATCCCAATCCTGTGATAACAGTCAGGTATTGGGTTATTACCAATCATGTGATAACAGTAAGGTGTTGGGTTATTACCAACCCTATGATAACATCCAGGTATTAGGTTATCCCAATCCTATGATAACATCCATGTGTTGGGTTATTACCAACCCTATGATAACAGCCAGGTATTGGGCTATCCCAATCCTGTGATAACATCTAGGTGTTGGGTTATTACCAATCCTGTGATAACAGCCAGGTATTGGGTTATCCCAATCCTATGATAACACCCAGGCGTTGGGTTATTACCAACCCAGTGATAACATCCAGGTGTTGGGTTATTTCCAACCCTGTGATAACATCCAAGTATTGGGTTATCCCAATCCTATGATAACAACCAGGTGTTGGGTTATTACCAACCCTGTGATAACAACCAGGTATTGGGTTATCCCAATCCTGTGAGTTTATTCCAGGTATCGGTTTATTGCCAATCCTGTGACATTATTCCAGGTATTAGGTTATGACCAATACTGTGACATTATTCTAGGCATTGGGTTATTACCAATCTTGTGCAATTATTCTAGGTATTGGGTTATTACCGATCCTGTGAAACTATTCTAGGTATTGGACTATGCCAATCCTATGATATTATATATTCCAGATATTGGGTTATGACCAATCCTGTGATATTATTCTAGGCATTGGGTTATAACCAATCATGTGCAATTATTCTAGGTATTGGGTTATTACCAATCCTGTGAAACTATTCTAGGTATTGGACTATGCCAATCCTATGCATCTATTCCAGGCATTGGACTATGCCAATCATGTGCATCTATTCCAGGCATTGGACTATGCCAATCTTGTGCATCTAATCACTGAATACCACATCACCTTTACTAGGCATTATAACTTAGCCAAGCCATCATACTTATTCACATCCTTTATATAATACAAGTATTCCTCTTATCTCCTTTAAGCATATTCAAAACACTATAGCCCTTATTTGTCTATAAGCATAAAGCATGTATGATCAAGATTTCATTATTATTATTGTATCCATTTATTATTATTATTATGTTACTAAGTTTCCATTTCCTAGTTTATTTTGAACATTATCATTTCTTACATGAGACTTTTATAAACATCTAGTTACCTCTCACTAGGAAACAACTATTCTCATGGCTCACAAGGCCCATTAAACATCTTGTTACCTTTCATCTATTCACTTTATAAGGAATATGAAAGAACATGTATATCATTTACCCATCATATTATGCCAACATCTCAAGCTTGTCCTGTGATAATATTATCATGGTCTGATGACCATATATTCTCATTTCTATCTGTTGGCCTAATCTAATTTGCTAACCAGGTATTGATTTTATAAGAGTTCAGCCAGGTATTGGATTGTACCATTCCAAAGATCACAACCAAGTATTGGACTATGCCAATCCTGATATCACAGTCAGGTATTGGACTATACCAATCCTAATAGAGTTTAGCCATGCATTGGACTATGCCAACCCTGTGAGATCATAGCCAGGTATTGGATTGCACCAATATTGTGAGTTCAGCCAGGCATTGGACTATGCTAACCCTATGAGATCATTTTGACAGTACATCCAGGCATTGGATAATACCAACCCTGTAAGATCATAGCCAGGTATTGGATTGTACCAATCATGTGAGTTCAGCTAGGCATTGGGCTATGCCAACCCTATGAGTTCATTTTGAGAGTACAGCCAGGATTGGATTATAACAACCCTGTGAAATCACAGCCAGATATTGGATTGTACCAATCCTATGAGTTCATCCAAGCATTGGGCTATTCCAACCCTATGAGATCATTTTGAGAGTACAGCCAGGCATTGGATTATACCAACCCTATGAGATCATGGCCATATTCCTAAGGATTCCATAAGAGTTGGAATACCTTTATGTTTTCCTTTCACTTTCATCATGGGATATCAATCCCTTAAACTCATCATTGAACACCACATCACCTTTGCTAGGTATTATCCCTTAATCAAACCATCATACACATTCACATCCTTTATGTGATACAAGTATTCCTCATATCTCATTTTAACATATTAAAAATACTATAGCCCTTATTTGGCTATAACCATTTATTATTATTATTATTATGTTAAGGGTTTCCCAGTTCCCTAGTTGATTTTTGAACATTATCATCTCTTACATTAATCTCTAGATCATGAGACTTTTATAAACATCTTGTAACCTCTCACTAGGCAACAACCATTCACATGGCTCACAAGGCCATTACACATCTTGTCACCTCTCACTAGGCAATAACTATTCACATGGTTCACAAGGCCATTACACATCTTGTCACCTCTCACTAGGCAACAACTATTCACATGGCTCACAAGGCCATTACGCATCTTGTCACCTCTCACTAGGCAACAACTATTCACATAGCTCACAAGGCCATTACACATCTTTTCACCTCTCACTAGGCAACAACTATTCACATGGCTCATAAGGCCATTACACATCTTGTCACCTCTCACTGGGCAACAACTATTCATATGGCTCACAAGGCCATTACACATCTTGTCACCTCTCACTAGGCCACAACTATTTCTATGTTATAAGACCTAGGTAATCAATTTTATATAAAACATCATAGCTCACTCTTAGCTATGCTCATTATATCATGCTACCATCATGGTTTCAATATGAGTAGGATTTCCCTTTATTCCCATTGTGTTTCAAATCATATTATTACCCTTCATTAGGGTTAAGGTTTCCCTTTAAACCGATTAGGGTTTTCAAGTACAGCCATCAATAGACCTGTCAAACTGGGTCAAAATCCGCGGGCGCCCATGGGTCGACCCGTTTAAGATGGGTTTGGGTGGTGAAATTTGCCACCCGCTAGAAATCACCCAAACCCACACCCACCTGTTTATTTAGTGGGTTTCACGGGTGATCTGCGGGCACCCGTTGGTACCCAGTTAACTAAATAATATATTAATATAAATATATTATCTATATGACTCTTAAGACATGCAACACATGTACATTTATCAATAAACAAAATTGATGATGTGTAATGTATACAATATAAAGAGTTAAAGTCTAACTTTTTTATTGATATTCTTTGTTAATTGTTTACACTAGTGGAAACAAATTCGTTAACTTCTATATTATTTTTATGTTAATGAATATATAGTGTAATGCGTGTTTTATATTCAATCATAAAAATTATATTCTCTTTCTTTTCACTTTATGTATTGGACAATCATAAGAACATGAAACATCAAGACCTTTAAATATAAGATGACAAAATATACTATTGTTATGGTAATATGTTGTGCTATTTGTAACATCTATATCATTTAGTTTTTTTATTATACATTGCAGAAATGGTTGTTTTTTATTTTGTCTCTTACATTTTATTTCAAAACATCATAATAGATATTACATTGTGTTTGACACAAAAAGTAGTGGAAGGTTGCCCTCATTTTGTTATGTTTACATTGAAAATTATTAATGAATAATTCTACTCTTTGTCATAGTGCATAAAACAACAATATCTTTTCACTGTGCACATATTATATGGGCACCCGTGGGTGACCCGCAACCAGCTGGATCGGGTTTGGGTGTGCTACTTCTCCACCCGTTTAACATTGGGTCTTTTTGACCCTCACCCGCGAGACCCAAACCCGCAATGACCCAACCCAAACCCAACCCACCCACCTGTTTGACATGTCTAGTCATCAAGAATCACAACCCTAATTCAAACTCCACATATATTAGGAGTATGAATGTATACTCGTTACATGAGTATTAAACAAGTATAGGTTTCTCTTTCATCCTCACTAGGATATTGATTACATCATACTCCATTAGGTTGGATCAATCCTTCTCTCAAGGTACATTGGCCCATATTTATCAAAATTCATTAAACCCTTCATGTCTTAAAGTATTTTTTGACATGACATACTACATGTATCACTTAATGAAGTGTATTGGATTGAGGTGCTTCCTCCATATCGGGTATTGAGGTGTAAGTATGCTTTCATATCGGGTATAGAGGTGTATCCTCATCACCATATCGTGCATCCATATTGGATCACTTAACCTTAGGGTTTTGCATATCAAGTTTCACAACACCATGTTTAGTTTTAACATCATATCGGGTTAGAGGTGTATACTCAACACCATATCGGGTATAAGCTATGTGCTTAACCCCATATCATGCACAAGGTGTGTGTGTGTGTGTGTGTCACTCATATAATCCATGAGGTATAAATTCATCACCATATTGTGCTAGTGGTTGTGTTCATATCATCATATCGGGTTATTATATCACCATCTAGGGTTTCAACACCATATCGAGTAAGAGGTGTATGTGTGCTCACCATATCAACCTTGAGGTGTATGTGTGTGTCACCATATCATGCACAAGGTTTATTCTCATCAACATGTCAATCTATAGGTGTTTAACCATCATTATCTGGAGTTTTCACATCATATCGGGTAAGAGGTGTATCCTTCAACACCATATCGAGTTAGAGGTGCTTCAACCCAATATCGGGTTGCACCATGATGATGTCATCATCATCTACCTCTAGACTCTTGTTATTACTGTTCTAGTTCATGGAAAACAATCCTAGGTTACTACTAGAGCTCAGGGGTTCATCAATTATGCAAGAATTTCGAATTGAAAGTAAATCATTTAACTAAGGCAAGATTGATGGTAAATAATAACATAATTGAGTTCAACTTATATAACCCACCTCAAGAGAAACTTCAAAGCTCCAAGCACCAAATCTTCACGTTCCCAAGGTTTAAGGGAGCTTATCAAAGGTCCAAGACTTGAGATCCTCAACACTATGCCTAATACATCTCCACTTTATGGCCGATATCCCTCACTTGACCGATATCACTTCACTTGGCCGATATCACTTTGCAATGGGTGATACCACTTTTCTATGGCCGAAACCAAGGCCCTATGCACAATAATCCTTAACCTTTTCACTATACCAAGACTCTATGTATGATGTCTAAGAGCAAGGGGGTGATAGATTTCGAAAATTTCACTCATAGGTGAAAGGAAGGGTATATATATACTTGAGGTTCATAAAGAGGTGTGTGTATGAGGTGTCATCATTTTAAGCTACTAGGTGCCACGTGTCCATGCATGGTTGACACTTGTCCTTGCATGCAATAATATTTATTTTGTCATGCAAAACACTTGAGTATAACCTAGAGATGATAGTTTGGCCATTAGTTATCTTGTTTGATAAGATATCTCATCTTTATCTCATAAATTATGCAAACTGATACAACTTTTGCAAGGAGCATTTAACTCATCATGGATCACCTCCTTGAGGTGCTTTGCCCGTCATGGACAAGGCCAAGAGTTCACAAACCGATATGGGATCCCCTCTGTGGATCCTTGGCCAATAGGCACTCCCATATGGACTCTATAACCTGATACAAGCTCAATTAGGGTTTCACATTCAACACTTTCTTGGTCTTTTCATCACCAAGAGTATCATACTCAAATATGATTCAAACATGGTGCCTCATTATTTATCTCTCCTATAAATGATACTAGGAGGGAGTAGGGACACTCTAGAGGTGGTAATTTGCATATCAATCCTACATTTTGGGTAAATAACAATTTGTACCAAAATTGGTGCACAAGGTACTAGCATTATTCAAACAAGTTCAAACTTGGTATTTAGGCTTTCCACAACCCACCACTTAGCATCATTCTCTTTCTTATAATGCTAAAACACTTAGGGCACGTTCAACATGTGACATATTTCAATATAACCCCTCATCTTGGGTAAATTGCACTTTGGTACAAAATAAAGGAACATTGCTCAAACAACATTCAATTAGGACCAAACTTGGAACATAAGTGTGTCACATGATAACAAAACACCTTAGAGGATTATATTAAATTTCTAAGCAAATTACTTATCCAAAACAAATAGAGTTACCTAATAACCCAGATTAGGGTTATTACAAGTTATAAACCCCTAATAAGGATTTCGTCCCCGAAATCCCAGATGAAGAAAGATAATTGTCATTCATGCATCATATCATCAAGTCTCCACATAACATCTTGATGTCATGGAGATGTCATAGAACTTTGACCAGCATAAGGTCCTTCCATTCAGAATCATCATAGAATCTATCAGGACACATACCCAACTGTCTTTTTCACTAATGACTACAATGTCAATTCTGTGTCAAGTAACACTTTCTAAATCAGATAAGTACTATTCATACTTTGAATAATTCAGGTGTCAAACCTTATTGACTTACATCTTTTATGTGATAAGATTCTTGACCTTGGGAGTCTTCTGTACTCCTCACTTAGTTTAGTATTTCACCTCCAAGGAAAAACCAGAGTTACATTCTGTCACCCACTTGAGACTACAAGTCTTAACATGTATCAGTTGTGCCATCTAGTCTGCTGACACAATACTAAACTTTCTTATGACTTGTACCAACTATCTTCCTAGTTGTACATTCTCTTGTCATAAGGAGATGCCACTTATTAAAGAAGAACTTATCTCAGATATATCTCTTGATGTTATGTATAAGTTGCTTTAATAGATCTAGATAGGGATATTCTAAGGAATTATTTTTAGCTTGGTAAGCTTTTCCCATAATGATTTTACAATTGTTCCCTCAAGTAGTACATCCTTATCGATGTCATTTTTATGCAGAGCATAAACCCCTAACATATGATGTCCATACTATTTTATGTAACTAGACTGGTCTCACAGCTGGCCATTCTAGGTAACCAACATAAATCATCTAATTAGGAGTTATGTTTTCACTATTTCATACCTTTAAAATTTCTTGGACACTAGACTTCCTTACCTTGGTATTAATTACATGTATCAAAAACACATCTTATCATTTCCATCCTCTATTGTTATTACCAAGACCAAACATATAATAGGACCTTTCTTTCATCTAGGGACATTACTTAACACACATACTTTGTCTTAGAACTAAAATCCAAGACTAGATGATACTTTTCAAAGCATCCATCTAAAAGATTACTTCTAGTCCATGCACATCAAGTGTCATAAGACTTACTTGATTGTCTTATCCCTGAAGGGAAAGAACACACAAGGAAATATAATCTTTTTTATCACCCCATCATTATTCAGGGTTGTTTATTAAAGGAAAGAGATTATCACCTTCTTCAAGTATTACATGAACTTTCAATTATTCATGTGTCATTCAATCTTGTTTCCTCTTAGGTTCCTTGTCATCAACATAGGAATTATAAAGATAATTACATATCATCATCCCTTAGCATAATCGTCATCATGATTACTAAATCTGGGTATTCCAACTCTTAGTCCATCACTGAGCATTGTCACCTCTCATCAGGTGACTGTTACCTCAAGGTCCTCAGACCAAGGTATTCATTATACTAAACATTTCCTTTTGTTTATAAGTTGATCTATGATTATCTCAGATTCCTTTATATATCAATTAGGATGTGGTAGAAATATCCATTCCACATCTTCTACTTCATTATGCTCTTTAGATTGTTTCAAAATGACTACTTGATCAGAGTAATCAAAAGGCTTACCTTACCTTTAATAGATGAATACCTGGACATGGTATTCGAGAACTGAAATTAGGTAGTATGCATTTTTTTTATATTATGTTTCATCCCTTTAAGTTTTACTACTTAGTATCTCAAATTTTTCTCTAGTTGTTTCTTTTATATCTCTTCCCTTTCTACATGAAGAAATAAATTTCAAAACATATAAGATAATACTGGACTAAACATAGGTTCTCATCCTTCTTATCTTCTCCTAATGTTCTCATGGGACTAATTAAAGGAAGCTCAACATCAACTACCTTTCTTATAATTAGAAAGTAGAGAGAAGAAAAAGGAAAGATACTTTAGAATGAAAAGTTCTATCTGATGTATAACCTTTTATGGGTTATCTAGTGTCTTGGTTGTCGGGTCACCTTATTATTTCTCCTTTGGACACTGCCACCTTAGATGTCCTATATGTCCACATTTATGGCAAGCTTGGATCTCACTTGGTGACCGCTGCATTGGTGTACTATATTGTGGTTGAATTGGTGATATTGAAGACTTGAGCTGTTTGGTACCACCAATCAACTGTTCATGTGACTGTGTAGACTTCCTTTTAAGGTTTGTGTCATGTTTCTTTGTCACCGACCTTTCTATCCTCTGGATAGATTCCACAAATGTGGTGAACCTCTCTCTACTTTCTAATGCAGATGTCGGGATAGACACCTCAGCATTCAATCCTTTCTCAAAATGTCGAATCTTCTCCTGTTCAGTAGGAGCCATTTGAGGACAAAACCGCAAAAGTTCCATGAACCTAGCTCCATATTCATTAATTGACATGGTTCCCTGCCAAACCTTCTCAAACTGTGAGATATTTTCATCTAAATATGTTCGTGGGAAATACTTATTGACAAATTCTCGACGAAATTCTTCCCAACCTACCTCTTCATCATTCTTCTTTACTTCTTCTATGGCCCACCAATGGCCAGCACTACCTTTCAAAAGGTAAATGGCATGTTTAACTTTGTCAGCATCTAGAATACTAAGGATCTTAAAAGCCTTTTCTAACTTAGTGAGCCATAAATCAACATCTATTGGGTCAGTTGTTCCAGCATATTCTATAGCTCCAACACGGCACATCCGTTCAAAAGTCTTACCAAACCCATGTCTCTCATTGGGAACTGGTGCCCTAGGTGTTGGTGCTGGCATCTGGTCTTCCATATACTTCATTGTGGTCATGACTTGCCCAAAAAGAGTATGAAAGGTTGGGTTTTCTATCATAGCTTCATCAAATTGGGGATTCTCAGGCACTGATTCCTCTCTTGCCTAATCCCTTGCACCTCCTACTGGTGTAGCAACATTGCTCTCAGCAATGTGATCCTCATGTTCCCCAGACATCTTTAAGCTATATTCCTCCTTTTGCATAAGCAAAAGTCACTATAAGATAACCGGAGAATATTAGAATAGACTCAACACCTTAGTCTTATGTCTCTGTAGACTCAGCGAACCTTAAGCTCTGATACCAAACTTTGTAACAACCACCACCAAACTGACATCCAAATCGTTACTAATTATTGTGAAATAATCATAAGCAGCAGATTAACAGAATCACTAAAAATTAAAACCATTTTGCAAAGAGATCCATTTCCAGGAGAACTGTTAAAGGAAGAACCATAACCTTATATACATCATTGATCACATTGTACATACAGTGTACCATCTCTTCTTGAGGATAACATATAATAATTGCTTTATTAAAACACATATTGAAGCAACATAAAATCCCGAGGCATACTAGTTAAAGCCTCAGATTGTTCATAAAACCATCAAATACTAAATCCAAGGACCTAAGAGTACAGAGACGACACATATGACTTATCTACAAGACACGACAGACAGTTTACTCAACCTGAGCTATCACTGCTGTCCATGCTGCTATTGTTGTCCTTCTGCAGTACGATCTCAACCCCCTCATGCACATCCACCTAAAAAAATGTGGATCCCACGGGGTGAGACAATTGTCCCAGCGAGAGATATAACTCTCCGCCAACAATGTTATTATCACATGTAAATAGTATTAAACTGAGCATAGGTTCTTATATATTACTAAACAAGTTTAATCACTGTGGATAAGCAGATTAAAAATATTTCTCATCTTTTCAAAGCATTGTAACTGTCTATAATAGAGCAGTAAATCATCTATTCACTTTATAAGGAATATGAAAGAACATGTATATCATTTACCCATCATATTATGCCAACATCTCAAGCTTATCCTGTGATAATATTATCATGGTATGATGACCATGAATCATTCTCATTTCTATCTGTTGGCATCAACCAATTTTCTAACCAGGTATTGATTTTATAAGAGTTCAGTCAGGTATTAGATTGTACCATTCCAGATATCACAATCAGGTATTGGACTATGCCAATCCTAATATCACAACCAGGTATTGGACTATACCAATCCTAATAGAGTTCATCCAGGCATTGGACTATGCCAACCCTGTGAGATCACAACCAGGTATTGGATTGTACCAATCTTGTGAGTTCAGCCAGACATTGTACTATGCCAACCCTGTGAGATCATTTTGAGAGTACAAACATGCATTGGATTATACCAACCCTGTGAGATCACAGCTAGGTATTAGATTGTACCAATCTTGTGATTTCATCCAGGCATTGGGCTATGCCAACCCTGTGAGATCATTTTGAGAGTACAGTCAGGCATTGGATTATACCAACCCTATGAGATCACAGCCAGGTATTGGATTGTACCAATCATGTGAGTACAACCAGGCATTGGGCTATGCCAACCCTGTGAGATCATTTTGAGACTACAACCAAGCATTGGATTATACCAACCTTGTGAGATCATGGCCATATTGCTAAGGATTCCATAAGAGTTGGAATATCTTTATGTTTCCCTTTCACTTTCATCATGGGATATCAATCCTTTAAACTCATCATTGAACACCAAATCACCTTTTCTAGGCATTATCCCACAATCGAACCATCATACACATTCACATCCTTTATGTGAAACAAGTATTCCTCATATCTCATTTTAACATATTAAAAATACTATAGCCCTTATTTAGCTATAACCATTTATTATTATTATTATTATTATTATTATTATTATTATTATTATTATTATTATTATTATTATTATTATTATGTTAAGGGTTTCCCAGTTCCCTAGTTGATTTTTGAACATTATCATCTCTTACATTAATATCTAGATCATGAGACTTTTATAAACATCTTGTTACCTCTCACTAGGCAACAACCATTCATATGGCTCACAAGGCCATTACACATCTTGTCACCTCTCACTAGGAAACAACTATTCACATGGCTCACAAGGCCATTACACATCTTGTCACCTCTCAGTACGAAACAACTATTCACATGGCTCACAAGTCCATTACACATCTTGTCACCTCTCACTAGGCAACAACTATTCACATGGCTCACAAGGCCATTACACATCTTGTCACCTCTCACTAGGAAACAACTATTCACATGGGTCATAAGGCCATTACACATCTTGTCACCTCTCACTAGGCAACAACTATTTCTAGGTCATAAGAACTAGGTAATCGGTTTTATATAAAACATCATAGCTCACGCTTAGCTATGCCCATTATATCACGCTACCAACATGGTTTCAATATGAGTAGGGTTCCCTTTATTAACCCATTATGGTTTCAAATCATGTTATTACCCTTCATTATGGTTAAGGTTTCCCTTTAAACCAATTAGGGTTTTCAAGTACATTCATCAAGAATCACAACCCTAATTCAGACTCCACATATATTAGGAGTATGAATGTATACTCATTACATGAGTATTAAACAAGTATAGGTTTCTCTTTCATCCTCACTAGGATGTTGATTACATCATACTCCATTAGGTTGGCTCAATCCTTCTCTCAAGGTACATTGGCCCATATTTATCAAAATGCATTAAACCCTTCATGTCTTAAAGTATTATTTGACATGACATACTACATGTATCACTTAATCAAGTGTATTGGATTGAGGTGCTTCCTCCATATCGGGTATTGAGGTTTAGGTATGATTTCATATCGGGTATATATGTGTATCCTCATCACCATATCGTGCATCCATATTGGATCACTTAACCTTAGGGGTTTGCATATCAAGTTTCACAACATCATGTTGAGTTTCAACATTATATCGGGTTAGAGGTGTATACTCAACACCATATCAGGTATAAGGTGTGTGCTTAACCCCATATCGTGCACAAGGTGTGTGTGTGTCACTAATATAGTCCATGAGGTATAAATTCATCACCATATCATGCTAGTGGTTGTGTTCATGTCATCACATTGGGTTATTATATCACCATCTAGGGTTTCAACACCATATCGAGTAAGAGGTGTATGTGTGCTCACCATATCGACCTTGAGGTGTATGTGTGTGTCACCATATCATGAACAAGGTTTATGCTCATCACCATATTATTCTAGAGGTGTTTAACCATCATTATCTAGAGTTTTCACATCATATCGGGTAAGAGGTGTATCCTTCAACACCATATCGGGTTAGAGGTGCTTCAACCCAATATCGGGTTGCACCATGATGATGATATCATCATCAACCTCTAGACTCTTTTTCTTACTATATAGTTCATGGACAACAGTCCTAGGTTACTACTAGAGCTCAGGGGTTCATCAATTATGCAAGAATTTCGAATTGAAAGTAAATCATTTAACTAAGGCAAGATTGATGGTAAATAATAACATAATTGAGTTCAAGTTATATAACCCGCCTCAAGAGCAACTTCAAAGCTCAAAGATCCAAAGCTTCAAGTTCCCAAGGTTGAAGGTAAGATTCTCAAAGGTCCAATACTTGAGATCCTCAACACTATGCCTGATACATCACCACTTTATGGTAGATATCCCTCACTTGGCCGATATCACTTCACTTGGCCGATATCACTTTGAAATGGGCGATACCACTTTGCTATGGCCGATACCAAGGCCCTATGCATGATAATCCTAACCTTTGCATGATACCAAGACTCTATACACGATATCTAAGAGCAAGGGGGTGAAATATTACAAAAATTTCACTCATAGGTGAAAGGAAGGGTATATATATACTTGAGGTTCATGAAGAGGTGTGTATATGAGATGTCATCGTTTTAAGATACCAGGTGCCACGTGTCCATGCATGGTTGACACCTTTCCTTGCATGCAATAATATTTATTTTGTCATGAACAACACTTGAGGATAATCTAGAGATGATATTTCAGCCATTAGTTATCTTGTTTGATAAGGTATCTCATCTTTATCTCATAAATTATGCAAACTGATACAACTTTTGCAAGGAGCATCTAACTCATCATCGATCACCTCCTTGAGGTGATTTTCCCATAATTGACAAGGCAAAGAGTCCAAAAACCTATATGGGATCCCCTCTATGGCTCCTTGGTCGATAGGCACTCCCATATGGACTCTACAACCCAATACAAGCTCAATTAGGGTTTCACATTCAAAACTTTCTTGGTCTTTTCATCACCAAGAGTATCATACTCAAATATGATTCGAAAATGGTGCCTCATTATTTATATCTAATCTAAATGATACTATGAGGGAGTAGGGACACTCTAGAGGTGGTAATTTGCATATCAATCCTATATTTTGGGTAAATTACAATTTGTACCAAAATTGGTGCACAAGGTACTAGCATTATTCAAACAAGTTCAAACTTAGTATTTAGGATTTCCACAAGCCACAACTTAGCATCATTCTCTTTCTTATAATGATAAAACACTTAGGGAACGTTCAATATGTGACATATTGCAATATAACCCCTCATCTTGGGTAAATTTCACTTTGGTCCAAAATAAAGGAACATTTCTCAAACGACATTCAATCATGACCAAACTTGGAACATAAGTGTGTCACATGATAACAAAACATCTTATAGTATTATATTACATTTCTAAACAACTTACTTATCCAAAACAAATAGGGTTACCTCATAACCTAGATCTGGGTTATTACACATATAATTGGTATTATATGAAACATCATAGCTCATACTTAGCTATGCTCATTATCTCATGCTATCAGCATGGTTTCAATATGGTTAAGGATTCCCCTTTATTAACCAATTATAATTTCAACTCTTATCATTACCCTTCATTAGGGTTAAGGTTTCCCTATTAAAACCATATAGGGTTTTCAAGTACATTCATCAAGAATCAAACCCTAATTCAGTCTCCACACATATTAGGAATATCAATTTATACTAATTACATGAGTATTAAAAAAGTATAAGTTTATCTCTCATCCTCACTAGGATATTAATTACTTCATACTTTATTAAGTTGGCTCAACCTTTCCTTCAAGGTACATTAGCCTACTGAATCAATATTCATTAAACTCCATACCTCTTAATGTATGACTTCATATAAGACACTTCATGTGTTACTCCATCAAGTATATTGCATCTAAGGTGCTTTCCTTCATATGGTTTTTGAGGTGCTTCCACCATATCGGGTATGAGGTGTGTGCTTGCTACCCATATCACTTTAGAGGTGTATGTGTGCTTACCATATCGGGTATGAGGTGTATGCTTGCTTCCATATCACTTAAGAGGTGTATGTGTGCTTACCATATCACCCTTGAGGTGTATGTGTGCTTACCATATCGGGTTTGAGGTGTATGCTTGATTCCATATCACTTTAGAGGTGTATGTGTGCTTACCATATCACCTTAGAGGTGTATGTGTGCTTCACACCATATCGGGCAAAGTGGTGTGTGTGTGTGCTTCACACCATATCGGGCAAAGAGGTGTGTGCTTGACCTCATATCGTCCAAGATGTGTATACTACATAACCATATCGTGAAAGGAAGTATAAACTCATATCCATATTGTTTTAGTGGTGTAGGTGCATCACCATATCGGGTTAGAGGTGCTTGCTTATGTGCTTGAACCTGATATCACTTTATAAGGTGATACCATCATCTTCAAGCTCTAGAACTTCGTTCTACTTGTTCTAGTTCATGGAAAACAGTCCTAAGTTACTAATAGAGCTCATGGATTCATCAATTATGCAAGAAAATTCTATTTGAAAGTAAATCATTTAACTAAGGCAAAATTGATGATAAATAATAACATAATTGAGTTCAAGTTATATAACCCGCCTCAAGAGCAACTTCAAAGCTCCAAGATCCAAAGATTCACGTTACCAAGTTTGAAGGTGAGATTGTGAAAGGTCCAAGACTTGAGATCCTCAACCCTATGCACGATACCTCACCACTTGTGGCTGATATCCCTCACTTATGGCTGATATCCCTTACTTGGCTGATATCACTTTGCAATGGGCGATATCACTTTGTTATGGGTGATAACAAAGATCTATGCATGATAATCCTTCACCCTTGCACTATATCTAGACTCTATGCACGATATCTAAGAGCAAGGGAGTGATATATTTTGAAAAAATCCACTTATGGGTGAAAGGAAGGGTATATATACTTGAGGTTCATGAAAGAGTGTGTATATGAGGTGTCACCATTTTAAGCTACTAGGTTCCACATGTCCATGCATGGTTTACACCTGTCCTTTCATGCACTCATATTTATCTTGACATGCAAAAAACTAGAGGATAATCTAGAGATGATATTTCGGCCATTAGTTAGCTTGTTTGATAAGATATCTCATCTTTATCTCATAAATTAAGTAAACAGATACAACTTTTGCAAGGAGCTTCTAACTCAACATGGATCACCTCCTTGAGGTGATTTTCCCATAGTGGACAAGGACAAGAGTTCACAAACCGATATGAGATCCCCTATATGGAACCTTGGTTGATAGGCACTCCCATATAGACTCTACAACCTAATACAAGCTCAAATTAGGGTTTCACATTCAACCCTTTCTTGGTCTTTTCATTACCAAGAATATCATACTCAAATATGATTCAAACATGGCGCCTACTTATTTATATCTCCTTTAAATGATACTAGGAGGGAGTAGGGACACTCTAGAGGTGGTAATTTGCATATCAACCCTATACTTTGGGTAAATTACAACTTGCACCAAAATTGATACACAAGTCACTAACATTATTCAAACAAATCAAACTTGGAATTTAGGCTTTCCACAAGCCACCACCTTGCATCATTCTCTCTATAATGATGATAAACACATGAGGCATGTTCAACATATGACATATTTCACTATAACCCCTTATCTTGGGTAAATTGCATTTTGGTCCAAAACATGAGAACATTGCTCAAACATTACTCAAACAGGACCAAATTTGAAACATAAGTTTGTTACCTGATAGAAAACACTATAGAGGATTACATTGAAGTTCTAAGCAACTTACTTAGGATAAACAAATGGGGTTAGCCCTAAACCCAGGTCAGGGTCATTACAAATTATAAACACCTAATGAGGATTTCGTCTCTGAAATCCCAGGTGATGGAAGACAATTTGTCATTTGTGCATCATATCATCAAATCTCATAATATCTTAATGTCATGGAGATGCCATAGAACTTTGACTAGCACAAAGTTCTTTCACACAGGGTTATCATAGAATCAGTCATACTCAACTGTCCTTCCCAGACTAGAATTAAATTTTGTTATGAATTTGAGACTACAAGTCTTATCATACTTCTATTGTACCAGTTTAATTTGTTGGTTCAAAACTAACTTACTTATGATTAGAATCAACCATCATGTTATCATAAGGAGAGGCTACATGTAATACCCCTGACCTGGGTTATGGCTTAACCCTAGGAGTTTTTCTTAAGTAATATACTTAAAAACTAATTCTAATCTTTTGAGAAGTAAATAAGGCTTCATGTGAAGTTTATTTTCAAAATTGAGTTTAATTGCAAACTATGTGTGCATTATATGAAAGTCTGAGTGAAAAGTGAAATTTACCCAAGATGAGGAGTTACATTGCAAAATGTCACATGTGAAAAGTGTCCTAAGTGTTTTAGTATCACAAGAAAGAGAATGATGCTAAGTGATGGCTTGTGGAAGGCCTAAATCCCAAGTTATAACTTGTTTAAACAGTGCTAGTACTGTGTGCACCAATTTTGGTACAATTTATAATTTACCCAATGTATAGGGTTGAAATGTAAATTACCACCTCTAGAGTGTCCCTATTCCCTCTATGTATCTTTTGGAGGAAATATAATGAAGGATACACTATGTTTGAATCACCTTTGAGTGATGATATTCTTGGTGATGGAAATACCAAGAATGAGTTGAAGACAAGAGCCTTATATATGTTGCATCGAGTTGTAGACTTGAAATAGGAGGCCTATTGGACAAGGAGCCATAGTAGGAGCCTCCTATCAGTTTGTTGAAGCCTTGGAAAAGTTCATGACGGGCATATCACCTCAAGGAGGTGGCCCATGATGAGTTGCAAAGTTCCTTACAAAAAGTGTATCGGGTTGCTTATTTAATGAGATAAAGATGAGATAACTTGCCCAACAAGATAAGTAAGGGCCGAGATATTGTCTCTAGGTTATCCCCAAGACTCTTGCATAGCAATATATACATGTGTGCATGCATGGCCACATGTCAACCATGCATGGCCACGTATCATCTAGTAGCATGAGGTGAAGACACCTCTTATATGCTTTATCTCATGAAACCAAGTATATATACTTCACCTTTCACCAACTTATGAAAGTTTATGATCCTCATAACCATTCCCCTTAGAGATATCATGCAAAGACTCTTAGGTATCGTGCAAATCAGATCAAGGAGCTAGGAGAGCTCGAGCATCAAGCTTTAGGTAAGGTTTTGTTCATCTTCAACCTTTGTTGAAGTAGGATATCGAGTTATGGATATTCTTTTCTTTCCTTTTTCACCAAGTGCTAAAATATGGTGATTTATTATCTATAGAGGAGTTTTGAATGAGCCATGGACTTTGGATAAGTTCATCTTCAACCTTAGGACGTGAAGCTTTGGATCTTGGAGCTTTGAAGTCTTCATAAGGCGGGTTATATAACTTGAACTTTACCATGTTATTATTCATCACCTAAATTGCTATATTTAATGAACTACTTTTAATTCCAAAATCTTCTAAAATAATTGATGAAATAATGAGTTATAGTAGTTGCTTAGACCCGTTGCCATGAACTATAACAGTTAGAACAAAGGTCTAGAGCTTAAATAAGATGGTATCACTTTATAAAGTGATATCGGGTTCAAGCATACACACTAGTAGCTCTAACCCCATTTGGGTATGTGCAAGTATTGCTTGCACGATATGATTGAAGAATCCATCTCCTTGCATGATATGGAGATGAAGTTCATATCTTGGAACAAGATATGGTGTTATCCATAAACCAGGTTCACGATAGGAAGTCAAGTATAGACTCCATGCACGATACAAGGTTTAATGTATACTTGTAAGTTGATATGAAACCCTAGTTTGGGTAACCCGATATGAGTAAGTTAGCAAGTATTCCTTGCATGATATGATCATGTAATATACACTTGTACACGATATCTTGAAGCATACATCTGACGCATGATATGATGGATTGAGTATACATTTATGCACAATATAAGATATGGATTGAAATATAAGGTGTAACCTGATATGGTTGGAACACCTCAACCCAATATGAAACTTGAGATGGGGTTAATATGATATGCAAATAGATGATAGCTCATACATGATATGAGCCATGCCCTTTAACGATATGGGAGATACCCATTTACCCTTATACACGATACAAGTTTAAGACTACAACTCTTGCACGATAGAAAGTGAACACTCTAAACAATATAGAGTTGGATAACCCTAGGTGATGGGTAATCCAATACAAAGTGGTGAGTGATACCACATGGACGATATGAATGATATCTCTAGATTGATAAGTAATAGCACCTACTCTTATCTTGTGAATGATATGAGGTTCAATTCATACTTCCTACACAATATGACATGATGTACCCAATCTAGTGGAAAACCCTAGACGATGGATTGGAATCTGACATACCCCCTTTTGTGTAATGGATGGTGGTATGAGAATTTAATAAGACACCAAGCTTGTCAAGTAACTATATGATAAGGTTGATCCTTGAAGTAATAGAGGGGTGATGAGTCTAAGGGTCCACCTAAATGGTAACCCAATATGGATACTCGATATGACAATCCTAAAGGGAAACCAATATGGTATCTTAGGTATACTACTCAAACGATATATGATGAGGCATATGCTCAATATGGTGTACACATTGTGCATGGTATGGTGTCAAGTACATGTCTTGTGCACGATATGACATCAAACACATAGCTTATACTCGATATGGAGTCAAGCACCTAGCTCATAACTGATATGAAGTTGTCTTGAGATAATAAGAACTGAGTGATATTCAATTGGAAATGGGCATATGATATGATGATTAGGGAATACACCCTGAAACATGACATGGTGATGTGACTATCTCACATGCTCGATTTGGATATACAACATGAAGTAAAAGATGTAGCTTAAAGCATGATATGATAATATACACACATCTTAATACCCAATAAGGTAGAGACACTTCAATCATATGTGATTAATTGAGTGACATATATTTCACAATAAAAGATGATGTGAATTGTTAATGATGAGCTATATTCTTCAAAGAGGAGGATCAGACCAAGAGTATGGTGTAATCAATATCCTAGTAAGGATGAGAGAGAAACTCATACTTTGTGTTAATAACCATTCAATGATAAATGATGAGAATAGATAAGTATGGTTGCATACTTATGATATGAATGTATGCTCCTAGATGTGTGGAGGAATGAGTTAGGGTTTGGATTAATTATATGAATATGAAACCCTATTTGGCTATAAAGGGAAACCCTAACCCTAATAATGGGAAGGTTGTATTTCTCTTATTGAATAAGCTTTGGAAAGTATGCTAAATACTTGTATAACAAGTATAATATTTTTAGGTCTTATGACCTAGTTATAGTTGTTGCCTAGTGAGAGGTGATAAGATGTATAATGGCCTTGTGAGCCATATGAATAGTTGCTACCTAGTGAGAGGTGACAAGATGTATAATGGCCTTGTGAGCCATATGAATAGTTGTTGCCCAGTGAGAGGTGACAAGATGTATAATGGCCTTGTGTGCCGAGTAAATAGTTGTTGCCTAGTGAGAGGTGACAAGATGCTTAATGGCCTTGTGTGCCATGTGAATAGTTGTTGCCTAGTGAGAGGTGACAAGATATTTAATCAAACTATGTGATCTATGTGAAATGCTTGTACAACAAGTAAAATGAATACCTCGGTCTGAGGACCGGGAGGTAATAGTTACATGTTACAGTGGTAACAATGCTATGTGATGATCTAGGGGTTTGAATACCTAGATCCAGTAATTATGATGATAATGATGTGAAGGGATGAGGATTCCCAGTAATGTGATAAGGGATTGAGATCCCAAGTACTAAGTATCTAAATGTGTTTTAAAGACTTGAAAAGTACATGATAGATGTATTACACATTTCTTTGTAGCAATTGTTGTGGTTAATAATGATAACTTGTTTGATTCTAAAAGAATGTTGTAATGCACTTAATATATCACTAGAAACCATAAAGCATTGCCCTGACCATAGATCCATCAGCGTTAGAATTTACTGAATGGTGAAACGGGTTTCCCGCGGCATAACCTGGAATGCATATTTTTGAATATGTGGGAGCATGGTGCCTAAGTGACCATGACTCAGTAATTTCATAAGAATGTCTCAATCGAGCATGGTGAACTGACCCGTGGCTCAGAGTATGGTGCCTATGTGACCATGACTCAGAGTATGGTGCCTAAGTGACCATGACTCAGTAATTTCATAATTGGGGATGGTTGTGAGTAGATGTTCCCCTAAGAGAGCACAGTTGACATTATAGCTCTAAGCGAGGATGCTTTTGTACCCTGACATAGCTATATTGTAGCTGACACAAGATGTCCTGTTAAGCCTAAGTGGTCTCGTACTGACCAAGACAAGGGAGGTCATGGCAACCAACTCTTCCATTGACCTTGTTTGGTACCGACTTATGAGAAGTTTGTGGTCAGTTGGAGATGAACGAGGTATGCTTCATCTCCTCAGGGCATAAGTGTGATTGTAAAATATGTTCAGCCGTGTAGCATATTTTCTTAAGGATCGATTATGGAAAACATTATTTGTTGCGCAATTCAGTTATACATCTTAGTTGATGTTATTATTATTTCTTTACATTCCTTGCAAAGTAGATAGATGATTTATAACTCTACCATGGGTAGATGCATCATTTTCCTTAAGAAAAGAGATTACTTTGTTCTGTTCATACAATGATTAATCCTACATATTAATATAAAAGAATCCCTACTCAGTTTTATAATTTTTTATCTGCAATAATAATATGGTTGGCGGAGAGTTATATATCTCGTTGGGACAATTGTCTCACCCCGTGGGATCCACAATTTTTAGGTGGACGTGCATGAGGTGGTGGAGACCATTTTGGGGAGGAGGAACAACAACTGAGGCAGCAGTGACAACTCGGGTTGAGTGTACTGTTTGTCGTTTCTTGTAGATAGAAGTCCTATGTGTCGTCTCTGTACTCTCAGGTCCTTTGAGTCGGTCCATAATGGTTTCATGAATGATCTGAGATATTTTCTTGTATGCCTCGAGGTTTTCTGTTTCTCCAGTATGTGTTAGACAGAGAAACTGTTATATGTTATCCTTGAGATGGGATGAAACAATGTTGTACAATGTAAATCATGCTATGTATGAGTTTTGGATCTTTTAGTAAAAGTTTTCTGGACAAGGATCTCCTTGCAAAAATGGTTTTAAATTTTTGTGATTTTTGTTAATCTGATGTTTATGATAATTCTGCATTATTAGTAACAATTTGGATGTCGGTTTGATGTTGGTTGTTACAAGTTTGGTATCAGAGCTTAAGGTTCACTGAGTCTACAGAGACATAGGACTAAGGTGTTGAGTCTATTCTAGTGTCCTCCAGTATATCTTATAGTGACTTTTGCTTATGCAGAAGATAGAGTAAAGCTTACAAATGTCTGGAGAACACAAATAGTACATTGTTGAAAGCAATGTTGTTGCACCAGGAGAAGGTACAAGGGACTAGGTGAGAGAACAACAACTGCCTGAGAATCCCCAATACGATCCAGCTATGATAAGGGATCCTTCTTTTGATACCACTACTAGGTAGGTTAGGACAACAATGATGCGTATAGTGGACTGGGTATTAACAACACAACCCAGATTACCAGCCCCCAATGATGAAACTTTGGGTACTAGCAAGATTCCTAATCAACATCCATATGTTGGAGCGATGGAAAATGATGAAAGAAATAGGTTACAACCCAAAAGTAGGGTTTTCTACATGTGTAGGCAACCTAGACATATCATAAAAGAATGTCTAGAAGAGGATAATGAGGTAGGAATGAAGAAAATGCCTATCCAAGCTCGGGGACAAAGGCCTAGTAGTTCCAAAAAGGGGAAGTTTTTTGTACCACCAGTACAACCAATGTCTAGTACACCAGGACTGTGGCTACCCAGAAAGGGTAAAAGACTTGATGTTCCACCTGTTAGAACTCTTGGTTTGGCCTCTACATCAGTTCGAAGGCCGACAAGGTCGGGGAATGCTTATAAGATGTGTTATGAGTGTAAACAGATTGGGCATATTAGATCCTCTTATCCCAAAAGAAAGAAGGAAATGACCCAACCACCGAGGCAGAGTTAACAAGACTCTCAAAGGCAATGGTCTAGCAGTGGCATACAAGGATGTAGACATACGTTCCGAGTAGTTCCATCAGTACCAAGCAGTAGAGCACGACGTTGGAATCAGGCAACGACAAGATTCTATGAAAAGAATCAGCTTGAGGCAGTAAACAAACCACGAGATGAGGCAGGTCAGATGAAATAGTGTCATTCTCATATGTCATTTCATGATTCTATGTGATAAATATAAGAAAGTAGTTGTTATTGAGCTTCCTATGACTAGTCGTCCTACGAGGACACAAGGAAGATGAGGACTTATATTCTGCTCAATATTCTTTTAAATGCTTTATAATTGCTCTTATCTGTGTGAAAGAGGATAAGGTATATATGTGATGCCTGGAGAAAATCCAGGGATGCTAAGTCCTATGTTTTTGATGATATGAAAAGTAAGGAATATGATAGTAATCAAAGTGCATACTACCTAATCTTAGTACTTGTATACCCTGGTCAGGTATTCAACTATTGAAGATAAGGTGATTATGGAACTCTTAGATTGTTATCTTTCTGATTACTCTGATCAAGTAGTCATTTTGAGACAATCTAATGAGTATAAAGAAACTAGAAATATAGTATGGACATTCTATGTCAATAGTGAGAATCTTTTTTTCCTAATGTGAAAATGGGAAATGTGATAAAACCATGAAATATTCATGAACATTATAGGCAATAATGAAGAAAGGGATGATAATATGTAATCATCCATAGAATTCCTATGCAGATGGCAAGGAACCTGAGATGCAACAAGTGTAAATGACTTATGAATGGTGAAAGTTCATGTAATAATCCTAGGAGATGATGAGGTCTCCTCTTTGATGAACAACCCTGGGTAATGATGGGGTGATGAAAGGAATATGTTTCTTTGTGTTCTTTCCTTTCAGGAACATGGAAATCAAGTAAATCTGAGGACACTTGATGTGCATGAGTTAGAAGTGATCTGTTGATGGATACTTAGAAAAGTATCAGTTTGTCTTGGACTTTGGTTTCAAGATAAAGATATGATGTGTTTTTGACACATGTGAAGGATACCAAGGTAAGGAATTCTGGTATCCGAGATATGCCAGAAGGTATGGGAGAGTGATAATATGACTCTTGATAAGATGAATAATGTTTGGCTACCTAGAAGGGCCAACCTTGAGATAACTCTAGTAGGGAAATCATATGTTAGGGTTTTATGCTCTGCATAAACATAACTTTGATAAAGATATATTAATTGAAGGAATAATTGTAGAATCATTTGAGAAAAAGATTATCAAGCTAAAGGCAACTCCTTAATGAATCCCTATCTAGATTTGTTGAAGCAGACTATTCATAACATCTAGAGGTATCTCTGAGACAAGTTCTTCTTTAGTAAGTGACCCTTCCTCATGACAATAGAATGAATAATTAGAAATATAGTTGATACAAGTCATAAGAAAGTTTTGTGTTGTAATAACAAATTAGAGTGGCACTAAAGATGTATAATAAGACATGTAGTCCCAGGTGGGTGACAAAACATAATTATGATCTCTCCTTGAAAGTATAATGCTAAATTGAGTAAGGAGTATGGAAGATTCCCTAGAATCTTATCACATAAAGGATGTGAGTCCATAAGGTTTGACACATGAATTATTCATAGTGCTTCTCTGACTTAGAGAATGTTACTTAACACGGAATTGACTTCATAGTCAGTAATAGATAGAACAACTGAGTATGTATCATGTATGATAGATATTATGATGATCTTTTATGAAAAGTCTTTTTGCTGGTCAAAATTCTTTAACATATCCATAACATCAAGATGTTATGTGGAGACTTGATGATATGATGCATGAATGACAAGTGTCTTCCTTCATTTGGGATTTCGGGGACAAAATCCTTTTTAGGGTTTTATAATTGTAATACCCGTGACATGCGTTATGGATTAATCCTAGGATTTTTGCTTAAGTAAGATACTTACAAACTAATTCTAATCTTTTGAAAAGTAATTAAGGCTTCTTGTGAAGTTTATTTTCAAGATTGAGCTTAATTGCAAACTATGTGTGCATTATATGAAAGTCTGAGTGAAAAGTGCAATTTACCCAAGATGAGGGGTTACATTGCAAAATTTCATATGTGAAAGGTGTCCTAAGTGTTTTAGTATAACAAGAAATAGAATTATGCTAAGTGATGGCTTGTGGAAGGCCTAAATCCCAAGTTATAACTTGTTTAAACAGTGCTAGTACCGTGTGCACCAATTTTGGTACAATTTGTAATTTACCCAATGTATAGGGTTGAAATGTAAATTACCACATCTAGAGTGTCCCTATTTCCTCTATGTATATTTTAGAGTAAAGATAATGAAGGAGACACTATGTTTGAATCACCTTTGAGTGATGATACTCTTGATGATGGAAAGACCAAGAATGAGTTGAAGGCAAGAGCCTTATATATGTTGTATCGAGTTGTAGACTTGAAATAGGAGCCCTATCAGCCAAGGAGCCATAGTAGGAGCCTCCTATAGGTTTGTTGAAGCCTTGAAAAAGGCCATGATAGGTAGATCACCTCAAGGAGGTGGCCCGTGATGAGTTGCAAAGTTCCTTACAAAAAGTGTATTAGGTTGCTTATTTAATGAGATAAAGTTGAGATAACTTGCCCAACAAGATAAGTAAGGGCCGAGATATTGTCTCTAGGTTATCCCCAAGACTCTTGCATGGCAAGATATACATGTGTGCATGCATGTCCAAATCTAGTAGCATGAGGTGAAGACACCTCTTATATGCTTTATCTCATGAAACCAAGTATATATACTTCACCTTTCACCAACTTATGAAAGTTTATGATCGTCATAACCATTCCCCTTGGAGATATCATGCAAAGACTCTTAGGTATCGTGCAAAGCAGCTCAAGGAGCTAGGAGATCTCGAGCATCAAGCTTTAGGTAAGGCATTGATCATCTTCAACCTTGGTTGAAGTAGGATATCGGGTTATGGATATTCTTTTCTTTCCTTTTTCACCAAGTGCTAAACTATGGTGATTTCTTGTCTATGGAGGAGTTGTGAACGAGCCCTGGACTTTGGATAAGTTAATCTTTAACTTTAGGATGTGAAGCTTTGAAGCTTGTGTTCATAAGAAGGGTTATATAACTTGAACTCTACCATGTTATTATTCATCACCTAAATTGCTATATTTAATGAACTACTTTTAATTCCGAAATCTTCTAAAATAGTTGATGAAATAATGAGTTATAGTAGTTGCTTAGACCCGTTTCCATTAACTATGATAGTTATAACGAAGGTCTAGAGCATGAAGAAGATGGTATCACTTTATATAGTGATATTGAGTTCAAGCATACACACTAGTAGCTCTAACCCGATATGGGTATGTGCAAGTATTCCTTGCACGATATGATTGAAGATTCCATCTCCTTGCACAATATGGAGGTGAATTTCATATCTTGGAACAAGATATGGTTTTATACATAAACCTCATGCACGATAGGAAGTCAAGTATAGACTCCATGCACGATACAAGGTTTAATGTATACTTGTAAGTTGATATGAAACCCTAGTTTGGGTAACCCGATATGAGTAAGTTAGAAATTATTCCTTGCATGATATGATCATGTAATATACACTTGTACATGATATCTTGAAGCATACATATGATGCACGATATGATGGATTGAGTATACATTTATGCACAATATGAGATATGGATTGAAATATAAGGTGTAACCCGATATGGTTGGAACATCTCAACCCGATATGAAACCTGAGATGGGGTTAATATGATATGCAAATAGATGATAGCTCATACACGATATGAGCCATGCCCTTTGCACGATATGGGAGATACCCATCTACCCTTATACATGATACAAGTTTAAGACTACAACTCTTGCATGATAGAAAGTGAACACTCTAAACAATATAGAGTTGTATAACCCTAGGTGATGGGTAAGCCGATACAAAGTGGTGAGTGATACCACATGGACAATATGAATGATATATCTAGATTTATAAGGAATAGCACCTACTCTTATCTTGTGAACGATATGAGGTTCAATTCATACTTCGTGCACAATATGGCATGATGTACCCAATCTAGTGGAAAACCCTATACGTTGGATTGGAATCTGACATACCCCCTTTTGTGTAATGGATGGTGGTATGAGAAATTAATAAGACACCAAGTTTGTCAAGTAACTATATGATAAGGTTGATCCTTGAAGTAATAGAGGGGTTATGAGTCTAAGGGTCCACCTAAATGGTAACCCGATATGGTAACCTGATATGTTACCCGATATGGATACCCGATATGACAATCCTGAAGGGAAACTAATATGGTATCTTAGGTATACTAATCAAATAATATATGATGAGGCATATGCTCTATGCCGGATATTGTGGCACTCCGATCACAAAAACATAATTTACTTATGCGAAAGCATTCGTTAGAAGTGGATTACTGAAAATCACTAAAAAGTAAAACCTTTTTCAAAGAGATCCACAAAGGACAAGTCTTTCGAAAAGAACCAAAGTAATTTGATTTCATTCTGTTTCACTAGTACATATCGTGTATCATCTCATCTCAAGGATTACAACATCAACTATTCTATTAAACTGTATACAGACAACATAAGAACATCGAGGCATCAAGCCAAAATCTCAAATCGATTCATTAAAACCAACTATGGACTCCGAGGACCTGAGAGTACAGAGACGACACATAGGACTCTATTCACACATACAAAACTTGATAGGTAGTGTCTCCACCTGAGAATTCACTGCTATTCCTGGTGCTGTTGCTGTCCTTCACCTACTGAAGGGTTCCTGCCTCCTCGTTTGTGTCCACCTAAAAATGTGGATCCCACGGAGGTGAGACAATTGTAAATTGCCCCAGCGAGAGATATAACTCTCTGCCAAAACATTATTATTGCAGTTATTGAATTAACACTGAGCAGAGGAATTATATATTTAACAGTAGATAGATCAATGTCTAAATAGATTAAAGCAATATTCTTATTCTGAGCATTTCATTTATAACTTGATAAGTCAGCATGATACTTATTTAGTGAGGAATTAAAGCACATGTATAACATTTATCCTTCTAGGATATGCTAAGCAGAGTAACATCAACCTTCTCGGTCAGTACGAGATTATATGGTAGAGACATTATGTATCAAACTACAATTAGCTTTCCAGGGTATATTGACATCTTCACTATAGAGTTATAGCCGTAACATATACTCACTTCAGGCTTAGATCACATAGCTAATGCCTGGTATTGTATTGTGGAGTCATGGCCTGTAGCCATACCCTTTTAATGAAGTATTGGGATCTTAATCCCTCATCTCATCAGGTACATTTTTATTTCTCAACAAGTTCATCATCTTGATTATAGAATATGGGTATTCAGACCCTCAATTCATTATAGAATACTTGTTACCACTTATCAGGTAACTTAATACCTTCAGGTCATATGACCAAGGTAATCATGATTCTTGCTACACAAGCATTCCACATAGTTTACAAAGCTCATATCACCTCTTGTTACCCCTTAATAGGCAACAAGGCATATTATGGCTTATGAAGCCCATAAACAATTTCAATAATTAAAACATCATATGGCACACAGGGCTCATTAATTTCAGGTTACCTCTCACTAAGCAACAAAGCATATGAAGGCTTATAAGGCCTATAAAACATTATCAATAAACAGAGCATCATAGCACATACCTGGCTATGCTCATCATCTCAACATACCTACATGATTAGTACTCATGATAACAATTATATCCATTATATATCAGTACCATGCAATACAAGGGTTTTCTTATTACATTCATAACTCATCACTCTGTATTTGAGCTTCACATAGGATCAATCTGTGTTAGGACTTCACATAGCATCACCCTGTATTAGGGTTTCACATAGAATTACCTTGTGTTAGGGTTTCACATAGCATTACCTTGTGTTAGGGTTTCACATAGCATTACCCTGTATTAGGGTTTACATAGCATTACCTTGTGTTAGGGTTTCACATATCATTACCTTGTGTTAGGGTTTCATATAGCATTACCATGTATTAGGGTTTCACATAGCATTACCTTGTGTTAGGGTTTCACATAGCATTACCATGTATTAGGGTTTCACATAGCATTGCTCTGTATTAGGGTTTCACATAGCATTACCTTGTGTTAGGGTTTCACATAGCATTACCCTGTATTAGGGTTTCACATAGAATTACCTTGTGTTAGGGTTTCACATAGAATTACCCTATATTAGGGTTTCACATAGCATTACCTTGTGTTAGGGTTTCACATAGCATTACCTTGTGTTAGGGTTTCACATAGCATTACCATGTATTAGGGTTCCACATAGCATTACCTTGTGTTAGGATTTCACATAGCATTACCCTATATTAGGGTTTCACATAGAATTACCTTGTGTTAGGGTTTCACATAGCATTACCCTGTATTAGGGTTTCACATAGCATTACCTTGTGTTAGGGTTTCACATAGCATTACTCTGTATTAGGGTTTCACATAGCATTACCTTGTGTTAGGGTTTCACATAGCATTACCCTGTATTAGGGTTTATTATATCCTATTACCCAATTTAGGGTTAGGATGCACTATTCACATCAGATTAGGGTTTATCATGTCCTTTTACCCAAATTAGGGTTTACTGTAACATTATATAACATCACCCTGAATTAGGGTTTTGTATCACATTCATCACCCTATATTAGGGATTTACACATCATTACCCTAAATTAGGGTTTCACTCATAATTGCCCTGAATTAGGGTTTCTCATGTCATTATCCTATATTAGGGTCACATCATTCCCCTAGATTAGGGTTTCACTCAGTATTGCTCTAAATTAGGGTTTAAGTTCATCAATCAACTCAATTAGGGTTTTATGATCTCTTTATCAAGAGTCATACCCTAATTATATATCCCATTCATTTTGAATGTGTTGGGCTTGATTGCTACATGATTATTATACATGTATGAATTTCCCTTTCTCATCCTCTCTATGATGTTCTCTACTCCAATCTTAACCAAACTGAGTCTATTCTTTATTCAAATACATGTAATTAGGGTTATCATAATGTATTGGGCTATTGCATTAATATGCATCAAAGGTTAACCCCACTAAGGATACCAATCACTATAGTACCTTAAAGGTACAACCATTGTAATCATCATTTATTTTCATCATAAATAATCAAGTAGTTGATTGACCTTCAATCACCTTAGACATCTAAACGGTTTTGATTAATTAAATACCAAATAGTCTTGGTCACTTATACCAAACGATCTTGACAAATTAGACTCCAAACGGTCTTACTAAAATAACCTCCAAACGGTCTAAGACCGTTTAGACCTCCAAATGGTCTTGATTACATTGGCCATCCAATCAGTTTGAAATTGTTTAGCCAAATCAAGTTGAAACCGATTGGACATATAAAATCGTTTAGACAATACATTTCGAAACCGAATGAACTTGGGTCTCCAAACGGTCTTGAGACCGTCTGGACTCAAACGGTCTTAAGACCGTTTGGTCCAAACCCTCTCAAAACCGAATGGACTAAAAAGATATCCATCAACTAAATCGATTTTAGGGTTTCACCTGTTGAATCCACCTATCAATTGAAACATTGAATTAACCTCAATTGAACCATTAAATCACCCTTCAATTGAACCACCAATTAGGGTTTTAAATTTATGAAACCATCAATTAGGGTTTTAACCTAATTGAATTAGGGTTTAAAATCGAGATACCTTCAATTGTTGACATTGTAGGACTAATTCTATTGAAATCATTGAATCAGCACTTAGCCATGTCATGACCTGACCTCAAACGGTCTTGAGGTCATTTGGTTAACCTCCAAACGGTCTTGAGACCATTTGACTAGTTCCATCATTGAAATTTGTGAAATTCACTTAGGGTTTGCATCATATAATCGATCATCAATTGAGCTATTTATTGTATTTCAATTTGATATCACTAGATCTTCAACCATCTAATCATACTTCATCATAGACTTCCAAATGGTCTTGGTTGACCTCCAAATGGTCTTGAGACCGTTTGGGTGACCTCCAAATGGTCTTGAGACCGTTTGGGTTAGTCAACCCAAAAATTAAATCAATCAATTGAGAATTTCAGCACTCAAGCCAATTAGGGTTTGATACTTGATGGACCTTTAACTGATGAACCCTTTGAAACCAATCAATTGGATTTAATGGGTCATAAACCATCAACATCAGCATATGAACTCCAAATGGTGAACTGTGGTCAACTATTCCAAACGGTTTTGAAACTGTTTGGTTTCAAACGGTTTGATGAAACCATTTGGCTAACTTTATTGAAACCGATTGGACTCAAATTTTGAAACCATTTGCAATAGATATTTGTGGAGGTGTGTGCTTATGATGATTTCATCATCATCAAGATATAAACCCACGAAGCTTGCTGTTATTTACATGGTGATTGCATCAATTAATCAAATAAAATTTTGAGAATGAAGAAAGGATCAATAATTGATAGAGGTATGAAATCAATAATAACATTCAAGGGTTCAAGTTATATAACCCGCCTTCAATTGAGATTCAAAGCTTCAACCTCCACGTATTTAATGGTGAAAGCAACACCTTCCACTATCCCAAGATCTTCCTTGAGCTTTGAGTGAAAAGGAATAGATAGAATTGAAGATGGAATGGAGATAAGAAGAAATCATGCATTGATTTTTGATTTCCACCATGGAATCAAGGTGAAAAAAGGTCATGGAGCTTACCAAAAGGTTGGGGGTCGTCCTACTGATCCTCCAAAGCTCACTTGGTCGTTTTGCAAGCAAAGAGTGGAAGTGGTTTCGAAAAAGCCTCTCAATTGAGTTGAAAAATGTGTTTTTATAAGAAAATTCAATGAGAGAGAAAATATTTTATAAAATCCTTTTAATTCCAAAATTGGTGCCACCTCTCCCCCATAAATTCCTTGCATGCAAAGACATATTCCCCACCTTCGAATTACTATTCATTATCCATGAATTAAGGAAAAGCAAATTAAGCACCTTAAATCATATAATACTAATATCCCATTTTTAGTGGATATTACTTTTGATTTAACTAATGTGAGTGGGTTCTCCACTCACTTAGATATTTTCGTGCCTTTGCAAGGCACATGCTCGTTCAACATTATCTAATTTCAACCATTACCATTTTGGTTTAAGGGCACTTCGATTAACATATTTATTTTTGCATTAATTTGAAGTAAAGTTCCAATTATGTTTAAATCTTGATTATTTTAATATCAAGATTCTCTTTCTTCCAAAATGATTCAAATGAGGCGCCCCTCTCAAATTATTTTCTCTAAATGATGCCAAGAATCATGAAGGACCCTCTTGAAGTGGTATTTTGCATATTGAACCCTAGATTTTAGGTAAATTGCACATTACACCAAAACTAGGTTTTAATGCACAAACATTGCTCAACAAGCTCTTTCTTGTTATTCAGGCCCCTACAAGCCATACCTCTACATCATTATCATTCCTATGATTCTTCAATACTAGAGGAACATTTCACCATGTAACATTTTCAATTTAACCCCTTAACTTGGGTAATTTGCACTTCAGCCCAAAACAAGTAAAACATTATTTAAACATTATTCAAAAAGGACTAAAATTGAAATATAAGTTCGTATTAAGCCTTAATTACTTTTCAAGAGATAAGAGAAAGCATATAATCAACTCTATTAAGCAAAACATCTAGGTTTAAGCATAACCCATGTCAGGGATGTTACAGATATGGTGCACACCTTGTACATGGTATGGTGTCAAGTACATGGCTTGTGCACGATATGACATCAAACACATAGCTTATACCCGATATGGGGTCAAGCACCTAGCTCATACCCGATATGAATTTGTCTTGAGATAATAAGAACTGAGTGATATTCAATTGGAAATGGGTATATGATATGATGATTAGGGAATACTCCCTAAAACATGACATGGTGATGTGACTATCTCACATGCTCAATTTGGATATACAACATGAAGTAAAAGATGTAGCTTAAAGCATGATATGATAATATACACACATCTTAATACCCAATAAGGTAGAGACACTTCAATCATATGTGATTGATTGAGTGGCATATATTGCACAATAAAAGATGATGTGAATTGTTAATGATGAGCTATATTCCTCAAAGAGGAGGATTGGACCAAGAGTATGGTGTAATCAATATCCTAGTACGGATGAGAGAGAAACTCATACTTTGTGTTAATAACCATTCAGTGAAAAATGATGAGAATAGATACGTATGGTTGCATACTTATGATATGAATATATGCTCCTATATGTGTGGAGCAATGAGTTCAGGTTTGGATTAATAATATGAACATGAAACCCTATTCGGCTATAAAAGGAAACCCTAAACCTAATAATGGGAAGGTTGTATTTCTCTTATTGAATAAGCTTTGGAAAGTATGTTAAATACTTGTATAACAAGTATAATATCTTTAGGTCTTATGACCTAGATATAGTTGTTGCCTAGTGAGAGGTGACAAGATGTATAATGGCCTTGTGAGACATATGAATAGTTGTTGCCTAGTGAGAGGTGACAAGATGTATAATGACCTTGTGAGCCATATGAATAGTTGTTGCCCAGTGAGAGGTGACAAGATGTATAATGGCCTTGTGTGCCGAGTAAATAGTTGTTGCCTACTGAGAGGTGATAAGATGATTAATGGCCTTGTGTGCCATGTGAATAGTTGTTTCCTAGTGAGAGGTGATAAGATATTTAATCAAACTATGTGAGTTATGTGAAATGCTTGTACAACAAGTAAAATGAATACCTTGGTCTGAGGACCAGGAGGTAATAGTTACTTGTTACAGAGGTAACAATGCTATGTGATGATCTAGGGGTTTGAATACCCATATCTAGTAATTACGATGATAATGACGTGAAGGGATGAGGATTCCCAGTAATGTGATAAGGGATTGAGATCCCAAGTACCAAGTATCTAAATGTGTTTTAGAGACTTGAAAAGTACATGATAGATGTATTACACTTTCTTTGTAGCAATTGTTGTGGTTAATAATGATAACTTGTTTGATGCTAAAAGAATGTTGTAATGCACTTAATATATCACTAGAAACCATAAAACATTGCCTGACCATAGATCGATCTGCGTCAGAATTTGCTAAATGGTGAAACGGATTTCCCGCGGCATAACCCGGAATGCATATTTTTGAAAATGTGGGGGCATGGTGCCTAAGTGACCATGACTCAGTAATTTCATAAGAATGTCTCAATAGAGGATAGTGAACTGACCCATGGCTCAGAGTATGGTGCTTATATGACCATGACTCAGAGTATGGTGCCTAAGTGACCATGACTTAGTAATTTCATAACTGGGGACGGTTGTGAATAGATGTTCCCCTAAGAGAGCACAGTTGATGTTGTAGCTCTAAGCGAGGATGCCTTTATACCCTGGCACAACTATATTGCAACTGACACAAGATGTCCTATTAATCCTAAGTGGTCTTGTACTGACCGAGACAAGGGAGGTCATGGCAACTGGCTCTTCCATTGACCTTGTATGGTACCGACTTGTGAGAAGTTTGTGGTCGGTTAGATATGAACGGGGTATGCTTCATCTCCTCAGGGCATAAGTGTGATTGTAAAATATGTTTATCCGTGTAGCATATTTGCTTAAGGATCGATTACAAAAAACATTATTTGATGCGCAATTCAGTTATACAATTTAGTTGATGTTATTATTATTTCTTTACATTCCTTACAAAGCAGATAGATGATTTATAACTCTGCCATGGGTAGATGCATCATTTTCCTTAAGAAAAGAGATTACTTTGTTCTGTTCATACAATGATTAATCCTTCCTGTTAATATAAATGAACCCCTACTCAGTTTTATAATTTTTTATCAACAATAATAATATGGTTGGCAGAGAGTTATATCTCTCGCTGGGATAATTGTCTCACCCCGTGGGATCCACAATTTTTAGGTGTGCACGCATGAGGAGGTGGAGACCTTTTTGTGGAGGAGGAGCAACACCTGAGGCAGTAGTGACAACTCGGGTTGAGTGTACTGTCTGTCGTGTCTTGTAGATAGAAGTCCTATGTGTTGTCTCTATACTCTCAGGTCCTTGGAGTCGGTTCATAATGGTTTCATGAACGATCTGAGATTTTGGCTTGTATGCCTCGAGGTTTTTCGTTGCTCTAGTATGTGTTAGATAGAGCAAATGTTATATGTTGTCCTCGAGATGGGATGAAACAATGTTGTAAATGAAAATCATGATATGTATGAGTTTTAGATCTTTCAGTAAAAGTTTTTTGGACAAGGATATCCTTGCAAAAATGGTTTTAAATTTTTGTGATTTTTGTTAATCTGTTGTTTATGATAATTCTGCATTTTTAGTAATGATTTTGTTGTCGATTTGATGGCGGTCGTTACACTACTTATTAAAGAAGAACTATCTCAGAGGTAACTCTAGATGTTATGTATAATCTACCTCAACAATTCTAGATAGGGATATTCTAAGGAATTATTTTTAGCTTGATAAGCTTCTCCCAAAAAGATTCCACAATTGTTCCTTCAACACATACATCCTTGTTGATGTCATGTTTATGCGGGGCATAAGCCCCTAATATGTGGTGTCCATACTACAGTATATAACTAGACTATTCTCAAAGTCGGCCCTTCTAGGTAACCAAACATTACTCCTTATCAGGAATCATGTTCTCATTTTCTCATATCATTGAAAGTTCTTGGATACTAGGATTCTTTACCTTGGTATCCATTATATGTGCCAAAAACTCATCACATCATCATCATTTTCATCCTCTATTGTTATTTACCAAGACCAAATGTATTACTTATCACATATACTTGTCTTGGAACTAAAATCCAAGACTAGCTGATATCTTTTAAAGTATCCATCTATAGATTACTTCTAATCCCTACACATTAAGTGTCATAAGACTTACTTGATAGTCATGTTCTGGAAGGGAAAGAGCACAAGGAAACATAGTCCTTTTTATCACCACATCATTATTCATGGTTGTTTATTAAAGAAAAGAGATTATCACCTTCTTCGAGTATTACATGAACTTTCAATTGTTCATGTGTCATTCAATCTTATTTCCTCTTAAGTTCCTTGGCTTCAGCATAGGAATTATAGAGATAATTACATGTCACCACCTATCAGTATTACCATCATCATGATTACTAGATCTGGGTATTCAAACCCTTAGTTCATCACTGAACATTGTTACCTCTCATCAGGTAACTATTACCTCTAGGTCCTCAAACTAAGGTATACATTATACTAAACATCTTCTTTTGTTTATAAGTTGATCTATGATTAACTCAAATTTCTCCATATATCAATTAGCATGTGGTAGAAATATCCATGCCACATCTCTGACTTCATTATGCTCTTTAGATTGTCTCAAAATGACTACTTGATAAGAGTAATCCGAAAGATAGCAATCTAAGAGTTCCATACCTACCTTGCCTTTCAATAGATGAATACCTGAATAGGGTATTCAAGAACTAAAATTAGGTAGTATGCATTTGTTTTATATTACGTTTCATCTCATTAAGTTTTACTACTTACTATCTCAAATTTTCTCTGGGTGTTTCTTTTACATCTCTTCCCTTTCTTCATGAAGAGGAAATTTCAAAAACAAATAAGAGAATATTAAACTGAATATAGGTTTTTATCTTTCTTATCTCTTCCTCATGTCCTCTCAGGACAAATTAAAGGAAGCTCAACAACAACTACCTTCTTATGATTGATTATCAGATAAAATCAAGAGAAGACATATCAAAATGAAAAAATTGTATCTGACTATCACCCCTCGCGATCATCTACCACTTTAGGTTGACTCAAACATAGAGTCAAGTTGTTTCATGTGGTTACTTTTGCCTTTTTATTCTATTGGGTTGTAACTTTTGTAAGCCCTGCCGAGTCTGCCTCGGTTGTTGGGTCATTTCCTCCCTTCTTTTTGAACAAAAGGGTTTAGTATGCTCAACATATATATATATCTATAACATGTCTTGTCCTCGTACCGTAGTCTTATCGGTCTAATTACTGATACAGTAGCTAAATCAGGAGTTCTTACAGGTGGAAAGTTAGGACTTTTGCCTTTACTTAGGGAATACTGCCCTGGTGCACTAAGTAGTTATTGCACTGGTGGTATCAAAAACATTGGCTTTTTAGAACAACTAGGCAAATGTCTCTTGAATTATAGAGACCTTTCCTTAATTCTCAGCTTATTGCCCCTCCTTGGGCATTGCCATCATAGATGTATTATCTGTCTATACTTATGGTAGAGTCTATTTTCTATCCATATATTAATCCTTCCTACATTTTCCACTGTTCCAACATGACTATGTCATTCAGGAACCCTTTCAAAACCCAAAATTTCTGCATTGAGGACTGGTAATCTAGGTTGTAATGCTAGTACCTAGTCTACTATATGCATCACTGTTGTCCTAACCTGCCCAACAAGAGCATAAAAATAGGATTCTCTATCCTAATTGGGTCAAGATGGAAATTCTCAGGCACTCGTTCTTCTCTTTCCTGATCCCTTACACCTTCTCCTGGTGCAACAACATTACTCTTAGCAACGTGTTCCTCATGTTCTCCAGACATTTTTTTTAAACTTCACCCTTTCTTCTACATAAGCAGAAGTCGCTATAGGATATACTGGAGGACACTAGAATATACTCAACACCTTAGTCTTATATCTATGTAGACTCAGCGAACCTTAAGCTCTGATACAACCTTGAAATGACCACAACCAAACTGACAGCCCAATCGTTACTAATTATGCAGAATAATCATAAGAAACAGATTAACAAAAATCACCAAAAATTAAAACCATTTTGCAACAAGATCCATTTCCATGAAAACTCTTTAAGGAAGAACCAAAAATTGATATTCATCATTGATCATATTATACATACACTGTACCATCTCTTCTCAAGGATAACATATAACAATTGCTTTCTCAAAACATATATATAAAGCAACATCAAACCTTGAGGCATACAAGTCAAAATCTCAGATTATACATAAAACCATCACACACTAAATCCAAGGACATGAGAGTACAGAGATGACACATATGACTTCTATCTACAAGACACGACAGACAGTACACTCAACCTGAGCTGTTACTGCTATCCCTACTGCTGATGTTCTCCCTCTGTAGAATGGTCTCAACCCCCTCGTACACGTCCACCTAAAAAAATGTGGATCCCACAGGGTGAGACAATTGTCCCAGTGAGAGATATAACTCTCTGCCAACAATGTTATTATCACAATGAAATAGTATTAAACTGAGTAGAGGATAACAGTTTAGAACATTCTCATCTTTTAAAGCATTACAACTATCTATGATAGAGCAGACAATCATCTATTCATGTTATAAGGAATATGAAGAACATGTGTATCATTTACCCATCATATTATACCAACATCTCAAGCTTATCTTGTGATAATATCATCATGTTATAGCTTTATACCAATCTTGCAAGAGTACAACTAGGTATTGGGCTGTACCAATCCTGTGATATTACAACCAGGTATTGGATTGTACCAATCCTGTGATATTACATCCAGGTATTGGATTGTACGATTCATGTGATATTACAACCAGGTATTGGGTTATCCCAATCCTGTGATAACAGTCAGGAATTGGGTTATCCCAATCCTATGATAACAGTCAGGTATTGGGTTATTACCAATCTTGTGATAACAGCCAGGTATTGGGTTATTACCAATCATGTGATAACAACCAGGTTTTGGGTTATTACCAATCCTGTGATAATAGCCAGGTATTGGGTTATCCCAATCCTGTGATAACATCCAGGTATTGGGTTATTACCAATCCTGTGATAACAGTCAGGTGTTGGGTTTTTACCAACCCTAAGATAACAGCCAAGTATTGGGTTATCCCAATCTTATGATAATAGCCAGGTGTTGGGTTATTACCAACCCTGTGATAACAACCAGGTATTGGGTTATCCCAATCTTGTGATAACAACCATGTGTTGGGTTATTACCAACCTTGTGATAACATCCAGGTATTGGGTTATCCCAATCCTGTGATAACAACCAGGTGTTGGGTTATTACCAACCCTGTGATAAAAACCAGGTGTTGGGTTATTACCAACCCTGTGATAACAGCCAGGTATTGGGTTATCCCAATCATGTGAGTTTATTATAGGTATTGGGTTATTGCCAATCATGTGACATTATTCCAGGTATTGGGTTCTGACCAATCCTATGACATTATTCTAGGCATTGGGTTATTACCAATCATGTGCAATTATTCTAGGTATTGGGTTATTACCAATCCTGTGAAACTATTCCAAGTATTGGACTATGTCAATCATGTGACATTATTCTAGGTATTGGGTTATGACCAATCCTGTGACATTATTCTAGGCATTGGGTTATTACCAATCCTGTGCAATTATTCTAGGTATTGGGTTATTACCAATCCTTTGAAACTATTCTAGGTATTGGACTATGCCAATCCTATGCATCTATTCTAGTCATTGTACTATGCCAATCATGTGCATCTATTCCAGGCATTAGACTATGCCAATCATGTGCATCTCATCACATAACCTTTACTAGTCATTATACCTTGGTCAAGCCATCATACTTATTCACGTCCTTAATATAATACAAGTATTCCTATTATCTCCATTAAGCATATTCATAACACTATAGCCCTTATTTGGCTATAAGCATAAAGAATGTATGATTAAGATTTCATTATTATTATTCTATCCATTTTTATTATTATTATTATTATGTTACTAAGTTTCCATTTCCTAGTTTATTTTGAACATTATCATTTCTTACATGAGACTTTTATAAACATCTTGTTACCTCTCACTAGGCAACAACTATTCTCATGGCTCACAAGGCCCATTAAACAAGTTGTTACCTTTCACTAGGCAACAACTAACCACATGGCTCACAAGGCCCATTACATATCTTGTTACCTCTCACTAGGTAACAACTAACCACATGGATCACAAGGCCCATTAAACATCTTGTTACCTCTCACTAGGAAACAACTAATCACATGGCTCACAAGGCCCATATTGTAACGACCGCCACCAAACCGATAGCCAAATCGTTACTAATTATTGCGAAATAACCATAAGCAGTAGATTAACAAAAATCACTAAAAATTTAAACCATTTTGCAAAGAGAACCATTTTCAGGAGAACTCTTAAAGGAAAAATGATAACCTTATATACATCATTGATCACATTGTACATTCACTATACCATCTCTTCTCGAGGATAACATATAACAGTTGATTTATTAAAACATATATTGAAGCAACATAAAACCTCGAGGCATACTAGACAAAACCTCAGATTGTTTATAAAACCATCAAATACTAAATCCAAGGACCTGAGAGTACAGAGATGACACATAGAACTTCTATCTACAGGACATGACAGACAGTACACTCAACCTGAGCTATCACTATTGTCCCTGATGTTGTTGTTGTCCGTCTATAGTACGGTCTCAACCCCCTCGTGCGCGTCCACCTAAAAAAATGTGGATCCCATGGGGTGAGACAATTGTCCCAACAAGAGATATAACTCTCCGCCAACAATGTTATTATCACAGGTAAATAGTATTAAACTTAGCAGAGGTTCTTCTATATTACTAAACAAGGTTAATCACTGTGGATAAGCAGATTAAAAATATTTCTCATATTTTCAAAGCATTGTAACTATCTATAATAGAGCAGTAAATCATCTATTCACTTTATAAGGAATATGAAAGAACATGTATATCATTTACCCATCATATTATGCCAACATCTCAGGCTTATCCTGTGATAATATTATCATGGTATGATGACCATGAATCATTCTCATTTCTATCTGTTGGCCTCATCCAATTTTCTAACCATGTATTAATTTTATAAGAGTTCAACCAGGTATTGGATTGTACCATTCCAGATATCACAGGCAGGTATTGGACTATGCGAATCCTGATATCACAGCCAGGTATTGGACTATACAATTCCTAATAGAGTTCATCCAGACATTGGACTATGCCAACCCTGTGAGATCACAACCATGTATTGGATTGTGCCAATCCTGTGAGTTCATCCAAGCATTGGACTATGCCAACCCTTTGAGATCATTTTGAGAGTACAACCCGACATTGGATTATACCAACCCTGTGAGATCAGAACCAGGTATTGGATTGTACCAATCCTATGAGTTCATCTAGGCATTGGGCTATGCCAACCCTATGAGATCATTTTGAGAGTACAACTAGGCATTGGATTATACCAACCCTGTGAGATCACAACCAGGTATTGGATTGTACCAATCCTGTGAGTTCAACTTGGCATTGGGCAACGCCAACCCTATGAGATCATTTTGAGAGTACAACCAGGCATTGGATTATACCAACCCTATGAGATCATGGCCATATTGCTAAGGATTCCATAAGAGATGGAATACCTTTATGTTTCCCTTTCACTTTCATCATGGGATATCAATCCCTTAAACTCGTCATTGAACACCATATCACCTTTTCTAGGCATTATCCCTCAATCAAACCATCATACACATTCACATCCTTTATGTGATACAAGTATTCCTCATAACTCATTTTAACATATTAAAAATACAATAGCCCTTATTTGGCTATACCAATTTATTATTATTATTATTATGTTAAGGGTTTCCCAGTTTCTTGGTTGATTTTTGAACATTATCATCTCTTACATTAATCTCTAGATCATGAGACTTTTATAAACATCTTGTTACCTCTCACTAGGCAACAACCATTCACATGGCTCACAAGGCCATTACACATCTTATCAGCTCTCACTAGGCAACAACTACTCACATGGCTCACAAGGCCATTACACATCTTGTCACCTCTCACTAGGCAACAACTATTCACATGACTCACAAGGACATTACACATATTGTCACCTCTCACAAGACAACAACTATTCACATGGCTTACAAAGCCATTACACATCTTGTCACCTCTCACTAGGAAACAACTATTCACATGGCTCATAAGGTCATTACACATCTTGTCACCTCTCACTAGGCAACAACTATTTCTAGGTCATAAGACCTAGGTAATCAGTTTTATATAAAACATCATAGCTCACGCTTAGCTATGCTCATTATATCATGCTACCAGCATCGTTTCAATATGAGTAGGGTTTCCCTTTAGTAACCCATTATGGTTTCAAATCATATTATTACCCTTCATTAGGGTTAAGGTTTCCCTTTAAACCGATTAGGGTTTTCAAGTACATTCATCAAGAATCACAACCCTAATTCAGACTCCACATATATTAGGAGTATGAATGTATAATCATTACATGAGTATTAAACAAGTATAGGTATCTCTTTCATCCTCACTAGGATATTGATTACATCGTACTCCATTAGGTTGGCTCAATCCTTCTCTCAAGTTACATTGGCCCATATTTATCAAAATGCATTAAACCCTTCATGTCTTAAAGTATTATTTGACATGACATACTACATGTATCACTTAATCAAGTGTATTAGATTGAGGTGCATCCTCCATATTGGGTATTGAGGTGTAGGTATGCTTTCATATCAGGTATAGAGGTGTATCCTCATCACCATATCATGCATCCATATTGGATCACTTAACCTTAGGGGTTTGCGTATCAAGTTTCACAACACCATGTTGAGTTTCAACATCATATCGGGTTAGAGGTGTATAATCAACACCATATCGTGTATAAGGTGTCTGCTTAACCACGTATCATGCACAAGGTGTGTGTGTGTGTCACTCATATCATCCATGAGGTATAAATTCATCACCATATCATGCTAGTGATTGTGTTCATATCATCATATCGGGTTATTATATCACCATCTAGGGTTTCAACACCATATCGAGTAAGAGGTGTATGTGTGCTCACCATATCAACCTTGAGGTGTATGTGTGTGTCACTATATCGTGCACAAGGTTTATGCTCAACACCATATCATTCTAGAGATGTTTAACCATCATTATCTAGAGTTTTCACATCATATCGGGTAAGAGTTGTATCCTTCAACACCATATCGGGTTAGAGGTGCTTCAACCCAATATTGGGTTGCACCATGATGATGTCATCATCATGAACCTCTATCCTCTTGTTATTACTATTCTAGTTCATGTACAACAGTCCTAGGTTACTACTAGAGCTCATGGGTTCATCAATTATGCAAGAATTTCGAATTGAAAGTAAACCATTTAACTAAGGCAAGATTGATGGTAAATAATAACATAATTGAGTTCAAGTTATGTAACCCACCTCAAAAGCAACTTCAAAGCTCCAAGCTCCAAAGATTCACATTCTCAAGGTTGAAGGTGAGCTTCTAAAAGGTCCAAGACTTGGGATCCTCAACACTATGCCTAATACATCACCACTTTATGGCCGATATCCCTCACTTGACTGATATCACTTCACTTGGCCGATATCACTTTGTAATGGGTGATACCGCTTTTCTATGGCCAATACCAAGGCCCTATGCACGATACTCCTTAACCTTTTCATGATACTAAGACTCTATGCACGATATCTAAGAGCAAGGGGGTGATAGATTTTGAAATTTTCACTCATAGGTGAAAGGAAGGGTATATATAGACTTGAGGTTCATGATGAGGTGTGTATATGAGGTATCATCATTTTAAGCTACTAGGTGCCACGTGTCCATGCGTGGTTGAAATATGTCCTTTCATGCAATAATATTTATTTTGTCATGCAAAACAATTGAGGATAAGCTAGAGATGATATTTCAGCCATTAGTTATCTTGTTTGATAAGATATCTCATCTTTATCTCATAAATTATGCAAATCAATACAACTTTTACAAGGAGCATCGAACTCATCATGGATCACATACTTGAGGTGCTTTGCCCGTCATGGACAATTCCAAGAGTCCAAAACCGATATGGGATCCCCTCTATGGCTCCTTGGCCGATAGGCTCTCCCATATGGACTCTACAACCCGATACAAGCTCAATTTGGGTTTCACATTCAACACTTTGTTGGTCTTTTCATCACCAAGAGTATCATACTAAAAAATGATTCAAACATGGTGCCCCATTATTTAACTCTCCTCTAAGTGATACTAGGAGGGAGTAGGGACACTCTAGATGTGGTAATTTGCATATCAATCCTACATTTTGGGAAAATTACAATTTGTACCAAAATTGGTGCACATGGTACTAGCATTATTCAAACAAGTTCAAACTTAGTATTTAGGCTTCCCACAAGATACCACTTGGCATCATTCTCTTTCTTATAATGCTAAAACACTTAGGGCACTTTCAACATGTGACATATTGCAATATAACCCCTCATCTTAGGTAAATTTCACTTTGGTCCAAAACAAAGGAACATTGGTCAAACGACATTCAATCAGGACCAAACTTGGAACATGTGTGTCACATGATAACAAAACACCTTAGAGGATTATATTAAATTTCTAAGAAACTTACTTAGCCAAAACAAACAGGGTTATATTAAATTTCTAAGAAACTTACTTAGCCAAAACAAATAGGGTTACCTCATAACCCAGATCAGGGTTATTACAAGTTATAAACCCCTAACAAGGATTTCGTCCCCAAAATCCCAGATGACGAAAGACAATTGTCATTCATTCATCATATCATCAAGTCTCCACATAACATCTTGATGTCATGGAGATCCCATAGAACTTTGACCAACACAAGGTCCTTCCATTCATAATCATCATAGATTCTGTCAGGACACATACCCAACTATCTTTTTCATTAACGACTATAATGTCAATTCTATGTTAGGTAACACTTTCTAAATTAGAGAAGCACTATTCATACTTCGATTAATTTAGGTGTCAAACCTTATTGACTTACATCTTTTATGTGATAATATTCTTAACCTTAGGAGTCTTCCACATTCCTCACTTAGTTTAGTATTTCACATCCAAGGAAAAACTAGAGTTACATTTTGTCACCCAATTGGGACTACAAGTCTTAACATGTATTTGTTGTGCCATCTAGTCTGCTGACACAATACTAAACTTTCTTATGACTTGTACCAACTATCTTCATAGTTGTACATTCTCTTGTCATAAGGAGAGGCCACTTATTAAAGAAGAACTTATCTCAGAGGTATCTCTAGATGTTATGTATAATTTGCCTTAACAGATCTAGATAGGGATATTCTAAGGAATTATTTTTAGCTTAGTAAGCTTTTTCCACAATGATTTTACAATTGTTCCCTCAATTAGTACATCCTTATCGATGTCATGTTTATGCAGAGCATAAACCCCTAACATATGATGTCCATACTATTTTATGTAACTATACTGATCTCACAGCTGGCCATTCCAGGTAACCAACATAAATCATCTGATTAGGAGTTATGTTTTCACTATTTCATACCTTTAAAATTTCTTGGACACTAGACTTCCTTACCTTGGTATTAATTACATGTATCAAAAACACATCTTATCATTTCCATCCTATGTTGTTATTACCAAGATCAAACATATAATAGGACCTTTCTTTCATCTAGGGACATTACTTAACACACATACTTTGTCTTGGAACTAAAATCCAAGACTAGTTGATACTTTTCAAAGCATCCATCTAAAAGATTACTTCTAGTCCATGCACATAAAGTGTAATAAGACTTACTTGATTGTCATGTCCCTGAAGGGAAAGAGCACACAAGGAAATATAATCCTTCTTATCACCCCATCATTATTCAGGGTTGTTTATTAAAGGAAAGAGATTATCACCTTCTTCAAGTATTACATGAACTTTCAATTGTTCATGTGTCATTCAATTTTGTTTCCTCTTAGGTTCCTTGCCATCAACATAGGAATTATAAAGATGATTACATATCATCATCCCTTAGCATAATCATCATCATGATTACTAAAACTGGGTATTCCAACCCTTAGTCCATCATTGAGCATTGTCCAATTCTTTGCCTTAGTGATGAAAACCACAATGTTTTGACTACAGCAGAGTGCTACATCTTTGCATGGCGATGTGCAATGGCTTCTACTATCTGCACAAACTTCTTTTCTAATTACATGTGCTCATATGAGATCTTAGTTCACAGATTGAGCATGACCATAAACTTTGAGAAAGAGAATAATGTGAGTTACAATATGAGCTATATTTGATAGCATCTCTAACATACATGTGAGGCCATTATATTCTAGATAATTTTTATAAAGAATGCTTATTATTATTATTATTATTATTATTATTTTTAAAAATCATCATGAATGTGAATTATATGTTATATATGTATTTAATATATTTTCTTTTTTTATATCACTCTGCGGATACTGATATGAAGAAGCATGTGATGTATACTAGAACAAGATCAAATAAGCAACCTTTGTAGGTACACTAATTTTTTTTATTTCTTTCCCTATGACCAATTTTAATTGTGTTTTCTTGTGATCTATATTTTCATTGAGTTACTATGAACATCATCTAACTTTTGGGGATGGATGATGTTGGTGCTTCTAACTAAAACAAAGAATTCAAGTGGATATAATGTGACTTGATATGCATGGATTCAATGTGATCTTAGGGATGGATACCTTAGCGAATGACAAGGTTGTTTTGGACTATAGTTCTAAAGTTGTGATGCTTTCTGATGGGGATGTCTCCTAGACATTCCAAGGAGATTCTAAGGAAATAGGAAGATTCTTCCTACATGTCTGGTGTCGAATTGATGGCAAAGAAGTTGATGGGACAAGGATGTGAAGCTTTCCTAGCACATGTAGTGGATACCAAGGTGATGAGTCCTGGTATCTAGGGTGTACCTATGGTGAGTGAGTTTGATGATTTTTCCCTGATGAGTTTTATACCGTTCCACTCCCCAGAGAGATTGATTTTGAGATCAGTCTAGTTCTTGGTACTCAACCTGTAGCACAGACACCCTATAGGATGGCACCAGTTGAGTTGAAGGAGTTGAAAATGTAGTTGCAAGAGTTGTTGGAGAAATATTTCATACGACCAAGCACTTCCCCTTGGGGTGCTCTAGTACTGTTTGTGAAGAAGAAGGATGGTTTGATGAGGCTTTGCACAGACTACTAGCAATTGAACAAGGTCAAAGTGAAGAAAAGTACATGTTGCCTATGATATATTATCTATTGGAATAATTGAGAGGTGTTATGGGGTTTTCCAAGATAGATCTAAGATTAGGAGGATCAAGGTAGATGATATTCCTAAGACTACTTTGCAGACTAAGTATGGTCATTATGAGTTTGTGGTTATGTTTTTGGACTAACCAATACACCAGTGGCATTTATGGACCTAACGAACATAGTGTTCAAACCGTATCTTGATCAATTTGTGGTGTTGTTCATTGACTACATTTTGATATACTCTAGGGATAGTTCGCAACATGAGTAACATCTTTGTCAAGTGTTGGATTTGTTGAGGCACAATCAGTTGTATGCTAAGTTTAGTAAGTGCAAGTTTTGACTAACCAATGTGTCTTTTCTTGGTCATGTTATCTATGTAAAGGGTGTTTGTGTAGACTCTATGAGTTGTCCTCTTGCATGGCCATGAAGCCCTAGTCTAAGGACACATGGAAAGTCCAATAGACACATCATGCTTGCCCCCTTCTTTATAAAGCCATATCTACCCCTTCCCACCTCCCAATTTGAAAACTCATTCTCTCTTTATCTTTCCTCCAGATTAGAGCATAGTTCCTACTATGTTTGGCCACGAAGGTGCTATCCCAAGGTTAAAAAAGAGTGTCTACCTTGGTAAAGAAGGCTCCTAGGATTCCAAATTTTCTCTATTTAGGGTTATTAAATCTCCCTCTTGGTGATTTTGGTCAAAACTAGTAAGTTCCCTCCTTTCCTTCCATGTTTTCATGTTGTTCGTATTTCTTCCACCTTCCAGGTTGGAACCATGGTCTTCCATGGTGAAACCCCACCCAGAGCCCTTAAACAACTCATCTCCATGTTCTTTTGCTATGGTTTTTCACCTCTAAAGTGGAGAAGGTACTTCTTGCTCGTGATAGGAGATTTGTTGGAGAAACCAACCTCTCTAGCTCGAGAAATTTGCTGGTTGAACCTTTCCACATTCCCTAAAGGTGAGTTTTGTAACCCCCTTCTCATATATTACTTACTGCATGCTTAAAATACATGCTTCTATGTTTTAAATCGATGATCTTTGTTTCTATTTACCATGTTCTTCTAGGGTTTTGGTTTCTTGCTATTTTACCTTTTCTAGAAGATCTAGTTTAGTTACCTATGCAACTACAACCCTGATCTTGGGTCAAACAGTGTTTTTTCCCTCTCTCTCACTCTTTCTCTCTCTCAAAGATTTCTAACTTGTCATTTTCAGATTGGTTCAAATTGAAAATTTCATATCTTTTAGTCAGCTTATCCAAATTTGACAAATAAATATGTTTTAAATCAGAAAATTAATCTTTATCTAATAGAAATGCTTTCTAGGTCTGATTTCAAGGTTTGACGAAGGGTGATTTTTGTAAAATAAATTTAATGCATAAAATCCATAAAAATACTTCTTAATCATCATAACTCCAAAGTTAACATAAAAATATATTTTCTTGATCAGGAGAACCTAATAAGTTCATTGGTTAGGTTTTTAGAGTCTAAATCTATTTTTTTAAAGGTCTAAAATTAGGGTTACTATACATTAATGTGCATTATGTACTCTAATACATGTTAATACATTGAAAATAGGCAAAGAGGATCTTGGACTCAATTAAAGTGGTGAAAGTTAGTAATTGATATCAGTAAGAGAGGTACGCGCATTCTTACACCCTAAGTTGGTATATTTGCAAACCAAACCCTATATTTCCCTAATGAGGCTTTAATGAACCCTATTCCCTCTATTCATGATTATTTTGTTAAATTGCCTCTAATTGATATGATACTATTACTTGCCATGATTTCTTTTTTAGCATGTTGATTTTATGGACTATTTAGATATAATAGTGGTACTTATGTACAACTACCCATATATAGGGCATGCATTAATTTGCCCTGGGGAATGTCTTATTCTCCCCCATAAAAATATGTGTAGGTGACTTGGAATGTATTAATTCTCCTCTCACCTATAGGTTGAGGTTTGGTAGGTGTCTCAGCCCTACTTAGTTAATGTAGTCAATATTTATCATGCATGTAAATCTTTTATTGTTTTTCTTGATATGGCAAGCATATATCTGATTATGCCTCATACTCTTGTTCTCTTCATCTTATGATGAAATCTTAGCCTTTACTTTTATGTTATTTCCTTATCTTTTGTTCTTATTCAAGAATATCCACTTAGGAAAGTTCATTCAAAGATCATTTCTAGTCTACTTGATACAAAGAATGTAATCAATAAATGCAACAACTGCATAGTGTACAACAAATCATAAAGACCCATATATATTTCAAAATACTGAATATCTGAATTCAAACATATAAGAGCATTTCTATTCATCTCCAATAAAACAACAATATGAAATGAAAGTTCTATCTCATTTTATATTTATGCTCTTAATTCATGTTACTTATCTTGTTTCTAACCCTAATATTTCTAGGGTTCCTCTCTAGCCCATCCTTCCACTATATACCTAGCCAGGGTATACATGAAAGAATAGACAGAGTAGCTTGATACTGGTTGATCCAAGTACTCAGATATCGGGCCAGGATATCCAAATACTCAAATCCCCAGAGCTAACATCATAACATCTCCTATCTGCCACACTTATGACTCTAACTTACTAACTTAATGGTCCCTGACAACTCAGCCTAAGCTGTGATACCAAGTTGTTACACCCCGATCTCACAATTTCCGCTATTCATGAGATTAGGGCATAAATTCAGGATTTAACATTATACAAAGATCACCCTTAACTTTTTATTCTCTTTCAAAACTCTTTTTTTCTCGCATTGAACCACATAAACCAACTTTACAAGGGAATCTAAACATTGATTTATCTAATCTGATTTCAACAGTAAAAATGCATGTATGAACATTCATTATGTTCCTCATACTTTTAAGCACATAAGACTTGCTGATTCACACATATTGCTAAAAGAGGAATAATGTTATACATCATCATTTACAACTCTCTCTTATTTCTTTACAAGGACCTAGAGTGACAAGGACCGACTGAACTTAACTATACTCAGACTTAACTCTTGTGGCAGATCTACTCTGATGCAATGATATCTTCTTCAAGTCCATGTGATTTTCCTAAAATTTGTGAGTAGAGGGGTGAGCCTACTCGCTCAGTGAATGAGTACTTTAAAAAACAATCTAAAGCACTGATATAATTATAGATATACTTTTGAGCAAATGATATCAATTATAACAACAGTACGCTTTAAAGAGTCTAATAATTGACAATCATAAATATGGTAGGATACTCTAAATATCTATAAGAGTGAATCAATATATGAAATGCTTGATTGATCATAAAGAGAACTAATAATTCAGAAACATACAAAGAATAATTGAATAACTATACACACGTATTTGACCTCTCATTCATTTTATTACGCCCTGATCATATGTAGTATACTCTACATATGAAGACTCATAGTGCACTACGATCACACCGTACAAGACTTAGCGGACACACCTGGGAAAGGCTAAGTCTGACTACTCTCCTGGTCTACAATAGGGAAATGACTCTCTGGCCTAAACTGGACTCCTCCTCTAACCTGAGCACACAGGCGGAGAGTCAAGCCACCTCTTGGCTTTTCTGTACTCTAGTGCCACCAGGACTTCTGGTTGATGTTGGACACTACAAACTATAATTTAAGGAGACTTCCACTAGGGCTTCGTCCCTCGTGCTACTTGATAGCACGTTCCGACATCCATATACTGGACGATGCTAGGGCTAGGTTGTTTCACCCCTAAGGCGCATACCTCACATAGGGGTTCTACGGTGTTCAGGGCTCCTACATTTATTATTTTATTATTTCTAGAAAACTCTTTCTATATTGTACCCTTCTCTTACTTATACTTGACTCTGGTATCTCTATGGTGTCACGTCTACTTATTTGAAGTTATAATACAACATGTATATCATTCTAAACTTGGCAGAGCAGTATATTCAAAACACTGTAATATACTGAGTAATCAACATACTATACATGCAGGCAGACTAAAATTCTTAAATAAACAGATTACATGTCCACTTGGAACATACATACTAGAATCGTGCAATTTATCATCTTATTACACTGATAAGAGTTAATTACTTGACATATGAGTAATCGTCAATAGCACCTACAACTTATCTGTAATTTCTCAAAGAACGTGCATATCAACCCAAATCTTGAGTTATGCATCTCATAACTCAATTAAGAGTTAATTACTTATCATGACAAGAATTATTAATAATAACTAAGAACATTGATATCACAATACTTGATTCATTGAACACCCTACCCTTAGGGTTTCATTTAATCACAACAAATACTACAAAGAAAGGTGTAATACATCTATCACATACTTTTTAAATCTTTACAACACATGATACCTGGGATCTCAATCCCTTATCACATTACTGGGAATTCTCATCCCTTCACATCATTATCATAATTACTGGATCTGGGTATTCAAACCCTTAGATCATCACATAGCATTGTTACCTCTGTAACAAGTAACCATTACCTTTAGGTCCTTAGACCAAGGTATTCATTTCACTGGTTGTACAAGTATTCTCATGGCTTATAAGGCCATCACACATCTTGTCACCTCTCACTAGGTAACAACTTATTCCCATGGCTCCCATAAAGATTTCATACGCATAAACATTCACTGAATAAAGACTACTGTCAACAAATCATATAAAATCAATATATGTATGAAACCTTAGAACTGAGATGAATTTGGGTTTCCATACCATTCATTGGGATATCATGCATCAATAATAACATTGAATAAATAAAGTCTATAATGTCAAGAAAATCCCTTCAAATGGATTTCACGATATCTATTCGTAAATATCCAACTTTCCTCGCATCTAGGGTTTCACCCTCTTCACTGAGATACCAAACAAACACTACTCACTTTAAATGAAATCAAAGATAGTATCTGACATATATGTACTATGAATTTTGATAAATAATCATTCAAAACCAAGGGGATCTAGATAAGCAACTTTCTCTATTTACTTATACAATAAATTTCAGTCATAGACAAATTCCCTATATTTCAGTTTACTCTTATAACCTCTGCAAATACTTAGGGAATTCTCATTCGAATGCATTGTATACATTTATAATATGATTTTATCATCTGAAATTCATTCAAACAAAGGAAAAATCCATTTCATATCATTTTGCAATAACTTAAAACAAATAGACAATTCAGGGTTTGTAGTCGCATACGAAGCAATTAAAGATTATGGTTGATTTAACTAATTTTCGTGCAATATCATATTTAAAGAAAGTTCCCACTCACCCTAAGGTGTGAAAACACCTTAAAAACATATCCCATATCTGAAAATCTCAAATCCATATCAAATCCCTAGCAATTCACCCAATTCTTCTTCCTTTCAACTCGGAAACCCTAAAAATGAGGGATTATGAAGAAAGAGTGAGAAAATGGGAAGTTTTGATACCATTTTGGATCAAATCAAAGGAGGGAAGGAATTTTGACATGTGAGAGAAGATTCACCATGAAACTATATCCAAAGAAACTAAACTTACATAATTTCATCATTCCTTAGACCGCAAAACCCTAGGTCAACATCTCCATCAATTTCTCCTCTCAAACCCTAACTCTCTCTCTCTCTCTCTCTAGGATTTCGTTTCTCTAGATTTAATCATGAATTATGAGAGTTCCTTTTGTGTTAGGTTGACCATATAGAGCAATTGAGCTGCTTGGGTTAATTGCACATTGACCCCTCATTAATTTTTTTCTTATTTCAGCAGATTTTTTGTCATAAAAAGGTTTCTGTGAATTCATGTATTTAAGAGATCAAACCTTTTCCAAAAATTATGAGAATTTAGCATTTTGTGTAAAATTATGTTACAAAGATTTAGTTAAAATTTAAGATGATTCCAAGTTCCATTAAATAATAAAAAATCGAATAATGCACTGCTATCCAGAATTCTACAGAAATGTCAGTTACTGTAATTTGTCTACTGATAAGGTCACATCAAAAATTATGAAAATTTTACATGTTGTTTATGATTGAGTTTCAAATCTCCATTTAAAATTTAGATCATTTGGAATTACAAATAAATAATTAAAAATAAAACACTACACTGCTGAAAAGCACTCTGTCAACATTTTGGTCAAAGTATAGTTCGACCGAGAACCACATTCAAAGAACACTCAAATATTCTGAAATTTTTCTCTAATATGAATTATTGAGTTATCCATATCATATACAAAATTAAATTAAATAAAAAAATTGTAGAAAATATTAAAAATCATTTACCACACTACTATCCTGATCAAATTCCATACTCATGTACCATCAAAATCCTAATTTCAGCCAACTAGGGTTTATATTTCTCAAACCCTAATTTCTCAAACAATAGAACACTTAACGTTCTTATTAGGTTTAAAACATCATAATTGAATTATCATCATTAATTATATTTAAGCAATGATCAATCCAATTAAGCATATAATCATCCAGGTAAACCCTAGTTTACCAATTAAGCTCAGATGTGGTCATAACATATACCCAAACTTTATCTCTAAAAATGTTTTTGTTATTTAACAGAAACTACCTCAATGGAACTGCTTACTTTAACTATGGATATTTATGTTACATATGTCCAACTTGTTTGCATGTAAAACACTCTTTCGATTTGATCTCTCACATGGATTTAAGTGATTCTTTCCACTATTAGGACATTCTCCATCTTTTGTTACTTGGTTGGTCCTGTTATTGAGACTGCCCTAGTTTTATCTATCCTATAAAATGAAAGGATTTCATCATTACCTCTATTATGTGGTGCAAGGGATGTTCCCTTGGATCCTACGTTGTCTTCATAAATTGTGGTGGTAGACTCATTAGTGCAACCTCTTGCAACTCCTATTCATTCTACTATTCTCTAGAGCTATTCTTTTACATGTATAAAACATGTTACTCAAAGATACCACCTATTCAAACCTTCACATTACCTTTTTGAGTTGTAAGAACTTATCATGTGACTCAATGGAAGATTTCAGCTACTAGATCTCCACATGGAGCCCATAATTCAAAATGATGTTTCATTACATGCTTTTCAAGTTCAACTTATGAAAAAAAATGTAACAGGTATGTGATGGCTTCTTTGTATTCATTTACAGACAAATCCTATAGAAGAGTCTCTAAAAATGACTTATTCTCAAATATGATTAAGAGAAATATTGTCTCTCAAACTCCCATCTAAAGTTTCCCATGTGATAGGATCTCCAATCCTCTTGGATTTATCCATGGGCAACTAGTGGCAATCACTACCATTCTGTAGGTAGAATGTATGTTATATCTTCTCATTCTTGAGAATGTCCAAGATATGAAATATTTCTCTATAAATGCCATCCATCACATGCTTAGATGTAGATATCCTATTGAGTCACCAAACACCATCACCATTAGAGGTGGCGATGGTGTTTGGTGCCTCAATGTAGGCATCCTATGGCCACCTAGACCCATGTAGACATCATTTGTGTGAAGATGGCCCCCATAACTAAGTCACAAGACCTAGAGATGACTAATGTTTTGTTGTCCATGACTAGTAGAAGAATGTGCCCTCCTCCAGTCCTAATCTTATGACTAATCAACATTTGAAGTCTCATACCTATGCATGTTATAACATATTAAACCATATATAGATCACAATGAGGATTGTAATTTGATAAGAGGATGAACTAATAGAAAATTGTGATGTAGCACTTATATACAGATGAACTCTGATGTGAGAATTGTGTACCTTCAAATTTGTTCAAAACCTATTTTCTATCTTTGGAATATCAGAAGAAACCCACCGACATGCAAATGGATCTTCTCATAATATAGCTAAGGGTCAAAACCAAGTAAAAAAAATAAAGAATAAAATTAGGAAAAACCTGATAACCCAGAATAGCTACTTCATCAAAGAATTATTAATTATTTTTAACTCAAGCATTTAAAGTAAGAGATTAAACCAAGATATATTAGACTCTAAGTAATTTAATAAAAATATGAACAAATGCTTCACCACACAATACCCTCACTCCCTCATTATATACCTAATATGTGATAGGGAACCTATCAAGATTGAAGCGTAGACACAAGAGATACAAATATTGATGAACATCACTCCTGCCACTCCCTAATGATATTCAAGAAATCACTTATCCATCACTCTGATAATGTTGTATCCATTTTCACAACAAGACATAAGCATGATAAAGATGATGTTATCACACTCTCATGATATCGAACATCACAACAAACATGCATATATGTTGATAAATAAATATATGTGGAAATTAATGGGTAAATCATAATCAAGAGTAACGTTCCATGAACCAATGTCAACACAGAGAGAAGAAAAGAGAAATGAGTAGTGGCCTATACAAATGGGACAACTCTCTAGACATAGTCATGTTACTAGAAAAATTTACTTCATAATTATTCCAAGAAGGCAACTCGATGATTGCTTTAAAGAATGGAATTTAGACCTTTTTAATCACTTCAAGACTTGTTGAATGAGTCCTCAAGTTTAGCCTTTGCAAATTACTATGAGAATGATAGTGGTATGTCATAAGACAAACTCTAGAGTAGGCATGCTTTTCCTTTTCTTTTGTGAACAGTTTGGTAGAGTAATATGTTTTTTTTCAAGCATGATATACTCATTTCTGTATTTCCATTGTGCCTCAACAACCCTCCCACTTCTTACAAATCTAGCTTTACATTGCTATTTGTGATACACATTGGGCATTCATGAGAACTTGCCCTATCTTAGAGCAATTGGTTTTCCAAAGTTGTGCTAGTCGATGATCTAACAAGTAGTTACTTGTTATGAATAGAAAATCTCATTCTATGAGCTAGAAATTGATTAACTTCACAAACAATGCCAGTTGGCGCAGTAGAAACTCACACCCTATTAAGAGGTCTATGCTAGAAGCAAAATGATTTAGCTCAGTTATGCCCCAATGTATAAAAAATGATTATTTCTCCAATGTGATGTAAGTGTGTGCATGTGGATCATTCTAAGAACATTTTCTTGGAGCATTTGTATTTATGTTTTTCATTGCATTGATGTCCTATATATCCTAACTGGTAAGCTTTATAATTAACATGTTGGTACAATTTGGTTGGCTCCTCGATGCACTTAGCAACTAATTCGGCTGATAGGCCTGCTACATATTGTAATGCATGTTGCAAGTATGAAACCCCTAAAACTTCCGAGGAAGAATTTATAACAACTGGCATAGTTTGGGTAGCAACCTTTCAAATGTAGCATTTCTGTATAGGAATTTTCATATTTTGTTAATACACGTGGTCGTTACAAGTACCGGTATCAGTCTTGTTCAGCAATAAAAACGGTGATGCAAAATCACGCCGGTATCGACAGAATTTAAAAATACAGCATCGCTTCGCGTTTCCCTGCCATTCATTCAAAACAGCATTTGCTACAGCGAGTACCGGCGACTGACTGAATTACCACATACACGTCATTCATGTATTGAATCCCGTAACATAGAAAGTCAGTACCCGAACACACAGTGTAATTGTCTTGTATTGTGATGGAATTGACCTCTCCTCACACCATTACCGATATTCTTTTTTTGGATCCACGTATTCCCAAGGCAAAAGCGTTATTAATTTAAAACCATGAGTTCCGGTTGGCATTTATTTTTTTTATAAAGAAGACACAATGAAATGTTTTATAATTAGATAAGCAGGAAAAGTCAGTACGTAACGACTAACGACTAACGACTAACGACTAAAACGATACTATTACTCTATTAATGGTGGCATATTGCATATATCAACACGTAATGTTTTCAATGTTCGAAATGATTTGCCAATCAAACTTAATGCAGGTGACCGACACTGATCACTGATTAGTAACCGCTGTTAAGTTCCAGCCAGACTTACCAAACACTACGCTGCATTCTTCCGATCCGTTGTTGGTCCACTCCCGCTTTCTTTGCTGTTTCTTCGCTCGCTTCCACAGTCGTTGCACTCCACCCGTGCTACTGCTCATTCCACCGCGTTTACTTGGAGCTCCAGGCTCTTTCTTTCGTCTGTGGCTAGGGTTTTCCGGCTCCCCAGTTCCGGTGATCGAGGCCGCTGTGATGGTGAAAGTGAGGGGAATTTTGGTGGACTATAAGCGCATATGTCATTAGGGGTTCTCCATCACTGCTTACGACATTCCTGGTACTCACCTTCTTACGCCGTCGCCAAGACCGTCGCACTAGCTCCCCCTGTCCGGCCGATGTAGTCAGCTCTGCTTGGCAGAATATATGTTCTATAACCATTTTAGTGGCCTCACGCCGTAAGTCGCTGCCTCGTGTCCTTCCTCTTTCTTCAACCCCTTAACGCACCAGCTCACTGGATCCGGCAGTTATCAACAAACAATTGGGGGTCGAAGAAGATTCGCATTCATTACCGAACCCGAGCCTCATCTTCAACGGTGCCTATTACGTCATTAGAGGCGCCATGGACAGGGGTCCCTCTGGTTCGGAAGTTTCAAAGAAACCGAATGCCAATTTCTGATGGTATCGTAGAATGGTACTTGTCGCTACTTAAACCTATATTGAGGATCGTCTGACTTAGCGCGCACTTTCCCAGGTACTTTGTGCACATAAATTGTTCATGTTGATTTAGTGGCGCATTCGTTGCTTCCTTACTGGCGAATTAGTTGATATGTCCTTCTTAAGACTGTTCTAAATATGCACCATACTCATCACCCGTGCTTAGATCAATATTTTATGTATCAAAGTGAAAATAGGAGCATGAGAACACGAAAGGGACAACCAAAACCTTTCTGTTTGGATGTATGGAACATTCTATCTACCACTCCGGTGACATCACAGATGTCGATTCTCAAAGCTCTTCAAATTATTGCCATGACTTCCCAATTTAAGTGAAAATAGGAGCATGAGAACACGAAAGGGACAACCAAAACCTTTCTGTTTGGATGTATGGAACATTCTATCTACCACTCCGGTGACATCACAGATGTCGATTCTCAAAGCTCTTCAAATTATTGCCATGACTTCCCAATTTAACTGTATCTTTCATGTCTTATCTTACCTCAGCCCTTCAAAAATTTCTCTACCTTAACAAAAGAAAAACGATTCTCTTTCTCTAGCGATTTTGTATATCTAGCTTCCCGAGTAACCAGTTGAGCTAGAAGGCAAGATGGATAGATACAGAGTCTTTTTCTCAGTTTAAAATGCATTGCACCTAGACGATATGGTATGAGGCGTGTGAGCTTTAGGGGAACATGGCAATCACTGCTGTTATATAACCAGTCCTTCCTCTCCATGTACTTCCAAAATGTTGCACTAGAATTCTTATCACCCAACATCAAACTTCCCAGCTCCAGTTGTGACAAAATTTTCAAGAACCGAACCATTCCCTTTCTGTTAGTTTTCTCATGGCCATTGCTAGTAGTATGGCTGCTCAAGGGATCAAAGACTGAGGCAACCCTGCTAATGGAGCATATATAACTGTTCACTTTTTAGTGCTCCTTGCTAGTTAGCTAAGGGACTCAGCTTGCTTGGTACTTTGAACAGTAGTCCACAACTCTAGCAACAAGGTGTCTACTTTTCATGGTATCTTGATTGCCCAGAAATGTATTGAAATTGTGGCACGCACCACCTCATAGTTTTCATGCTTCAAATTAAGGAATTTCTTCATGAACTTATATGTGGCCAACAATTTGCGTATATATTGACACATAGAGATATGCGTGACTTATCTGAAAGTCTAATAGACTGTAAATTTGCAATTATTATCTTGTTCAATGTAAGAGGAATTGATATTAAGGTTGATGCATGCAAGTTATAGTTTCTGTAGTTGTATATATGTCATGAATAAGTCATAAAACTTTCATAAATCTGTTTCTTCTTTGTGATCAAATTTATATCGTCTCTATGACCAAAACACACTCTTTACATTTTGTTGAAATAGTTAAAATCCGTTGAAAGTTTGCAATTTGAGATCATGTTTAGAGGTACATATCTTTTAGTTTGGTGTTTATTTGTAGTCAAATCTTCTGTTCTATTAAATTTTGACAATTTAATAGATAGCATTCCATGCTGGAACCCATAACATTCTTTAATAATCGATACTTTTGATAGTTCCACTTATAGGATTTACATCCTTTAAAGCATTATATTTGGTCACATGAAGGAAAGCTAAGGTCACAATAGATAAAGTGCTTGCAGCTGATTTTTATCTGTTATTAGTCGGACAATGAACTGATCAGTTCAGATTAATAATCTAAAACCAGTGATAAAATAAAAGTTATCTAAAACTTTCCTATTTAGAATTACAGGGCCAGCTTCCTTCTAAATAAGTGGACATTACATGAATGCAATGGTTGTCTTCTAGTTGAAATTCTAAGGAGTTTCTTTAATTTGATGTAGACTTCAATGTTTTGTGGAAACCACCTAAACAAATTTCTGTTAACCTCTTTTTATTGTGTTATGGATCTCGTAGACTCGCAAGGAAATTTTTTTTTTTGGCTTGCAATTGAGTTCATTGCGGCTTATGCATCATAACTCATTAGCTTTTAACCTCCTTTTTATGTTAATGCCAATTCTCAAATCCGATAATTATGAAAAAATAAATCTGTATTTGTAGGAGACGCATGATATTAGAAAAGAATGGTTCTCTTGCAAAATTTAATATCTCCCTTGAAATTGTTGGCCATGAGAAAGCAATTAGCATTTCTTTTTCCCTTACTATCAGTATCACTAATGGAATTGCAAGAACATGAGAAGCAGATTTGAATTTTTTCCCCCCAAAATGTTCAAGAGAAGGGGATCGACAGACAAATCAATTGAAGATCATCATCTGCAAATTAAAAGCCTCTAATATATTCTAGAAAGTCTCTCTCTTTAACGTCCTAGGATCCAAGGTCTCGGATAAAGCGATCTTAAAAGGAATGATTAGACTACCCATATCACCAAGGTGCACCTCTTTTTCAGGGAGCCCATCACTAGAGAACTCTGTGGTTAAGCGTGCTCATCTCACAGTAGTACTAGGATGGGTGACCTGAGGAAGTTTGTCCTGACTTGCGCATGAGTGAGGACAAAGCGCACAATTAAGGCTAGTGGTGATCTGTGGGGCCAGTCGTCATTCTTAAAATTCTACTAGCCTTGGGCAGTGGGCCCGGGTGTTGCACTCTCCCTTTGATCCGCCTTTAGGAAGTATGTGCTATAGCCCATAGTCACAAATTCAATATTAGGGATACGTTCGGTTGAGTTGAAAATTTTGGAATTCGACAACTATGCGGGAAATTCGGGTATAAAGCGGTCAATGTACAGTAAAAATACGGTCAACATTTTGGCAAAAAGCTCGGGAAAAAATCAGATGATATATACATATATTGCATACATTTTATATGTATATATATATATTCTGCACATATATATGTAAATATATATTGCATACACATATATATAACTATTACATACATATTCATATAAATAAATTACATACAAATCCGATAAGGAGTGACTCAAGTGATCAAGCACGGTGTCCCCTAACAAAGGGACGCGGGTTCGAATCCCAGTTGCCGCCTTGATTTACCACCCTCCTGGGTATTCAGCCTCCGCAACGGGTGTGGGAGAGGGGGGTAGAAATCTTTATCTCTTAATCTCATAAATTACATACAAACACATGTGTTTATATACACAGTATAATACCAGAATAGAACTATGTTATATGTGTTTATATTATATTATAAGTGTTTGCATACACATATATATAACTATCACATATATGCACCCAACTATGTTAGTCTTAATCAATATAATACGGGGAAAGAACGTATAAAACGAGAAAACATACTAAACGTGAATAATTTGTGAATCATATGGGAATAAAACTTTCGGAAATTGGAATTTATTCGACCGTTTCATACGTCTAGGGAAGAAACTTTTTAAAAAGGTTGGAGTATATTGCGACTATGCTATAGCCTGTGCTACAACTCATTTTCTTGGTTGACCTAATCTTGACTCAAACCTACGTTAGCCATGATCTGTATTTGGTAACCAACTAACTCAAACCTCGTATCTTGGGGCTGGGATTTAAACAGTGAAAATGTTAAATTTGCCCCACTAGAACCGTGTTGCTTCTGTGGGATCCAACTAAGCCCTTCTTAGAATAAAATGTTAAAAAAAAGAGGTGCACACTGTTGCCAAGCAAGTATTTTAGCACTATGGATGAACCCAAAAGGAAGTTCTCTTATCATCTTCCAACCTCAAGAATTTGTCAAATATTTATTGCAGATCTAATAGAATCCCTACCCAAAAATGAGTGAATCTGGAAAGGTTGGTCACAAGGTACCATTGCGTTCCATTATAATATATGCTAAAGACGCTTCATCAACAACCTACCATCGAAGTCCACCGGGAGGTAAACCCTGTGCCATTAACCCTATGTTGTCCCGCCTTCTACCTACCATGTTGTAGGGCAAAAGTCACAATAACAGTCCTCCAAGTAAGACATGTCATGATCTTATCAATCTTCCCCACTGCATTAGGAGTCTCAAAGGCAAACTTCACATATTTAGGGAGGGCACCTGGAACATTCTTGAATAAATCCACTTCCACCAAAACATATATAAGGTTTCCACCGTATCAAATGAGAGTGAAATTCATCTGTATTAGTTGCATTGTAAAATCCTTAGATGAAAGAGAGGCCCATCTAAGAATCAAGAAATAGTAAAGAATAATGTGTAACAACTAGTTTTGCTAATAAATGCACAGAGAAACAAGGGTTCCTGCCCCAATTTATTTGCAGTCAGGGTTTAGGGTTTAGTGTGAGCAGGTTGTTCGACAAGCATCATCGAACTTGAACAGAAAGCCCCTGTTTGGTTCGGGGCTGGCTTTATGCAAGCCTGTCTGTCTTGGACGAGTTTAGGCCTGCTAGAGTCTGATTCTGTTTGGCAAACCAGTCTGATTCTGTTTGGCAAACCAGTCTCATTCTGTGGGGCTGGACTCATTTCAGACTCGTTTCAAGCTGATTCTGTTTGGCTGTGCAGGCTGGGTTTAGTCTGATTCTGTTTGGGAACTGTAGGCAGGATTAGCTGAATCTGTCCTATTCTCGCAGAACTGTTGTTAAAAATGTGGCCTTGTGACGCCGTTTAAACAGAAGTTTAAAAAAAAAGTAACTAAAATATGAAATTGGCAGTCAAGCTACATGAAATATGAAATTTCCCTAATATATTTTGTTCATAACATAAACAAATTACATTATCGTCAGTAAAAGCAACTGATAATAATCATAATTGTTTACGGGTGATCTTCGTCAGGGGAGAAGGACAACGTTATGGCCTCATCGTACTCGTCCCATGACACTTGGCATGGTTCCTGCACTGGCTGCTTGTTTTGTTGTTTGATGTCGTCTTTTGCCCAATCAAACAACAATGGCAAATGAGGAACATGCTGACTGACTTTGCCCTTGAGGACTTTGCCCTTGACTTGATCATCGGTCCCGATTTTGCCTCCTCGTTTGTGTGATTGCAACATGGTTTTGTGCATAAAAGGTTATCTTCAACATATTTATGAATTTTTTCCGGTGACATCAAAAGTTTTTCAAATTTTGGCCTTGCCCTTGCCTTTGCACGCGATGTCGACATCTACAATTAATAAAAACAAAGGTATGAACAAATAACATAATTCGTAAAGTAACTGTGGCAATAAGATAATAATGAAGTACGAAATTTGATCGCATTATGGTAGCAACATATAATAATGTAACACATAAGTAGAGAATGTATATTGTTGCGACGCAAAAACACAACTACATTTAGCACTAATGTTACAAGTTCATTTGTTTATTTCAATCGTCAGTGCTAAAAAAAATCCCTGGTGGGTAAGTGCGACGCGTCGTCAAGAAGTTGCGTTCAATGCTTTGTTGCGCGGGCAATGTGGGGGGAGGCAATAAATCTGCCAATATGAACATATTGTCTCTTACAAACTCTCTTTTGATGTATTGCCATCGCATTTGCAACTCAGGCAATGAAATGTAAGGGCCTCCTGTTATGTATAAGAACTGGTGCCATGCCTCCATCCAAGCCTGTGTAGAGTATACTCTATTTACACATCTACCCACGTGATACTGGGTTCTCATCAAACCCCTGAGAACCATATCAAGCTCGTGTGACCAGATAAAAGACGGTGTCGGCGGTTGGGCAGCCATATAACAGATTCTGTAAGTAATATAATTTTCAAAAGTAAGGGTGTATATCACAATTAATTGTATTATTTGGTTTGAGCTAACGTTAAGAAAAAATTCGAATAATAACATACATCATTAATAAAACACTCATCAACATGAAGAAAAATTTCATACCACTTACAATGTAATATGACGTTTATAAAAGTGCCTAAATTAAACAAGTGTATGATGTTCATAACATCCATTGATAGTCATTCTCCAGCGTCATCGGGGGTGAATGAAAAGTATGGCCGCCATTCGACGTTACGGCGTCATCGAGGGTGAAGGAGTGTCCAACAGAAGCCTACATTGTTCCTCCAGTTCTTCTACGTAGCGTTCTAGATAATCATGCTCATACTTTTTGTTGGTGTAAACATCATGGTGGTTGTGATGAATTTCAACAAAATCTTTCAAGTTCATAGCCTGACCCCACACTGACTTGCACTCGAGCGTGAGTAACGCAATCTCAGCTTTCAATGAATCAATTGTAGGCCTGAGATCGAGTGCCCAACGAAAGTATCTGCAGCGATCTTTCCCCTAAAATGTATTATGAAGTTTACGTAAATGACAACGAATGTGTAACGTACAGAGTGGCTACCTAATATGTGTGTTTGTACAAGCGCACCTCGCGAGAAGGACATATGTAATACATTTCGCCAGGTCTTTCACTGAGAATTCCAAAGTCATACAACCCTGCATCGTCAGTGTTAAGTCGCAAGGCTGTGTCTAACCCACAGTCACACCGCACAACTTCAGTTGGATTAATAGACATCTACACCATGCATTTGAATCAGTCAAAGGATTTATGGTAATGAAGATTGATTGAAAATTGAAACAATAACATACACGATAGGCCCCATGGTTTGTTCAATCATAAAATCAAGGTTATATTATGAATGTTCGACATACATCAAAGATGTTATACATCTATGATGTATTGTAACCGTCCTCATTTGAAGTGTTGTCGTCGCTAGTTATGTGCAGACGTTGGCGAAGATATTGGGACCTCGATCGTAGATCTGTAATTTCTAATTGTAGCCTATCAGTGTCTGCTCTGGTGGAACAGACAAAGTCACACTGCGAAGACCATAGCTGACGTTCACTGCGTGCATATGCAAGTTGTGAAAGCATTGCAGCCCTAACGACGGTTAGTGTGGCAATTGTGGGTACAACCCGTTGCGCGGGCAACCTCATATGACATCTATTTTGATTCACAACCCTACCACACGTAAAATATGGCCTGTGTGGGTTGTTGTCTTCAAAACGTCCGTTTTGTGCATCCTCGGCATCCATATATACGCGTACAGTGGATTGAAGGCCGCATTGACAGTGAGGCATTCCGTTCTCCATTTGAAGACAACCTATGTTGACACAATGTGACGATTCAGATCAGGATCCAAAAAACCAATTCGGGAATAAATCTATTACATATATTGTACTATCGCGACCCCCAAATTTGATTAGCAATGGATTCACGTAAGACTTCACCCTCCCTTGAATCGGCCTGAGTTGAACCTTGCCCTGAACTCGGGGGAACGCCGGGTGGGGGAATAGAAGACGATGAATTCTCATCAAGTGGGTCATCCATTATGGTGTCGCCGTCATTTTGTCGTCGGATGAAATTGTGTAGGATATGTCGGCCCTGTGAATGCGACATTGTGAATGAATTGGATATGTCGGCCCCTTCTTAAGGTACGCAAACCGTCTCTTCAGCACCCCAAATGCTCTTTCTACAATATTACGTAGTTGAGCGTGTCTGTGGTTGAACATCTCTTTCTTGCTGGTGTAGGAATGTCTGTTTCCTCGGTACTCAGCAATATGGTATGCTGTGTTGCGATAGGGTGCAACAAATTGACAAGTGTTGGCATACCCTGCATCTACCAGGTAAAACTTCCCCGGCGGAACTGTAAACCCGCTATGGGTCCTTGCCGATTGCAGGACCCTTTGGTCGGCAGCCGACCCCTCCCACCCAGTGAGGACATATGTAAACTCCATGGAGAAGTCTACTACAACCATGACATTGAGAGAGACATTCCCTTTTCTGTCACAATATCGATTTTGTTTGTCTCTGCTGACCAAGACAGGGATGTGTGTTCCGTCAATAGCCCCTATGGCATTCTATAAACCAAAATAATGTTGTAAACATACAGAATGTTTGAAAATTAATTAAATTTATTAGGGGGGGTAACTATTACCTTGAAGTATGGGTAGAACCTTGCATTATGTAAAATGCGAGTATGTGTTGTCGTGCATGTAGTTGCGGTTTGCATGACAATGTAGTCATGGGTCAACGCACAAACAACGTCCAAGACTTCGTTGAACTTTCTGCTAATGGTCTCACCGGAGTGAATGTAGTCCTCCGCCAAAGTACGACTTGTGTGTCCATGGCCAACCATCTGCAGGAAATAGCAGACTGCCTCAACTGAGGTGACGCCTCTACTACCTCGCAAGAAGCCACGACTCTCAAGCTTGTCGACAAGGGCCATTATAGTTTGTGGACGCATCCGATATAGGTCATAAGCCCTTTGTTCGTGACCGGTCAATATTTCTAAGACCTTTATGTGGCCACTCCTGATGCTAACAGACCTAGGGATACGAGGTGGTGTGGAGGCATCAACGTCTACTGCGTCCATGATTGAGTATGCAATAGAGTCAGCAATTAAATCACCAACGTGAATCACTGGCCACAACAAGGTATCTAATAAAAGGTTGTTGAGCATGTCATGTGTTTGCGGTTGATCATTGGCAGACATGATGCCTACATGTACAATGAAAACAACAACATAATAACTGCTACAACATAAGACAATCCAATTCACGTGCGAAAAATAAAATATTACAACACTCAATCAAATGAAATTGTACGGATATGTAATGTGCGTGCGGAAAATAAATTATTACAACAGTCAATCAAATGTAAATGTTTGGACGGAAAATAATTAACATCAAATGCATACGAAATAAACCGTGCAATTATGTTCCCGATGGGCCAGCTTCACTGGATGTAGGAGACCACATCGGTGGCATGTCTGGGAAGTTGGGTGGCGGGATAAATGGTGGCTGAGACGATGTGCCTGGGAAGTTGGGTGCAGAGGAAGACGACATAAATGGTGGGTGAGACGATGTGGTATTGAAATTGGGTGAAGGGAATGGCGGCACAAATGATTGTTGAGATGACGTGCTGTTGAAGTTGGGTGAAGGGAATGGTTGCACAAATGATTGTTGAGATGACGTGCTGTTGAAGTTGGGTGAAGGGAATGGTTGCGGAGACGGGAAATAAAATGAAGGCATTGGAGGTACATATGTGCCAAAACCGAATTGTGACCTTTCACAAAGGTCGTTTAACCACAAGGTTATCTTTGCAGGGGTGTTTTTGAGGCTAAGGTAGATGTTGCGGTTTGTAGAGTCCTTGATGACGTTCACAAGTGTAGTAAAAACAGCGGTTGGGGCATCGGGGAAATTGTCATTAAAATGTTGTAAAATGTTTGCCAACTCTTCTTTTTCATAGGCTTTGGTCAACATGGATGTGCCTAACTCGTGAACCTTTGTGTAAACCTGTGTGAACTCAGCCAGAACTTCATTGGAAAGACTACATCGCTCTTGCGGCGTTGATTGTTGTTTCCTGCGCGTATGGGTAGAAGGACTCCTGCCCCCAACTGACGGGTTATCTGTTTCCCCAGGCCGCGCGCTTTCACCCTCACTTTGCACGGTAGGTGCAGGTACGCTACGCTCGTCTGTTGCCGATTGTGTGTACATGGGTGTATCAGCCGCGCCTAAGTCGACACTTACATCATCCTCAGACGCAACATCTGCAGGAATCTGACTGTCCGCCGAAGACATTGCTTGGTGTCCTCTAGCAATGTTCCTCCCCGCCATTAGCTCTATGTCGTAGTAGTGGGGAAACGGGCGCCTAAGCAACCTAGTCAGGTCCCTATCTGCCTACGCTTTCAAAAATATGTGTATTAGGATAATCATGTTTACATGTACAGTCACAATTTGTTAGGATAAAAGTTCTGTATAGTGTGCGTACCGCAATGGCCTCTTTCCACTCAGGGGTGTCCGGTACAATGGGCTTGTGCCTTTCTTCATCCCATCCAACGCCACTCTTGTTGGTCAAACCCTTCAAATGGACGTAGTCCTTTTTAAGGTTCTTCCAGCGACATCTTATTTGGTCTAACTTATACACGTCGCCAACCCTATTATTGACATCAGAAGTTATTTCCCTCCAAGAGTCCCTAGTAAAATTACCATCAATACACCTGCCCAGGTCATATTGTCTGCGCAATGCTGTCACCACAGCGGCATCAGACTCTCTTGTCCATACAATACGGTGGTTAGGGTCGACGGGAGGCATACTCGTGTAGTTGCTGCAATATTTGATGACATGAGTCAAATTCTTTGTCTGAGATCATCAATCAAATTTTTTGTGCTAAAATACATTTCTATTTTTTAGTACCTTTACATAATCAGTGTAAATGTTTAATACAATCAGCATATACATTTCTATTTTTTGTGCTAAAATACATTTCTATTTTTTTGTGTGTTCCTTCAATACTGATTCAATCAGCATATACACAAGCTTCATTGATTAACACCGAAAAACAAATAATGAAACACCAACGAGCATATAGGCAAGTTACAAATATACACAAATGAGACAAGCTTGATTGATTAACACCCAAACACAAATAATGAAACACCAATGAGCATGTAGGCAGGTTAATGATCAAATAGAATGATTAGACAGTTAATGATCTCGAAACAGGAGATGGTACAAACTGAAAAAGGTTTGGTAATTACTCCTTAACCAAGATGGAATGCATACCCAGCCCCAGTAAGGAATAATGGATGAACGAGAACCAAGATGGAATGCATAAACAAACCTTTTGTCCAACTGGTTTACAGAGAAAGCATCTCGACCAGGGAATACAGACTCACTAATATGACAGCAGAGGAAAGGATACTCCTTAACCAAGATGGAATACAGACTCAGTAAGAAAAACGCATTTCAAGCTTCAAATGCAAGTGGAGTGTGGTGTATGACTAAAACCAAGTCAAGTCTAACATCTTTCTGAAAAGCCAGCAACAGGATATGGTGTATGCTCCATATCACCATATTCAGCCATCAAACAAACGTATAGTACCATCATTTAACATCCCCATCAATTCAGACATTTACCCCAAGGCATAATAATTTGGATGTTACTGGTTTTTGCCCAAGCACATGTATGAGAAATTGATTCCAAATGTAAATGAATCTTGTTTGTTGATATATATTGTTTATAAAATGAATCTGGTCATTCCCTGATTTATGAATGAATGAGAATGGCCCTGGTACCACATGTATGTGAACCAGTACAGACCCAAAACCTTGCTACGGTTCTAGTACTTATTCAGTTGAAGTCGTAGAAGGAAATAGAGCAATAAATGAACTGAAGCATGAACAATCAGAAATTATCTGAATGACATAAGTTACAAGGACTACTGATCACTGAATTTGTAGACATGTAATTTGATCAATTCAGACATTTACCCCAAGGCATGATGATCAATTCAGACATTTAATGTCTAATAAGAAGACAAGGATATATGAAGTTATAATCCTAGATCACTGTCACATATATAACATTTTAAATTTTATCACATCTTCATATAGGTAGATCGTATGGCATACATTAAATCAACTATTTGTACATATGATAAGGTAACTACAAAGACCTTCATTACATATACAAATAATATTTTTTGACAAATCTTCAACTGATATCTAGTTTTTAGTCATCTAAATGTTAGTAATAGAGCATCAGAAATAAAGGTATAATGACATGGTTCAAAAGTAGCATATAAAAGTGAGTAACAAGGTGTGTGTCTAGATAACTACAATTGTTTTAGCGTGTTCCAATATAGAAACACACTTTCTAGGCTCCATTAGCAAGTCTAACAGAGTTGTGCTTTTTACACAACCAAGATTGCAAGAGGACTATCGTGTTGATGCCACTGGAATTTCCCATGATGAGGCTACAGAGTGCAATGGGTATACAACTTCATTGTTATATAAATTGTAAGCATACCAAGATATCACCTTTATTTATAAGGTGATGTATTACACATATTTGGTACCTAAGTGAGGTGATTAAAAAATAGAATATCACCCACATGGTTATGCAAATATTTTTTCATAAAATAAAGTCTATAGGAGTGTGCATACATAATGTAATGGATGGTAGGAAATATGGTAAAAATCACCAACTTTTTATGGATTTCACATGTGATAGCCATAGTGTGTTGACTTTTGTATTTGGTAACTGAAGCATGATAAAAAATCATACATAATGATGCACCCTCAAACTAAATGAAAACCCATCACCTTCTCAATCATTTTTTGTAGCATATAGTATGCATGCAATCACAATTAAAGTTCTATGGCTTGTTTCATACTAAATATCAAGGTACGAAAATGGTTAATGGAATCCTATGTGTGGAGAAGAAACAACAATAGAGGTGGCACAAGCAACAAAAACAAAATAGAGAGTGATTGAAGAAGGAAAAGTATCAAGACGTGACAGAAGAAAATTAAGGAGGTGGTAGTGATGGGAGGCATCTGTGATGTGAGCATCAAAAATATTTATTGGAGGTGAGAAAAAATCAAAATAAATACTGAAGGTGGTATTGGAGCATATGATAAGTGGTGGCGCCACTATTTATCAAATACAACACCATGAAAACAACAGTACCAATAGCAGTGACAGAGAGGGAGAACAATGACGTGACTAACATCACAGGATCAAAAGGGGTTGGGTTCAAGGATCTAATGAGAAAAATGGCTACATAATGAGAAGCAAGTTGTTATAGGTTCAATAAGGGTTGTTATATAGTAATTACACATCTTTCTATATAAGAGACTCTCCATTTTTTATTATTGTTTACTTATTTATATATATAGGATGATGGAAACAGATTATTTTCTTAAAATCTAGTTGATAAATTGAATGTGAGTGTCATGTATCTCTGCTAGTTCAATTTTCTATTAAATTGAATGTTGGAAATGTTAGACTCATTAAATAATCATCACTATAAAGTAAGAGAGTCACATTTTTCATAATGTTATCAATAGTCTATAGGAATCAATTTTTTTCCTATTGAAATCGTGCTTCTTAGACCAACACATACTACAGACCACATCAGTTCAGAGACCATGCTCGTCCAGAGCATCAAAACAATAACAAGTATGTTCTGTGCAGAGTAAACAACGGGAAAAGCATCAAAATCAACAACATTGTGCCCTATTCAAAATCAAAATCAAAATCTAACAACTGAAACTCAACCGAAATGACGATAACATCAGATTCACCCGTACATGTTTCGATAAAGAACACCATTTCACAAATGTTTTGGTACTTATTCGACATTGTGCCCTATTCGACATTGTGCCCTAAAACCGAAATAACCCTCTACCCTACCCAGAGACCAACCTGAGCAGAATCTCTCCTTGGAGTGACGACGGAAGCGGCGGAACCTGGGCACAAGCGTCGACCTGGGCAGCGCCGACAGACCACGAGCGAGCGACAACGATCTTCTGCGGAACACCTCACAACACTTCGACGAAGAAGCTTGTGTAGAAGTCCAGCACCTCGCAGCACCACACCCCCAATTTAAAGGCACAACACTGACTAGGGTTTCGGATTCCTCTGTGCCGCCTACGCCTTCTTCTGTGGACGACATGACCATTCATGGCAGACCTGGCGAACCTTGCTTTTGACCGACCTAGCTCGCCTTCTTCCAAGCACCGGAACCTTGCTTCTGACCGACCTAGCTCGGCGGTGGCAGGCGGCAGGAAGCCTAGCGGCCGCTTGACCGGGCCAACCATGGCAGATCGAGGCAGCCTACTCGCATTTACTTCACGGGCGAGGTACCAGCAGCGCCGAAGCTAGCTGCGTCGGGAGCAGACAAGGGGGGAAAGCTGCTTCGCCAGGGAGAGAGGGAGAAAGACGCGACGCGAGGGACGAGGGACGCGAGGGAGTAAACCGGGTTTGAGATTCCAAACCTGCCTCTACTTGTACTGGGTCAAGCTCAAAACGGGACTTACTAAACGCAAAACGGGGTCTCGAACCAGTCTCCTTGCCAAACGGAAACCCAGCCCGAGCCGGACTAATTTGGTCCTACGTGTCGCTACGCGACAAGGCCTAAACCCGGTCCACGCCCGAACCAAACAGAGGCAAAAGGGTGGTGGTTTAACTTAAGGTCGGGTTATTAGGTTTCAATGGAGGGTTCATTGTTCATTTCATGAAGTTCCAAAACGCCTTAGATTTTCTACAAAACATTATAATAGGCTTGAGAAGGGACCATAGATAATTAGCAAGTTGGTTGTTCAATCATGTCATCAAATACCCAAGATGTTAATATCAGAGTCAAAATCCTGATGTAGTCAACATAGAGGCTTTTGAGTGTTTATCAGATAAGGTTAGGATACACTGAGATTGATCATAAATCTCAGTTGGATTTGAACAAAACTAGGGCATCTTGTGGCCCAAAAATAGATCATTGGAGAGTACATACACGCACATGTATAGGCATTACCAGTTCATATGTTGTACGCATAACATTATAGTAGTTATCACTTTCTACATTCTGCAGACAATGACATAGTAACACTAAAAGCTTGAATTCTGTAATCTTTCAGTTAGCTTAAAAAGTTGAGACTTTGAAATTCTGGGGGAAATTACAAGATTCCAGTTGTATTATAAGTTACTTCAATGTAATCATATAGAACTGTATAGTATAGTAAATAGGTATTATCTATCTCAAAAATCTTAATGTATCTAAGCATGAAAATATTCCAATTTAATAGGTCATTGATATCAAATACTTGTTAAATCGTATGCAAACGGGCATTGACTGGAGTTAACCTTACTAAGAAACTACTATGAACCCCATACATGCATAGTGACAAGTTCGGGATTCGACAATTTTTTGGCCGGCCAGAAAAAATCGGAACTCAGAAAAAATTGGGAAAATTCGTGAAAAAATCGATAAATTTCCGTCAAAGTTCGGTCAACTATTCGGTAATAATCGAGAATAAGTCAGCTATGTACATACATACATATATGTGTGTGTGTGTGTGTATGCATGTATGTATATATACATACATATCCGATACATGTTCTATTAAGGTCATAAGACATACAATCTTATTGAGTGAAAAAGTAGGAAACGAATCAAAGAATAGTTGAGCAATAACAATGAACTGTCGGGAGTGGGGGAAGGAGGTTTAGTGCATATCAGGAGTTTTGGTGTACATGGCTTGGGAAAAAAGAGAGCAAGTGACTATAAAGAGTAAAATCGTGAAAAATCGTGAAAAGTCATGAAGAATCGTGAAAAATCACACAAATCGCGAAAAACGGGATAAATCGTGAAAAGTTGTGAAAAATCGGCAACTAGCGTGTTAATCATGCTGAACATTTGGGGGCCTATAAAATTGCAAAAAAAAATTGCCGTTTTTTGTAAAATCCGGAGACTTTTGTTACTATGCATATAGGATATATTCATCAAACCATGATTCTACATTGTATCTCATGTAAAACAAAAATTCTGCATGCAAAGCCTAGTCATTGAGTGATAAGTCTAAACACATTATCAACCAGATTTTCCTAGTTTGGTTAAAATTTCTTCTATTAATGTCTCTTCTTGGTTCATGCCATGTATAAGACAACTAGAGGCAGTAACATGCTTGTATAGAGACATAGTAGGATTTCAATGCTCTTACAAAGATAAATTTGATCATATAAATTACAAAATCAGAATTTTAAATAGTTAATAATTAATTAAAACTTGGAAAACTCACTAATTAATCACGAACAGTGTTATTCGTGCTGAACATTGACTAAGGATTTTGGTAAATTTACATATTTTTGATGATTTCTTAGCTCTATGGGCAATGTGTTTCTTCTTAACAAACAACTGCAGAATGAAGGGTTATATATTTTCAATATCTTGCCCGTGGTGGCGGCGGCATTAGTATTTTGGATTTTTGGAACTTCCCCATCGAATTTAATTCTTATTTGTTCATCTGGACCACAGTATCATGATTTTGTTCACATCCAAATAGTATTATGTTGGGTGTATTAGTATATATATTTTACTGGATTTATTTTTATTCATGTGTTATGGGCTTTAGACTTGTCTTGTCTATTGGCAATGTTCAAAATTTCGACCGAAATTTCTGTTTCTATGGCAATCAGACATCGAAATTGACTGACGAAACTCTCAAAATAGGCAGATCATCGAATTTTTTTTCTACTTTTTCATATACTATGTACTACCTGAAGCATTTTTTTGCACAATTATGTGTCTTTAAGTCTATATATTGTGCTTGCAAACTATAATGATTTAATTCATTGATTTCACCATTGAAAATTGACATAAAAAATCCCCATTGAAATGCCCATCAAAACAGTTCAGGGTCATTCACTCAAAAATGACGAGACCCCACCCCCACGTATCAAATATGAAATATTACTACATATTTGAGTAGATCTACACTAGTAATTCATTCTGGTAATAAATTAATTCGTTTATTTTACCATCGAAACGCCAAGAACACATTTATCAAATTTCTGTCAAAATTTTTGTTTCTGTGGCCACCGAAATGACATCGAAATCGGACATTTTCTTCCTTGTCTATTGGCCTCTTTCTTTTATCTCATATTGCCTGTCTCTGCCTTATTCTTTACTCTCTTGTCCTATAAAAAAGAGTCCTCTGTAATTGTTTTACTCATCTAATACAAAACCTTTTATTATTTTAGATGGTATGAGAGCACCTTGATCCTCCTTAAACCCTTCCCACCCTCACTCTAACCTATGCCATCCTAAACCCTAGCCGCCACCCCTCCTTTCCCCCTCCCCTTCTACCCCTCCTGCCGCTCGCCGCCTATCCTCCCCTTCTCCCTCCCGCCGTCATCCCCTCTCCTCCCTGCCGCCTCTCCACCTATCGCTGCCATCCACCCGCCCATCCTCCCGCCGCCACCCGCCCATCATCCCCTAGCCGCCGCCCGCCGCCACCACCTCCACGCAACATCTTTGATGCTGTCCTACCCTCCTTCCCTTCCTACCACCTCCTCTCCTTCCTCCCCTCCTTCACACCATCCTTCTCCCTACTACCCACCATATCTCCCTCCGACTAGCCACCATTAACACTCTTTCCCTTCCCTGCTACTCTCTGGACGTCTCCGGTAACTTTCCAGTTATAGCACGTTGACGGCGTAACTGGTTCTCACTTTCTTCCTGCCTACGCCTCATGGTGGAGTAGTTTTTCCTCCATGTTGGCGTATGTTTTTCTATATCCGATGCTGCCCCTATGTGGGTTTTCTCTGATGCGTCAGATCTCCTACTGCTATCTTCTGCCCCCGTGCAACTGTTATTAGTGTTGAGTTTCTGTTGCTGTTTTTGTCTACTGACTACGTGCCTGCTGCTCCTGCCTACTACTCCTGTCTGCTTTGGCGTAGTGCATATTGCGTACCTCATGGCGTCCCCCGATCCGCTCCGAAATCTGTGCGTGACTACTTTCACGTTGGACAACTCCAACTATCACACCTGGGCAACTTCTTTCGAGCTTTATGTCAAGGCTCAAGGACGCTATTCCCATCTTTCTACTAAAGGTCCGAATGTTCCTGATACAACTGTTGATGACAAGACAAAGCAGGCATATGACCTATGGTCAAAAGAAGATTCTGGTGTTATGACTTGGATGGTCAACAGTGCTGAGCCTAAATCAGCCAATCTCTTCTCCGTCTGCGGACGGCTAAGGACATGTGGGATCAACTTTCCTACGTCTATTCTCATCAGCAAAATCCGAAGAAAGTGTTTGATATCTTCAAACACTTGGCCAAGGAGTGCACTACTACGGATCCTATCAAAGACTTATTGTGCACTCTGGGATGAATTTGAGGTCTTCCATCCGCTCTTAGCTGATATTAAGGAAGCCCAACGACAGCGCAACGAGCTTCAGCTTGTTCAGTTCCTGACTGGGTTACCACTCGCCTTTGCGGGTGTTGTTGATCAGATTCTGTCCAGTGATCCTCTAACTACTTTGCGCGACATCCTGAAACGCGTGCAACGCTTACCTTCTGTCTCTCAAACGTCTCCTGACTCTTCTGATGGTATTGCCCTTGTTGTCCGATTTGGCGATTCTTTCCATGGTCGTGGCCGCGGTCGTGGGCGTGGTCGAGGGCATTCTACTTTAGGCCCTGGTCATGGTTCGTACTCGTCTGGTTCCGACTCATCTACTGAAAACGCTACTATAACTTCTGCAAGCGTACCAATCATACTGTAGACCGTTGTTGGATCAAGCACAACAAACCTGCTTGGGCGAATTAAGTTACGTCAGAACAACCTGATACCGCTGCTTCTTCTTCTGCTCCAACTTCTGCTAATTGGATCCGATCTAAGTTTGAGAAGTTGCTCCAAGCACGACTGGCTTCCTCTATTGAGACTTCTACCGATGGCGGTTTTGCTCTATTAGCACAGTCTGGTAAAAATACATGGGTTATCGACTCTGGTGCAACCTACCATATTATTGGCAATCATTCTTTATTTTCTAACCTGCATAAAACTTCTGCTATTCCCCTATTACACTTGCTGATGGTTCTCAAACACCTGTGTCGAGAATAGGGAATATCCGCACTCATGGCCATCTTTTATTACGCTCAACACTATATGTTCCTAAATTCCCTAAAAATATGTTATTTGTGAGTAGAACTGTTAAGAGCCTACGGTGCTCCATTACCTTTGACCTAGATGGTTCATGATTTGCGCATGAGGATGAAGATTGGTTTGGGCCATGGGGGACCAGATGGGTTATATTACCTGGACACGCCAAAGACTACTGCATTTCTGACTACTTCTGTGACCGACATCCAGTGACACTATCGCTTGGGACATCGTTCACCGGCTAAGTTGAAGCACTTCTGCGCATGAGGATGAAGATTGGTTTGGGCCATGAGGGACCAGACGGGTTATACTACCTGGACACGCCAAAGACTACTGCATTTCTGACTACTTCTGTGACCGACATTCAGTGGCACTATCGCTTGGGACACCGTTCACCGGCTAAGTTGAAGCACTTACTGCCTAACATTTCTGATTCTATTTTTCACTATGAAACATGCCAATTGGGCAAACATACTAGATCTACTTTTACCAAGAAAACTTGTATTGGCTCAAAACAGCCGTTTGATATAGTACATGCTTTGGGGCCTGCGTTTTGTTTCCAACATTTCTAGTTTTCGATACTTTATGAGTTTTATAGATGATTTCTCTAGAACCACATGGTTGTTTTTGTTAAAAGACAAATCTCATATACTTGATACTATCATACTATCACATCTTTTTTTGCTGAGATACATATCCAGTTTGATAAAACTATAATTTTTTTTCGTACTGACAATGCTCTTGAGTTCGTGCAACACTCAGTCTTTTTTGTCGAAAAATGGGTACCATTCACCAAACCTCCTCTGCATACACTCAATAGAATAGCATTGCTGAACGCAAGAATCGTCATCTTCTTGAGGTTGCTTGCACTTTCCTGTTCCACTATTAAGTTCCCCAATCTTATTGGCCTGAAGCTATTTCCACTGCGTGTTATCTCATCAACCGCATGCCTTCTTCTGTTTTTGGCAACCAAGTGAATTTTCAAATTTTATATCCTGATGCACCTCTTTTCACTGTGCCTCCTAGAATTTTTGGAAGTACTTGTTTCGTAAAAAATCTGCATCCTGCGTTAATAAACTACATCCACGTGCTACCAATTGTGTTTTCTTGGGGTACTCTAGGACACAAAAAGGATACCGATGTTATGATCCGATTACCTAAAAGTGGATGGTTTCTGCTTGTTGAGACTTGAGAGTTATTTAGTTAGTGTTTTATTATTAGTTTGTAATACGGGCCTAAGTGTTCTGGCCCATTAGGGTTGGTCTTATGTCTGTACGCTTCCCTGTTCTCCTATTTATAGGAGCAGGGTTTCTCGTAACAAATACAACTTATACCCGTCTTTTAAGATGGTATCAGAGCAGCGATCCTTGAGCCGCCGCCATATGTGAGAGAGAAACCGGAGCGAGATGTAGCCGGCGGGCGACCACCTTTCTTCCTTGTGGGTTGGCTGCCCACAGGCTGTTCCATGGTATTCCATGACTCTACCTTCTTTTTTTATCCGCTGATCCTACCTCTCTGTCGTCTACGTCTACTTCTCTACGCGCTGCCGCCGCAACAGCCAGCCCCCTCCACTTCTGCCGCCATCAACTACTGGTCGCTCACTGCTGCCACCAGAACAACCAACGCCGACTACAGATCTGCCAGCCGCCGTTCACTATCACTCCTAATCACGTCGTTGATCCCTAGCTATTGGCCCTTGCTACCGCCGCCAAGCAGCTATGTTGTTGCCCGCCGCCCAACCACTACTGCCTGACGACCTCTGCTGCCCTTGGCTGCCGTAGTTGTTGCTGCCTTCTGCTGCTTGCCTTGCAAATGCTATCCTGACCACTGCTCACTACTACCTTGCCGTAGCCGGTGGTCCTCCGTGCTGCTACTTCCTGCTGTTAAGTCGTCATGTTGCTGCAACACTCGTCATCGCCGCCAATCACTTGCCTCTGTTGCTGCCGCGCCTACGCTCGCCTCCACGCCGCCTTTGCACTGCCGAATCTTTTTGCCTGCCCTGCCGCATGCTGCTGCCCTTCCGTATGTGCTCCAGTGCCGCCTGCTACTCCTAGACGAGTCGCCACCGGCTTGTTGCTGTTGTCCACCGCCCCCTACCACCTCTAATCGTGCCACCAAACAACCCAATTTTTTATGCCCCTCAATATTTTCTACTGCCCCCCATATACTCTCTACATATTTATGCTAATCGGATCCAATTTTTTAGCCGTATCATATTTTTGCGGGGGCTTCGCCCCTGCATCCCCAGATTTGTTGCCCTACGGGCTAAACAAATCCCCTTTTCGGGTCGGAGAAAGATCCATTTGTTTTCCTATCCAAATCTGCCTAATCGGGTTATTTTGCACCATTACTCGCATTATCTACTACCTCCTCCACATATTTTTGCCTACACCAAACCTTGCCTCTACCATTTTTTTTGACTCTCCACGCCAACCACTCTTTGACTCCATCATGCTTGGCATGAGGGGGAGAATAGAGGATGAAGTGTAGAGGGAAGAGATGAGATGGAGCAGAACATTTTGCTGCTTCATGCCATATTTACTGCTGATATATGGATTCTTCTGCTACTATGTGATGCTTTCTGTTGATATCATTGCTTATTCGTCATCTACCTCGACTGCTGTTATGAAGTTACATACTAGGGCGTCATTCTTGCTACTTGTGCTATGATTAGCACATTTTTCTTGCTGCTATGTGCTTTTGCACTTTTTGCTGTCCGTGCTTTATTTGCACGTTGACTTTCTTCTGTGGACCAACACTCTCTAGACTCTGTGGACCAGCACTCTCTGGACTTTGATGTTTGTTGCTACTGTAATGGATATTCTATGAAGAGGGAAGATGGTGAAGACTTTTGTTGCTGACCCTACATAGAGCTTAGTTTTTATTGCTTGCTACTCTGTCTACTGGTCTTCTATCTGCCTACGTCGTCGACTTTTGCTGCTGTGCGCCAACACTCTTTGGCATGTCCGTGTTTTGACATGTGGACTCTCTACTTGACCGTTCCTTGTTTGCACGTCGACTTTCTACTTCTATGTTGCTAGCACTCTCTAGCTCGTCTGTGCTCTGTTTGCGCGTTGACCTCTACTGCTGTGATCCAACACTTTCTGGACTCTGTTGTGCCTGTGACGTTAGCTACTGAGAAGAAGACCATGACACTCTACTACTACTTCTGCTCCAGATGATCGAGAAGCTTCTATGACCTGCTTGCTTGGAGTATCTAAATGAGGGGGAGTTTCTGAGTGTTTGAGTGCTTTAATGTAATATTGAGGGGGAGAAATTTTTTGTATGGGCTTGGTTTATCATTTTTGTTGTGTTTCATTGTTTCCTAGTTTGACTCTCTGTTTGCAAGCTGATTTGGGATTCTCCTTGAGGGGGAGTGTTGAGAGTTATTTAGTTAGTGTTTATTATTAGTTTGTAATATGGGCCTAAGTGTTCTGGCCCATTAGGGTTGGTCTTATGTCTGTACGCTTCCTTGTTCTCCTATTTATAGGAGCAGGGTTTCTCTTATCATATACAACTTTTAGCCGTCTTTTAAGACTGCTGATGTTGTCTTTTTTGAACATATGCCGTTCTACTCTTCTGCTGGATCTTCCTTGACATCTGATTTGATTACGGATACTCCTTAACCTTTAATTGTTGATATTGTTCTGTTACAGATAGTCCTCTACCGGATGCCACTGTTGCACCTGCTCCTCCATTAAAGGTTTATCAAAGGAGACCGAAGGCACCAACTCCCTACATGGCCCCTCCAAGTCCTCCATCCTCGTCGGAAGATCCACCTTCATCTCGGGTATTTTCTGACTTGAATACTCCTATCAGTTTACGCAAAGGAACTCGGTCTTGCACTCAGCATCCCATTGAGAATTTCTACACTACTGCTAACTTGGGAACTAATTTTGCAAATTTTGCTTCTTCCCTGTCTGCTATTTGTATTCCTGAAAATGATACCCAGGCTCTTCAGCATCCTGCATGGCATCAAGCCATGGAATCTAAAATGCAGGCTCTCACTGATCGACATACTTGGGAGTTGGTTGATGCATGTGCTGATTGTTCACCAGTTGAATGCAGATGGATTTTCACAATCAAATATCAACCTGATGGCACGATTGAGTGACTCAAAGCTCGCCTGGTAGCCAAAGGCTGTGGCTAGTAAATTCTGAATGGCCTTTATTTTAGTTAGATGTTAAAAAATGCCTTCCTATATGGTGATCTGCATGAGGAGGTATACATGGAGCAGCTTCCTGAATTTGTGATTCAGGGGGGAGTCCTCAAAGGTCTGTCGCCTGCTCAAAGCAATTTATGGCCTTAAGCAAAGTCCCCGAGCCTGGTTTGATAAGCTGAGATCCATTCTTCAAAAGTTTGACTTTTGTCATTCTCAGTCTGATCATTCTATTTTTGTTAAGAAAACTACCTCTGGTCTTGTAGTGCTGATTATCTATGTTGATGATATCATCTTATCTGGTAGTAACTCTGCAGGCATCCAAGCTACTAAAAACTACTTGGAAAAACATTGTTACGAAAGATTTAGGCAAACTGATATATTTTCTGGGCATTGAAGTTTCTTGATCATCCTCTGGTCTATGGCTTATCTCAGCGAAAATATGTTCTGGATCTCCAATCTGAAACAAGAATGTTTGGGGCCAAGCCTGCTGTTACTCCCTTGGATCCCAACACTATCTGGGATGATGACAATTCTCCTCCGTACCCTGACCATCATCAATATTGCAGAATGGTAAGGAAACTTATATATCTTACTGTCACTAGAGCTGATATCACTTATGTTGTTTGACTGGTTAGCAGATAACTAGATAAGCCCCGACAATGTCACTGGGATGCTGTCTGCCATATTTTGAAGTATATGAAAAGTTCTCCTGGAAAAGGCCTGCTTTACAAGAAACATGGCCACTGTAATCTTACTGGCTATTCTGATTCTGACTATGTTGGAAGCAAGATAGATTGCAGATCTACATTTGGATACTATACTTTTGTAGGTGGTAACTTGGTCACTTGGCGAAGCAAGAAGCAAACTGTAGTTGCTCGCTCAAGTGCTGAAGCAGAGTATCGAGCCATGGCTCACACTACCTGCAAACTCTTTTGGGTACGAGGTCTTCTGAAAGATTTTGGTATCTCTGCTTCTAAACCTATTCCCATGCACTGTGACAACAAAGCAACTATCTTTATTGCCAGCAATCCCACCTTCCATGAACGCACTAAACACATTGAGGTTGATTGCCACTTTGTGTGGGAAGCTGTCTTATCTGGTCAGATCTCTACACCTTATACACCTACATCAGATCAAGTTGCAAACATTTTCACCAAAATTCCTCTGAAGACCAGATTCACTACTCTGACGGACAAGTTGGGCATGTTTGACATCTATGCTCCAGCTTGAGGGTAAGTATTAGTATATATATTTTACTGGATTTATTTTTATTCATGTGTTATGGGCTTTAGACTTGTCTTGTCTATTGGCCTCTTTCTTTTAGTTCTATCCCATATTGCCTGTCTCTGCTTTATTCTTTACTCTCTTGTCCTATAAAAGAGTCCTCCGTAATTGTTTTACTCATCTAATACAAAGCCTTTTATTATTCTATAGGGTGAAATGATACTTTTGCGCTATTTTTTACATATCTACATATAGGGCTATTTAGTGAACAATTTAATTTACATTAAACCTTCTAAATTTTTTTTTCTATTATATTTCAGTGAGGTGGTTGATGCATCATCGTCATCTAAGCCTCAGCCCAACTCATGTTGGGTCGGCTACATAAATCCTTTTTTTCATTCAGCTCCGTAATAGGTGATATTCTGATCAAGGTGGCTGATGTATATTCAATTTCAAAAGGACTCACACAAATTTTTCTTTCTACAACGTGAAATATAACTACTTAGTTCATGTAGCAAGTTAGTCTTTCTTGGTGTGCACATGCAGATGGCCACGTGCAGATGGCCGTGTTTGAACTTCATACCTAATAATGGGCATGTACAATGGCTATATTAAATAATTTTGTCGGTGCCCTTCAAAATAAAATTAAATTGGACATGTCAGGGGGGTCTTTTTAGTAGTATATGGACTTGGGTGTCTCCCTATCCGTTAGACCCTTGCTCTTCTGGATGTTGCAGGTCTGCCTGGATAAAAATTCTTCCCCCTTTCCCTCAGTTTGTGCCATTGGTTTTAAGGAGACTTTGTTGTATTATGATTTCCTGGGTTATTTGTATGAAGCACAGCATCTCACATTGGCAGAATTGGAATACTCAAGATCATTTGTGAACTCTGTTAAACGAATGTTCTGGTCGAATAAAACACAGGTTGGCAAATTTTCACTACTTTTCATGCTTTCATATTTCCATCCTTTTGTGGAATCTTTCACAAGTTATGTTCTATATTCTTTTTAGGAGGCCGGCCTATTTAGATGAGTAGGTCCTTATTCTTTTGAAAGGTTAGTTGTTGTGTGCATAAATACCAATTTGCACACATGTGCGTACACACATGTACATGTATGTGTGCGTTTTCTTGGTTTTCCTTTTGATACCTCTTTTACTTTGCCTTTGTACATTTATCTTTTTTGTTATAATGACCTTCAATCATCCTATCTCGCTGTGTATGTATTAATTTAACCTAAATTAGTAGGAATTATGAAACAAAGCTTATCCACCACAAAAGCTTCATACTGATGGATCATGTAAAAGGGTTTTCTAATGGCAGTACACAGAAAAAGTAATTTATGTTAGACATAGTACCTTTCCTTCTAACTCTATGTACGTACGCACACGAGCATTTTGCAAGTATTGTCACAATCTAAAGTTATATTTGGGTGTACATACCTAGCTAAGGGTGTTTCTAGTGTGTCAATATGGGCAAGTCTGTATATCATTAAGTTTATTGGTGTAGATTTTACTTCTTTTGTTGTTTGATGGTTCATTATTATGATTTTTTCAATATTACAAGCGCACAACCCCTCGATCTACCAACATTTGTTTCTAGAATCTTTTTTACGAGTATCCATTTTGTTGCAAGTTCTACCGTATGTGCCAACCGTTGATTTGCCTACTCATGTCTGGCATTCATGAGGTTGTAGAGTCCATGTAAGCTATTCCCTTCAGGCTTACATACTACATACATTGCATAGATAACATGTCTTTCTGGCATTTTTACCTAGATCAAGTATAGTATCTAATATGTTTTTTTCTGCATTTCGCTAAGATCATGTGGCATCTATTCTCAATAGTTTAATTTTTCATACATGCATACCCTTTAATTTCATGTGCTCACTTTCTCTCTCTAGAGGAAGCGGTAATCTGTATTAAAGGTGCAGCCAGCAGTGCCCAGTGGTGTGTTGTCATCATTAATATCCCCGCGAGAGGGCTTGTCATGGGGTCTTGTGTAGATGAGCTAGACTTCTTTGGTGAGAGTTGTTGTTCAACTCCTTAGCTCAGTGGTGTACCTTTTGGAGGGGAGAGGAGAATCTTAGCATGTATTTTGAACCCTACCAGTTACCCTTTTAGAGCAAATCTTCTCGTCCTGCATGGGTTCATTCCTAGAGGTGTGTGCCTCTAGTTCAGAGGACATGTTTCTCCTACTTTTTGAACACTAGAACACATCTTTGTCAGTTCTCAGATGGCAACGGTTGATTGACTTCCTACCAAGAACAACCTCCACTACAGAATAGGTTTGGCATCAATCCTGTTTGTCTCAACTTATGGTTTTTGCCTAAGGAATGCTACTAAAGCTTGATCCATATAGTACTCTGAAATAGCCGTGTCTACCTTGTACTCCAAAGAAAGAAAGATTAGAAGCACTAATGCAGTATTCCTCTATTACAGCAATGGCAACTTAGTTGTGTTGATGACAGGTTCAGTCTTATTCTCAACCATGGGAAAATAGGTATGCCCAACCCCTTCTAGCAAGGCTTACACCACACATGGACATAACTCCATTTGGTCCGACCCACTATCTAATAGAATCAGTTGGCGATGGCTCTCCAAGGCAACAACCATAGGACTTGGCCGAGGCTCATTAGGCAGTCTTGCATGGAGGCGATGCTCTTGTGTTGTGGCTTATAGTTTGATGTATCTCACTATCTCTTTGAATTTATGGCTAGCTCCCCACTAGATTTAAGCTGCATTGGCTTTGATGGGATACTCTTGTTTCAAGCATTGCGCTTCTGGCTTGCCGCCCTTCTTTTGAGTCTCTTTTGAAAGATGGTCTAGTGGCATGTTGCATACCATAATGCATGATCTGGCAAAGACAAAGTGCGTCCTCCTAAGTCCCAACTCTACATGATGGCACTAATTTATGGCAGCTCTGCTTGATCTCGCCCTTTGGGATGGTTCTACAATTGCATTGACAACACTCTGACTGTCATGAAACAATCTCAATCATTTTACGGTTTGTGTCTAAGCTGTGGGAAGTTAGAGGCAGCCCTTTGGGCTAGGTCAGTGGTCTTTGCTAGCCAACAACCGGTCAGAGGCAGTAGCAAGTTTGGAATTGGTGGTCGTGTGGAGCTCCAACGTACTAGAGGGCATGAGTGCCACTTTGACTAGTGTGGCAGTTTGGCAGATGTGGACTTTTACCTCATGTGCTAGGAAGACCCTTTTTGATTGCTCAACTGGGACACAGTGGGCAAATTTTCTCATTAATGGGAATTAATTACTGTTCTTGCTTCAAAATATGGCAAAATTTTCATTGTCAACCTCGTCCGGAGACAAAGCTATGATTTCCTTATGTCACTTAGTGTTTACTTTTATAAGTTAATATATCATATGGTATAATGTGTTCTGTGTAGGTATGTGATGTGAAATACTGATGTGTAACACAATGCAATGCTGCATGCTCAGATCACTATTTTTATTACTCGGCATAAAGTCATGGAAGTTTTCACGGATGTGGCATGAATGCATGTTTTCATTACATGGCTTACGTTTCCATGAATGTGGCATGAATGCATGATGCATGTTTATCATGAATTTGTGTGTGACAATCAGTGAGAAGTAATATACCACTGGAACTGTGAGTACCTCTACGGTCCTAGAGGTGCTTGGTGTATATCATTGTACATGTGGTACAAGGTTCGTATAATATAGTCCGTCATAGTGAAGCAGTCCTGATTTTGTACACTAGACTGCAATCGTTGACCCAGTTACGTCACATTCCATATGGGCACAGTTGATATAAGTCGTCAATAGTATTAGTCTAGAAAATTCAGTGATATGAGAGGCACACCAAATTGACATGCATAGTAAGATCTTCGTATAATATAATGTGGGTGCTGTCTATATATATTTTTGTGTGTTGTGTGTAGACAGAGAAAGTCAAACATGGCCTTTCTCAAACGTGATCATAGTCTCTGTATGTTTAGGTTTTTTTCTTCTTCTAGCAAATATATTTAGTGTGCATCTCTGGGTGTGTGTTGAAAAGTTAGTGTTCTATTTTCACATTTCTAACTTATTTATCATGACAGGCAATGGATAAATAATATCCATGACCCACTTTCCTTGGAGTTGAATCCTGAAATACCTGAAACCTGGGTGTGTGTTAGTGTGTGTTGAAAAGTTGTGTTCTATTTTCACATTTCTAACTTATTTATCATGACAGGCAATGGATAAATAATATCCATGACCCACTTTCCTTGGAGTTGAATCCTGAAATGCCTGAAACCTGATCCAATGGGTATATCAAAAATAAGGAATAGACATCTAAAGAACATCTGTGTAAAAGAGAATAGTCCTGGAGTTGAGCAAGAGCTGCTGGACTGGGGATCTCTTTACAAGCCCATTGTCGATACTGATGACTATGACCTAGTTGAATCTAGCTGTGAATGTGTAGCAGTTGAGGATCAGCTTATTAGCATTCCGTATGATCTTTACTGTTTGCCTGATCTAAAGGAGATATTATCCTTGGATACTTGGAATTTGTGCCTGGATGAGGAGGACAGATTTAAACTTTCAGCATTTCTTCCAGCTTTAGATCAGCAGACATTCTGGCTTACCTTGAAAGAATTGCTTAATGGAGACAATGTATTCTTTGGCAGTCCCTTAGTGTGCTTTTCCCACAGACTAAAAGGTGGATTCTACTCTCCGTCCGTGTCACAGAACTTGAAAGTTTTGCAGGCTTTGGAGAAGCGAAAATATTATCATGGTTTAAGGTCTTACCATGAGAAGATGATCCAAGTATATAAAGATATGCAAAAGATCTGGAAAACATGTTTACCGAGTAGAAGTGTGGAAGACAGGCTCCAACTATGGAAAAAACGAAAGGAACATTGTAAACCAGTATTTTCTGTTGATCTTAATGCACCCCCAGATGATGAAATTTGTTTAAAGGGTGATAAAGTTTTGGATTCTATTCAGCCAATGAAGCGAACCAGATGCAATGAAAAGGATATCAATCACCATGGTTTACCTAATATAAATCCGAGGGGTGTTCTAAAAAGTAAGCCAGTCATGGAGTCTGCACGAGCTGACATTTCTCAGTCACTACAATGTCACTTTCCAGTCACATTTAGGCCTCTACCGAAAGGAGTTTTGAAAATGAGATCTAAAAGTTGTACAACGGGCCCGCTGGACATGCCAAGATTTCCATCTCTTAATTCAAGTTCAATGCCTTCTATATCCGGCTCATTGCTGCACACAGACAAGTTCCCGCTTGCCACCCAGTGCATTAGTAAACGGGTTACTAAGAATCTTTATGGAGGCAATGCGTCTTTCATTTCAGAAATCCGTGATAAGAAGCATTACAGATATAATGCACGATATTGGGAAACACGGAAAGGCGAGCAACCTCTTTCCACTATGGATAAAATGGAGCTACAAAATTTTCATGAGAAATCTTCGATGAACGTGGAGTCATGTCACCTGAAAGCAAATTCTTGCAAATACAAAGACTTTGAAAACAATCAACAAGACCTCGGCCTGAGGACTAGTCAACGAATTCCTTCAATAAACCCAAAATTCTTCAGCACTGATAGCACACAACTTGAATCTTATAGTTTAAGTTCTACAGGTGAGGTTCTGACTGATGGATGTTTGGCTGCTTCTTCTGCATTGGCTTCCTTAGCTTCACCTTCTGACGTAGCTTTCCCCATAACATACCAAAGGAAGAAGTCTTACCTGAAGCAGAATTCGTCTTTAAAACACACAGTAGATATTGCCGGCTTTGCATCTAGAACACTAAATGAAGATTATGGGTGTCGGCAAAACAAAAATTTGTGAAAGTACTACCGACTGTAAATGAGACTAATGGTCTTCATTTAAGGTGTCGTGCAGGGTTCATCTCGACTGCGTATAATTTTGTTGGTTGGAGCATTGATCAACTTTTTTGCATTACTGCCAGGGAATGTAACCATTGCTGGCATCAGCAACTAACAGTATATTATAATTGGTGTATATAATACAACACTTTAAAAGTTTCAGTAGTTCATTTCAGCGTTCCTGGGAGAACTGAAAATGAATTTCTATGAACTGGCATTAGACAGTAGAAATTGCACGAATAAGAGCTTTGGAAGGACCGAAGGAGAGAAGTGCAAGTAGATATAGGGCTTGTTTGGCAGCAGAATGAGGTTATCCATTAATACATCATGTCTATTACTGCATTAATGAGTGGTGCTAGATGGATGCTAATAATGATTGTGAGTACGGTTTTATCTTCGGACAGAAATAACATTAGTTTCCTTTCGTGATAACCCCAGGCTTCATAATAATCCAGGAAACCTCTATACTTTGGAGGATCCTGAATAACTCCCTATCCACCTTATGTCACATTGTTTTCTTTCTTTTTCCTTTATTCTTTTTTATTTATATCTGAACTCCACCATTTACTCTATTCGCCTTTTCTTTTCTTGCTACATGACCATAGACAAAAATATTGATGTTTAGGTTAGTTTATGTCCGGACAAGCACCTGATTGCAATTCCTGCTAACCTAGGCTTATTTTTTTTTTTTGCTAAAAGACAATCCTCAACCAGACCCGTTCGTGGTGTGTAACAGACCTAGAGTTTGTGGTGTGTAACCAGTCTCGAATCTGATTTTTATCATTTTATGTGCCTCCAAATTATAACTAATTTTTTTGAGTTTGATGAGTAAAAAAAATCCAACTCAACCTAACTCAAAACCCCAGGATTTTTATGTATACTAGGCATGAACCCGTGTCATGCACGGTGTCTTAGTAAACTACAAAGATAACCCGAATTGTAATGTACAAAAGAGACCGTTAGAGGCTTGTAAAATCAATCTTGATTCTTACCATTTGGATTGTTTTGCATCTTGAATCATCGCCTTGTGCAGTCTGTTGATGTCACTATTTATGGATTTCATGCAACTGTGAATCCACACTATAACAAATCTATCACATGTCCAGCTTTTAGAACTATTAGAAAAATGTAACGTAACAGTAATGGTAGATCAGAAAAAAATCAAACAAAAACAAACATATATTTTCTAAAGCCTCTTTTACAATAGGAAAGACAAGTAGACAAATTCTTCAATTGCGGATTCTGATTTTAGGTCGGAGCCCAGGTTGCGGGTGTCTATCCTGTACGCGGACCATGGCGTGGTCGGCCGCAGTTATGTCCTCAAGATTGTAGAAATCGTAGTGGTCTGTGTTACAGTCGCCCACTTACGATCCAGAAGATGCAAAACTGTTGTCAAGCGTACCAACATTCTTTTACTGTCAAGAACACACAATCAAATACTCCTAGCTCATCTCAAATGTTTTGGCTGTCACCAATAAGTGATCGTTATAATCACAATTTTGTCAGTCAAATGTTTATGCCTAAATCAGATTTACATATAATCTTATTTAGTCTATTACAGTAAGATTTGGTCTTTGTCGACTCAAATTTGGGTGAACCTCTCAAACACTTAAGCATCTGCGATAACATAAACATCGACGAGTTTGTGTATTTAATATTTTTGGAGCAACATATCTTCCCTTATCTGCATTCCCAGTACCCAACCCCTACTATATATCATGATTCGTGAACCTATTAAGGTGTTCAAAGCAGTTGGAGATGAACAACCAAGAGTAAGGCATTTAGATTCATGGGCATACCATAAAATAAAGAACTATGAATACGGACTGGCCCGAGAATATCATGAATCATATAGCTAAAGATAATATATTTATATTCTAATAAGACATTAGAATAGCACATGCAAGATAATACATTCACTTGTGCAATGAAATCATCTTCACAGTCAGACTGTAGTTAAATAGGAATCGAGTGTCTTAATCCTATACAAAAACCATATTAGGGGAAACGTTTTTTTTTAAGACTGACACATAATCAAAGAAAAATACTATAGACATGAGATGTCATTGCAAGCATGGTAACATAAAAAATATCCTACCACCATGTGCATTTAACAACTCATGCAACTAAAATGCCATCGATAAGATTGTCTTTGGTATAGAAAGAGATCGTATTGCATATAAGTGTTATACCTTATATTATTATAATTTTGTATAATAGAGAGAGGAAATCTACAATAATATACTTTAAAAGAGAGATCCTTGTGCAAACAATTAATATAACATAAAATCTTATGCAAGAAAAAAAAATCATAAGTAAAATGGCCTTGGTCCAATAGCAACAAAATCACTTACATTTCAGTCCTATATTACACTATTACTGAATGTATCTTTAGAGACATGTAACACATCTACAGAAACATCAAAAAGGTCTTGGACACTGTATGTATTTGACATAGAAATGGCATTGTACTGCCATGATTATATTAGATGAATATAACATGTTTAAGGTAACATGCTTGACAATTAAGAAAAACACGAGCAAAGGGGAAAATATACTTAACAACAAATCGATCTTGTCCGAAAACAAGTGGATATATTAGACTTATACTAATAAAATGGAATTCCTAGAATCATATGTTATTAACAGGGAGAAGGGTCACGCCTTTTATATGCGAAGGAAGGCAAGAAGCACCGTGGATGGAATAAAAGTCGTCTCCTCACCACTAAAAATGAATGAAAATAGAATTAAGTATGATTAACCCCTAAATTTAGTATGCATTACCTTCAAAGTTTCAAACTTACCAGTATGCCACTAAATAGGGAAAGCACCGTAAGCACGCAAGAGCGACCAATGTTTTCAGAACCGAACCAGTGGTCGGACCGGTACTGACTCAGACCGGATTGAGTCGGGTTCAACCAGAGTGGTTGAACCGGTTGGACCGGAAATGATTTAGCATGACATAAAAAAAAATTGAACCGGAAAAACCAAACCGGTCATCATGATAAAAAACAACTAGCGGTCGGACCGGTTGAACCGGGCATATTATACAGATATATACACATTTATATATATTGTTTGTATATATAGATATATATATATATTGTATCAATATATATATATATATGAATATATATACATTATATATATATTATATACATTACATATATACACATTATATATATACACTATATATATATATATATATATATATATATATATATATATATATATATAGAGAGAGAGAGAGAGAGAGAGAGAGAGAGAGAGAGAGGGAGAGAGAGAGAGAGTCAGGCTAGAATACACTCGAGTGTATCCGGAGCAGAATACACTCAAGTAGTTTTTCATGATGCAATATTTTTTTTGAAAATCTAATCCGTTGATCTTCTTAAACATCTCGTGAACAACTCATACACAAAATTCGAGCACATTTGGATATGTATAGCTCATGTTATATATGAATATATATACATTGTATATATATGTATATATATAAATATATATGTATACATATATATTATTATGTAGATGTACACATACATACATATATATATGCATATATACAAATATACACATTACATATATACATATATATGCATTTGACCTTATATGTATATTTTCTATGTAAATACATACATACATACATACATACATACATACATACATACGTACATATATATATGCCATATGTATATACATATATATACATATATGTAAATTCTTATACGCATTCTACCTTCTATTTTCTCTTCTCTTTGAACCACTGCTTCAATCCGATTTGGTCCGACCGGCTGGTTGGACCGGTTGGACCGTATTTCTGACTGGTTGGACCGAAAAAGACACAACCAATTTTTTAGGTTTTCGGATCAGTCAGCTACCGGTTCACCGTTCTGACCGGTCGGTCCGGTTCGGTTTTAAAAACACTGCATAAGACCATATGACCTATATAATCTTGAAATAATAAATCTTGACAGATGATAAACATATTCTCACCAATCCAATTTACCAAATAATCTTAAAATCAACTTAGTAGTCCACACACATGAATTGATATAGATATGAAACCCAAGAAGCCATCAAGGATTGGTAGCATGGGGAATAAGACATGTAACTCTTGAAAAAAAACTACAAACAAAGGCCACCCACATATTCTTGTTACAGTCTAAGAATCCAGTGCAATGATTACTATGTATAAAATGGTCACGCCAAAAATTGTAGAAACGGTACTTAGGAACAAACATAAAGCATGTCTGAAAGTGTAGTTTTTACTTGACACTGTTAGTGGTGGCTATCCACCCCAAGATTGAGTGGTTCAGATCCAGATCTTATGGTTTGAGGCAGGTTGAAAACATGGATGGCCAGGTTTACTACCAGACCAGACTAGTAAAAGTTTCAAAGCCATGAGATATTTGACCAACACATGCACCTAGATATATCACAAATAAACTACCACTCTAGCACAAATAAATAAAATAAACTTTATCTACCAAAGGCCAAGGCAAATTTCCATACCTTAAAAAAATGATATTGCTTGTATCCTCACAACTCCAAAATGCGATTTAATGTCGCTTGGGCTATGTTGAGAATGAATCTGAAAACCATTTACCAGAGCTAACAAAAAAAAGCAAAAGTCAACACATATATAATAATAGATAGATGACCATAGTCACGAGTGTGGAGTTTGCTACATGCATAAAAAGTACGTTGTAGGAATCCCTACTTTTGTTCGTTAAATAAAAAGGAGGGGAATGCCAAAGATATAGTTAAATAGCTAACCTGATGTGATCGTAGATGATTGAGAAGGTGGTGGAGGTTTATAAAGATCAGGGATCAATCCTCCACACGGCGGGCATACCATGACAACAGTTTTACAAAGACGTCTGCTAGTACTATAAAATGCAATTATAGCTCCCGGTTCCACGACCACTTGTCCTTTTTTATAATTTACTAGCAACACACATGCATATGCACGTGTCCCCATTGAACATGTTTATTTTAAATGTTTAAAAAATAAATCTTTTCAAAAAGAGAATGGTAATCGTGCCCCATTTCTTTATCTTACATTAAACATTTGAAAAATAAAACTTCCCAAAAGATATCGTAATTGCCCAAAAGGATAACGATAATCCTCATAAGTGCTTTGTAGAAAATTTAAAAAGATGTTGTTTACTGATTCCTCAATGCTCCTTCGAAGGGACGTGACAACTGATTTTATCAGAAAATATAAAATTAGACAGATATAAAAAAATTGAGAAAAATTGTGATAAGAGAGAGAATCAAGGAGAGCGCAGTGTAAACTCGCTCTTTTTATAATAGTATAAATAATACAACGAATATCCACAAATAGAACCAAAAAATTAAAATCGGACACAACATGGAAGCTTCAGTTCCGTACCAATATTTGGTCCCCAAGGTTAGAGCTGTCAGATCCCCTGGTCTTCAAGACTGGGAAGGACGACATCCGTGTGCAGAAGATCACATTTACGTGAGAAAATTTTAAGTTTCAGATTAAATGCTGCCAGCCACAAAGAAAAAATAGATTGGACATTGTGAACTAATATAGAGCAACGCCGAATAAAGAAAACATACCCGTTAGGAGTTGTGTTTGTTTCAACAAATCCAGTGTTTATCTCTAATCGCCAGTGACCTCTGTCCCACTAATAAAAATCAGAACAAAGCTAATCAATCAATCCCGTTGACCACAAACAAAGCCGTAGAGAGTAGCTGACCAGTAGATGTGTAGTCATTGAAAGTGCCATGTGCAGTCTCTAGTCGTCCTTAACACGAGCTAATGTGTCAGTAAGAACTTCCTACCAATAGGACGGGAAAAAAGATCGTGCGGCTGCAAATGTGGGGGTACGGTCCCATATGGACACAAAAAGAGAAGGGGATGACTTGCAAGTAGCGATTATGCGAGCAACTGACCTTTTAATGGAGCAAAGGAGATATGGCACACATGGAGGTACTGTTCCGGAAGGAAGTCCAGGCTGAGAGCGCGTCTGGTTCGGGTGCACCGTGTAGAAGAACACCAATAGGTCAGTGTGGATCCGGAAATATGTGTTCAAAGCTTCAACAAGTTGCTCAAACCTTCCTAGAACCAAACGGTGTGAAAATTACAATAAAAACCTAAGACGGATAATTTCTTGGATGACTCCTTCTATATAGAACAAAGGATCAATTTATAATAAGAAAAAATGACAGATGATAGACTTATGGTCTCACAATCCAATTTACCAAATAAACTTGAAATCCACTTTAGTAGTCCACGCACATGAATTGACGAAGATAGAAAAATCCAAAAAGCCATCAAGGATTGGTAGCATGGGGAATAAGACATGTAATTCCTGAAAAAAAACTACAAACAAAGACCACCCATATATTCTTGTTACTGTCCCAGTGCAGTAATTACTCTGTATAAAATGGTCACGCTAAAAATTGTAAAAACGGTACTTAGGAACAAACATAAACCATGTCTGAAAGTGCAGTTTTTACATGACGCTGTTAGTGGTGGCTATCCACCCCCAAGTTTGAGTGGTTCAGATCCAGATCTTATGGTTCGAGGCAAGTTGAAAACATGGATAGCCAGATTTACTACCAGACTAGACTGGTAAAAGTTTCAAAGCCATGACCTATTTTGACCAACACAAGCACCTAGATATTATAGGGAAATATGGTACAGAGCAGGCAACATAATTTAAAATTTTATTACCATATTCTCCATAAATAATAGATCGCGTCAATAACTATAATACATGAATAATAGTTTATGGGATATACCTGATCCTGGAGCAAGTCCAGCGACAATCATCGTTGTTGTAGATGCGCAACTATGAATCCTAGTTGCATTGGGACTCGACTGACTGCTGTACCTCTTGGTTTGCACCACAGACTGCAGCCACAAATGTCGTCTTCCTCAGTAGCTCCTCTTGTCACGGACTGCTGGTTGACATTATCCTCTAAGAGACAAACAATGGCTTCTCACCTCTATGGTAGTCCACACAGACAGCCTAGAACTCATATCGTCCTTCTGGATTGGACACGAAGGAGTTGTCTCTCTCCGTCAGTGTACTAGTCACCGACTTACTCTCCCACAATGACAACTCTCAGTTGTTCTCTCCCGTGGTTGTCCCTCCCTTATCGGGTAGGACTTGCCTGAGCTCTCGTAGTTACCACAACCATATAGGACAACAGTTGTCAGAGGAACTGATTCTCAGTTGTATGCGTTGTAGTTATACATTAGAAAGCCCCCAATATCCCTCTATATATAGGAGGGGTTAGGGTCAGGGTTCCTAGTCCCCCACCAATGTGGGACTAAAGTGCGGGAGTAGAAAGGACCGATAGAACTTGAATTTTTGTAACAATTCTGGAAATTACACAACCTGCGACAGCCAAAACGGTCGTTTGACTGAGCCAGAGAGTCGTCTCACACTGCGACACACCCATTTCATAGTTTTCAATTGTGTACTAATTTGACAAATCAATTCCCATTAATGTTAGACATTGTTTTCCTTGTGCAAAAAGTATTTCTCAAGCGAAACAGATTGGGAAACAACTAGACCCTTCCTCGACCGAGATGGACCATCTCGTCCATGCAAGACTGTCATTTTGGTTCACCCAGACAGTCGTTTGGTGACCCAAGTCGAGCCTGTTTGGACGGGTCAGTTCGCTCCATTGCCAATTTTAACTCACAACTAGGCTTGACACCCAGATGCCCATCTCAACTCTTGAGACGGTCATTTGGCACTTCCAGATGGCCATCTCAACACTTGAGATGGGAGTTTGGCAATACTGTCAGCCTGTTTATTGTCTGAATAAAATGCCTAAACACTTTAGCACTTAATTCAACTGTCATTCAAGATCTGAACTCCTCTTCTAGGTCAAGACCTATGCGTGTGACCCTATAGGTCCCATATTACATTGGCAGTGAATGTCCATAACAACTTATGACATCACAATCAAAGAGTGGTGCCTAGTCGCACATCATTTCTACCCAAGTAAATGGAAAAGTCGGGGAACAACTTCAACCTACAATCTGTGTATGGTGTTGTAGTGTTTGTATAGTTCCTTTGTCACTGATATCCTAATTGAACTAGAGGCATGTAGTAGTCACCCTCATTATTATTCAATCTTTGTTTCTTGAACCAAGAGCAGTCTGTCTAAGATATGTGTAAGATCAATATCACATATTGACTCACATGCGCATGGCCATGCTTTTCTCAGTATCGCTTATCAAGAGACCTAGGACATCACACTCCAATAGGAGGGAAAAATCCCATGTCTATCACTCACAGTCAATCCCCATGTGTCGAAACCACCCAATCATCACTGTTATTACAACCCATATTTCAGGACTGTGTTTGATGATGTCGAAGTATACCCAACGACATGTGTTGACTGTCGTGATTTCAGGTCTAAGAACCACAACGACCACCATCAATGTGAGAGCTGACTATGACTTCTATGATGATGGCTTCAATGTGTCAGTCTCACAGTGGGTCTGTCCGATACACTGTTTTCTAACATGTATCTGTATGATTAGTTTGATATCGCTATATCATGACCAATGAGACTCAGTCATCAACCAACTCACACTCTAATCTTATGTGTTATTGTTGTCTATCAACCTTCCACAATAACAACCGACCAGGGACATAATAAGAATGAAAATATGTACTCTTAACATCCTTATGATCTCATTTCTTCCAAGTCACGTACTTGAAGACATACATCATTGAGTAATATTATTCTCTAGACATTTATAATGCTAAATCATTATCTCATAACCGAATTAAACAAAATAAATAGGAAGCTTGCCTTTTATTAATAATCAAATCATTTTTACATGATATGCCATTACAATCATCACATGATTGGCTCTCTGGACATACATAACCAACAGACTCCTACTTGCACTTAGAGCCAATCACCCACAAATCTTATTCTGAGAGACCTTACATGTCCATCATGCTTCTATTGTGAAAGTGCTTTCGTTAAGGGATCAAAAACATTGCTTTCAGTTGGTACTTTACAAATCTTTACATCTCCATGCTGTACGATTTCTCATATGAGATGATACCACCTTTGTATATGCTTTGAGCGCTAATACGATTTCGGTTCCTTAGCTTGTGCAATAGCTCCATTGTTGTCACAATATGGCTCAATTGCCTCACTGATGATAGGAACGACCTCGAGTTCTATGATGAACTTCTTGATCCATACAACCTCCTTTGCTGCACTTGATGTAATCATATAATCATCTTTGTTGTAAAATCAACAACTGTTTCTTGCTTGGAACTCTTCCAGCTCACATCTCCATTGTTAAGGAAAAATATGAATCTCGATTGTGATTTGTAATCATCTTGATCAGTTTGGAAGCTTGCATCAGTGTAACTTTTTACCACCAACTCTTCCTCTCCACCATAGACCAAGAACTAATCCTTAGTCCTTCTCAAGTACTTGAGGATGTTCTTCATAGCTATCTAGTGAGCATCACCTGGATTTGACTGATATATGCTCATCATGCTTAAAGCATATGAGACGTATGGACAGGTACATAACATTGCATACATGATTGATCTAATTTCCGAGGCATATGGAATCACACTCATGCATTCCCTTTCTTCACAAGAACTGGGACATTGAGCTCTAGAGATTGGAACACCATGGCGTGTAGGCAGGTTTCCTCTCTTTGAGTTCTCCATGCTTAACCGCTTCAACACTTTGTCAATATATGTGCTTTGATTTAGTTTGAGAAGTCTTCTGGATCTATCTCTATAGATCTTTATCCCTAAGATGTAGGATGCTTCTCCCAAGTCTTTCATAGAGAATGTATTTCCAAGCCATGCTTTTACCCTTTGTAAAGTAGGGATGTCCCCCCATCAATAGTATGTCATCTACATACAATATGAGGAATGTCACTATGCTCCCACTAACCTTCTTGTACACACAAGGTTCATCTTCATTTTGAGCAAAGCCAAACCCTTTGACTATCTTATCAAAATGAAGATTCCAGCTCCGAGATGCTTGCTTCAATCCATAGATTGACCTTTGTAGCTTACATACTTTATTGGCAAACTTTGGATCTATAAACCCCTCAGGTTGTGTCATGTACACATCCTCCATAAGATTCCCATTAAGGAATGCAATTTTAACATCCATTTGCCAAATATCATAGTCATGATAAGCAGCAATAGCAAGCATGATCCTGATGGATTTAACCATGGCCACTGGAAAAAAGGTTTCGTCATAGTCAACACCTTGAACTTGTCTGAAACCCTTTGCAACCAATATGCCCTTATAGGTTTGAACTTTTCTATCCATGTCGGTCTTATTTTTGAAGACCCACTTGCACCCTATGGGTTTTACTCCTTTAGGTGGATCCACCAAAGTCCATAGTTTGTTGGTATACATGGATTCCATCTCAGATCTCATGGCCTCAAGCCATTTATCAGACTCTGGTCCCTTTATAACATCTTTATAGGTTATTGACTCATCATATATGATCAATTTACTTCCTTCCTGAGTCACAAGATATCCAAATCTCTCAGGTTCAAGGCGTGTCCTATTAGATCTACGAGGTTCCTATGTTACTTGAGGAATTTGAGATTCTACAACACCTTGTGAATCTTTTGGTTCCTCTAGTTCATCTAATGGTTCAATGTTTTCTTGTTGGGCTTGAACCTCTTTGAGTTCTACTTTTCTCCCACTAATTCTTTTGGAAATGAATTCTATCTCTAGGAATGAAAAATCTCCGACAACAAACACTTTGTTGTCAGATGGACCGTACAAGTAGTATCCCATAGTTTCCTTGGGATATCCAATAAAATAACATTTTCAGATATAGGGCCAAGCTTTTCAAGAAACATTTTCTTGACATAAGCTTCACAACCCCAAATCCTCATAAAAGACATTTTGTGACACTTCCCAGTCCATATCTCATATGGTGTCTTTTTAACCGACTTAGATGGTACTCGATTTAGTGTAAACACGACGATTTCTGAAGCATACCCCCAGAAGGTAGTTGGAAGATCAACTAAACTCATCATAGATTGCACCATATACAATAATGTGTGATTCTTTCTTTCTGATATACCATTATGCTAAGGTGTTCTAGGCGGAGTCCACTGGGATACAATCCCATGGGCTCTAAGAAGGTCCTTAAACTCCTGGTTTAAGTATTCTCCACCTTGGTTAAAACAAAGTGCCTTAATACTCTTACTAAGTTGGTTTTATACTTCATTCATAAACTCCTTGAACTTTTCAAGAGCTTCTGACTTATGTTTCATTAAATAAACATAGCCATACCTACTAAAGTCATCAGTGAAGGTAATGAAGTACTTGAACCCACCTCTAGCATTTGTTCTATAAAAGGTCCACATACATCAACATGTATGAGTCCTAATAGATCACTAGCCCTCTCATTATTGTTGGTGAAATGGGTCTTAGCCATATTGCCGAACATACAAGATTCACATGTCTTAAATGATTCAAAATCAAAAGAGTCTAGATAACCATCCTTATGGAGTCTAGTTATGTGATTCTCATTTATGTTCCCTAGACGACAATGCCAAAGGTATGTATTGTTTGAGTTGTTGAGTTTTAGCCTTTTGGTATTAACGTTATATACATCTATATTTAGACCTAACAAGTAAAGACCATAAGACATAGGGGCACTGCCATAAAAGATCCCATCTTTTGAAATAGAACATCGACCACTTTTAATATGGAATTCAAATGCATCATTGTCCAAACAAGACACATATATGATGTTTCTATTTATAGATGGTACATAATAGAAGTTCTTTAACTCTATTACAAGCTCCGTGGGCAGAGATATACTATAAGTTCCAACTGCGTTGGCCGCAACTCTTACACCATTAGCAACTCATAGTTCCACCTCGCCTTTCCCCAAAGGCCTACTTCCCTTTAGATCCTACATATGAGAACATATGTGAGATCCACATCCAATATCTAATACCCAAGATAAAAAGTAGATAGATTTATCTCAATAACGTATATACCTGAAGTGGAGATTCCCATCCCCATCTTCTGCTTCCTAAAAGCCTTCAAGTACAAAGGATGCGTTCCTCTTGTACTTTTCTTTCTCCTTATCTTGAGTACTGAAAAATTGAACTTAGACTTGACCACAGAACTCTTCTCGATCTTGCTTTGATCCTTGGACTCAACCTCACTAATCACCATCATGGTCTTGTCCTTCTTCACTTTTTCTTTAGCATGAATTAAAATGGCAAGTAGTTCTGACATCTATCCAACCGACTTACTCACATGCTGGCATGCAATAAAATGGCTATATGATTCTGGCATAGTCTTTAGAATCATATTAGTAGCCAACTCTTGGCTCAAGGTAATTACTAGCTCTTCAAGATGATACACATGTCCAATCATATTGAGCACATGTTCTTCTACTGAGGTTCCCTCTGTCAGCTTTAACTTATGTAGAACCTTTAAGATAGCGTCCCTTTCTTGCCTGTCAAGACCAAGTGTTACCTTTCTAAGATGTGTCACCATCTCAATAACACTCATGTCCTCACATTGCTCATGCAACTCATAGTTCATGTCACTTAGCATAATGTACTTTATCTCTAAGGCATCATTGGCATGCTTTCAGTAAGCATCCACTTGTACCTTAGGTGCATAAGGAGGAGGTATTTTAGGCACTGGTTTGTCAAGGACGTAGAGATTTATCACAGAACTATTTGTTACCCTAAGTCCACCCTCCTGATGGCTACACAGCCAAAGGCGAGTGGTTCGGGGCGTTCGTCCCCAGAATGGATCGATATTTCACACATGCAGTATATATGTAAAGCAGTAACAACAAGACATAACAAGATATAATGAGGGATAGAAAGCATGTACCCATTTATAGATTTAAGTATACCCATTGGTGTTTGATTTTAGAACTTAGAGTCTTGAGTGCAACAGATCTTCATTTGGAAACTACAATTTCGATAAACAAAATATATTAAAGCTAAAGCATTAAGTACGCTATGAAAAGGCATGTAAATAGTTTAAGATTGCTATAAAAAATTGCTTGGCTAGAAACATCATATAAGTAAGAATATGAAACAAGGAGAGAACAACTAACAACATTCTTTTATCCAAAGCGTATTTTAGGTGTATTTCCATTATACTCAACAACATATTGTGGCCATTGACCAACTTCCCATGGGAAGGGCCCATAAGGGTGCTTAAGATTAGCTACCCTTTTATCAAAAAGGTCCTCCTTATCTTGACATCTCAAGTAAGACGCCTGACCTTGTACCCTTACCCTGAGAATACAGGCAGGTACACTAGGTTTGTATAATGGACAAGTTTAATTATGTTCAAGGTTTGTTCAACATATTTCAAGCAAAATGAACATACTAATCATAGGGAACAAGTAGCTCAAACAAGTAATTAACTAGCCAAGCATTTATATGAGCATACATACAAACAAGCCAATACCATAGTAGGGTCAAGAGAGTAAGCACACCTTAAGAGTTATGATTCTTGAGTAAGATTCCTAGAGATGATCCAAAATAAGGGAACCTCACAAAGAAGATTAAGAATGGCATCTTAGATCCAAAGGGTTTGATAATCTAATCATCAGATTCATATGATACATGTGGATGTTACCCTACACTTAGGTTTCAAGTATTTCAAACTTAGTTCCAAACAAGCATGCAAGGTCATAACTCATCATGTTAGGTCAATTCATGCAATATTGTACATTTCCAAGCCATTGCAGCCCTAAGTAGATCAAGTTAGAGTTATAGAGTAATAGCATGATAGTCCTATTTGTTGAGAGAGTAAGATTACATGGTAATCATTAGAGAGTCATTCGTGTAAAATTAGAGTCAAACCATTAATATGTGTATTCACATCACAGTAGTTGTTGTATATAAGCCATGAGTGCATATGAGTGTGATACATGGCAAAACATCTTACAAGGCATTTTTAAAGATAGATTAGAGGTTCACAATACAATTTTAAGCCATTAGGATCCACTTTTCATAAGGATTAATGATTCAAGGTTATAGGTATCCAACATCACATATAAGGGCATAATGTGTACCAAAGTGAGTCTTTGAACTACTCATGGCAAGGAGATATAAGATATCCATTAAACATGGCATAACATATCACAAATCTTACGGATTTTGAGATTTCATGATTAGATGATGACTATTTAGGCTACATCCCTACACTTGATCAAACCACATTATGCATCCACATAAAGGAACCATTTTCAAAAATCCATGAGAGGTGCAAACGAAATCAGTTGCATTTGATAGTTTTATTGGAAAGCTGGCATTTTTTTGACCGAAACGATATATAACATCATTACATTTGGATGAAGATATAGGAAGTTATGATGGATTTAATGTAACTACCATATATGTGATTTAGAGAGGATTAAGCACCTTGTGGGTCGAGATTGGGCCTGGGACCCTTCCCAAACCTATGCCAGCTCGCTGCTACACGTGTGACCCATGGTGGGTATGGTTCATTAGTGTTGGCAGCTCATGCTGAGTGGTGCACTGTGCTTGGGGGCGATAGCTGGAGTCCCCTCATGGGTCCAGGATGGTGGATGGTGGGTGTATGCGGAAGTGGGTGACCCAGGGCAGTGGAGTCTTGTCCTTTCCTTTCGTCATCGTCTATACCACGAGGGTGCCATACTGCATGTTGTAGCAGTGGGAGCGCCGCTACTAGGTTAGATTTGAGGCCGCTGATGTCTCGTACCACCTGTCTGAATAGAGAGAGAGAGGGAGGAAGAGGGAGAGGGGTGAGGTAACAGAGACCTAACGTCATCCCCATCGTAGTTCTAGGGTTTGGAAACCCTACATCAACTAACATTATAGAGAGGGCGAGCTGTGAGGTGAGGATGAGTTGTTGGTGAAGTAGTGTTTCTGCAAAGGAAAAGAAAGCACCCGTCAAGTGGGGGAGCTTGGTCGGGCACATGTGATTGCGAGCATCACCATCCTAGGTCATCACTGTCTTCATGTGTGTTGCATCGCTTGCTGGAGTAGCTCAGATGCAACTGCGAGGCGGGCTCGAGGCCACAAGAGGTTCGTCGGCTAGAACACAACAAGGGAGAGAAGAGGGTGAGGAACATAGAACTTAGGGCCAAGCTGTCTTCATCTTATCATCTTCTTGATGACATTGAGGCCTTGGAAGACCCGGTGGCACCCAAGTGGTGAGTTATAGGGAAGGTGGGGGTGGTGCACGGATGGAAGCACTTCCGCAGATGGAGGATCTAAAAACCTCCACTACAGAGGGGTTGGATGGGTGTTAAAAGGAGGATGGGAAGTGAGGGAGGAGTGTTAGGGTTTTAGAGGTTGCAACCCTAGGAGTGGAAGTGGCTAGTGGGTTTCTCTTATCTCCTAGGCACCATGCTGCCAGCCGCAACTGGTCAAGCAATATAAAGGTGGGAAGGTGGGGAGAGAAGGAGAAAAGGAGAGGAAGAGATGCAACATGGGAGCTTCTGGGCGATCGTACGATCCTCACGTGGAAGGGACAAAGATGGGGTGTGGGGGAAAGAAAATAAAAAGGGAAGAAGAGAAGGGGCCAGGTGGGCCAGTGCTAATTGGGCCCAAACGGCCAGTCCAAGACCCCAAAAAGGGTATAAAACGCAAGAAAAGAGTTAGAGTTAGGAATATTCATTAGGTCATAAAATTGTTGTCCTAGCTCTAGATTGAGTAAGAAAAGGTGTATTGGAAACGCGAGAACGAGCTGTACAAGACGAGATCCACTGGAGGTTATATTTGAGGACATGAATTGGTTTAAAGTAATTTGTAAGATGGTGATTAGTTAAGACTTTGAAACTTGGTTTAAAAACAAAATGAGTGTCAACACAAAACACATGTGTATGAGATGGTTCAACAAAGCATCAAGGCTCATTCATTCTTGAAACTAATGGTTAGAGTGAGGAACAGTGCAAGGACAAGTGCATAGAACCTACATGAAGAGAGAGAAAAGTCTGGGTCATCACATCCTCCCCACCTTAAAAGAAATTTTGTCCCCAAAATTAAATTGAGTCATCAATCTAGAATGATTTTATCCCATTCAACATCAATATCGTCATAGTATTATCATTGGGTATACTCACCATTTACAAAGTTAGTCTCATTCAAAAATCAAGAAATTGAGCATCACGGTCAACACATAGTCATATGGATCATCAAATTGGGAAAGACCATTACATGAGTCACATATTTAGAGAGATTTTCATATAGATCACCACTTTGGAGAGATCACATTTTAATGTCAACAAATAGAGCTCTTATATCTAGAGTACAACATGACTTCCAATCCCAACGTTTAGGGTTCTAGCTTCTACATTGGCCTAGGTGGGGTTATACATCCATGATTGAGATTTCATATTTTAACAGTTTTGGACAAACATCATATTTCAACATCGTAATTTCGTGCTCAAAATCATTGGAAGGTCCCAACCCAGTCCACATGGATCTCACCCTTAACTCAATTTTGATATTTGGGAACATGAAGGTCATTAGTCATATATCGAGGGTGGTCTCAATATCTGAATAGGGTGATCATCGAAGTCAAGTCAACATCAAGATCAATAATCATGAGTTGAGGTTTCATTAACCAATATTCAGAGTCAAGTCTGGACATCAAAGTCATATGTCCAAACATTTCCAAGCTAGGGTTTTTATTCCTATTTATAACTTAGGGGTGATCATTCATCTATATACATTAATCGAGCAACATTTCAAGCATTATTCAACATTTCCTGACATCAATATTGAGTTCATTTTCATAGAATTCATGGTTGATGAATGATCTAGGTCCAGGTATTTCTAAGAACCTAACCACTAACTATAGTCAACTATATCATATTTCAAGATCATCATTAATTTAAGGTTCAAAATCGAGTGCTAAAATCCGCACGTGTTTGACCTGTAAGGGACTTAGGTCGAGAAATCAAAATTAGGTGGAAGGGGTTACCTTCATAAACTCTAAATGATCAATCAAGATAAATATTTAGGGGTAGTCAAAATAGGGATGTTGCCTAGATTAGGGAATTCATAAGTCACTACCACCCTAATCTAGCACAATAGTCCATACTGATCAGAAGTCTTCAAGCATATCCAAATAGGGTGAGTGTTAACTACCAAACCAAATTTCACCAGATCATGATTCAAACATCGAGACCATAATAGGGCAACCATATATTATTACAAGTTCAAGGTCAAAATAGAATTCCCTTCTTTTCAAGATCAAGGTAAGGGTAGAGTTTGGAAATCGAGAAGTCAAATTGAGAACTCAAGGGTTTGAGCATAATAGGGCTAGAATAATATCTACTTCCATCATGTTTGTTCAAAATGGAGCTTACAAAGAGGCATACAAGTCAATAGGGAATTACCTCTTGTATTCAAGTCATCACATCATGATCTGGGGTCCAAAGCCATGGTCGTACCGGAGTATGTGGCATGATGCATATCAATTGGGTGAGTTTTTCTTATCTATGTTTGAGGTTTGATAGAAATAGGGACAACATAGGTATAGTCAATAGGGACCTCATCAAACATGATGTATAAACATGAGTTCCACCTTATTTCACCATAACAAATTTACCTCAAACATAGAAAGAACTTATACTTGGTCGGGTAACATTGAGTTTCATAAACTCTAGATATGAATACAACACTTCCAGGATTAATTTCATACATCAAATAGGGTTTTCAATTTAAAGTCAGATCATGGCATTATTATCTAAATCAACTTCCATGATTTCAAATAAATTTTAGTTTCCCCCAAGCTTAAGCTACCCATAAATTGAGAATTCATGTGATTAATAGTCATGAGGGGAGAATCACATGAGGAGATGAGAACACTACCTAATCATCATCTACTTGGGTGGATTAGGTGGTCCTTAAAGGAAAGATGAGATGCTAGAAGACTCTCTAAACTTGGGGAAATGGCTTTAGTCCTTCCTAGGTTCTTAAGATGTGTTATGCCTTAAACATATATATAGGCCTATGTGTTTTGCTCTGATACCATTTGACACATAACTATTTGTCACCCTAAGTCCACCCTCCTAATGGCTACACAACCAAATGTGAGTGGATTGGGGCGTCCATCCCTGGAATGGATTGATATTTCATAGAGGAAATATATATGTAACGTAGTAACAATAAGACATAACAAGATATAAGGAGGGATAGAGAAGCATATACCCATTTCTAGATTTAAGTATACCCATTGGTGTTTCATTTCAGAGCTTAGAGTCTTGAGTGCAGCCGATCTTCATTTGGCAACAACAAATTCAATAAACAAAATATATTAATGCTAAAGCATTAAGTACACTATGAAAAGGCATGTAAACAGTTTAAGAGTACTATAAAATTTTTCTTATCTAGAAACATCATATAAGAAAGAAGATGAAACAAGGTGACAACAACTAACAACATTCTTTTATCCAAATCATATTTTAGGTGTATTTCCATTATACTCAACAACATATTGTGGCCATTGACCAGCTTCCTATTGGAAGGTGATAACACCCAAATTCAGGCATTTATGCTAAACATTTATTTATGGTTTTGTGTCATTATAGCCTTAATATGCCCAAAATAACCCTAGATCCTTATCTTTTAGTAATTTATATCTTTTCATACATAAAGTTGCTCAACTAGCCAATTTTGGGACTTGTAGGCACCCAACCTGAGAAGACATCTGTTCTCCAAGATTTTTCCCCAACACATGGTTTTTGCAGCAGCTAGACTTCGATCCATCGTGACCGCGACAGACTAAGCATCACACTATGTGCACCAGCTTAGGAGACAGTGGTCCTGCTAACTGACTAGCGGGCCCAAGAAACTTTGATATCTTGGTCTCTATTTTTGATGGCTAGTCCTTTATCAGAATGCATCCTTGCCAATCAGAAGGTTCATCGACGCGAGCCCATCAATCACTGTTAATAGCCCCCCAAGTGGGTTTGGTCCATGATGCCGTGACCGCGATAAAAAAGGATGCTGCGACCGCGGCCAAGAAGACAATGCCATGACTGCGGCCAAGATGTTGTGTCGACCAACACTCGGCATGATCATGCCCATCTCGGCACGGTCGGGTCAAGGTCAAGGCCGCAACCGCGGTACCCCAGCGCGACTGTGACCTCAACACATCAGCTTTGATTGTAGCATCTGCGCACAACCGTGACTGCGGCACAACCCGCCTCGACCGCGCCACGACCTGCCTCGACTGAGGCATCTGTCTTGACCACATGATCTTCTTTGACTGTAGTGTCTACGTCAACTGTGGCCCTCTACTTGATCGTGCCCAACCTAGAATGAACAGGCCGAGACCAAGGCCGCAAGCAAGGCATGTGTCGTGACTATCTTCCACCTTCACCTATAAATACCCACCCCTCGCGACCTGGAGATGGGTTTAGAGATTTTTCTGGTTCCACACATTCTTGGTTCCCAGAGCCCCATGGGAGAGATCTAAGGTCTGAAACGGTTGAAGTGCTCATCCTATATCCGTTCCTCTAGTTTGCTTCCATCCACTGTCATTTTCCAGCACCATTCACCCATATCCTACCATTCCCAGCCATCTTCCACCTCCATACACCCACCAAGCTTCTTTTTAAGGCAGAATCAAAGAGAAAGGAGGCCAAGGAGTCCAGAAGACCAAGGAGGACGACCCAAAGATGAGATTCGGTCCATACAGAGGCTAAGGAGCGAGAGCCACCTCTCCTCTACGGGCTAAATCTATTCTTCTTCTCCTTTTTTCTATTATTCTCATTTGTTTCTGTACAAATGATGTTATTCCATCTTTGTTCGGTGCCAACTATGCTTTTCCATGGCTAGTTGAGCTCCTTATTGGCTATGTAGGATGTTTTGGGCATGTTTATGTACTTTTACCTTAAGCAAATAGTTTTATTCCAGATCTAGTGTGTTTCTGTTCTATCTTCTCTTTCTGGTTATGATTGCTAGTTTGGTTGATCTCTTTCTTGCTTAAACTTCTATTTCTTCCTATATCGAGAGATTTGTTGTAGAAATAGATAAGAGAAGGTAGTTTGGGTCGGAACCCGAAAGAAGGACGATTCAAGGTGATATGTGTAGAACCATAGACCTGGGCACAGTCGTGCCAAGCCGGCACGGTCGGGCCCACTACTTGTTTCTACCCAGATCACACCTATTCCTAGCATCTTAGAGTATTCTAGACCCAAGAGGGTATCTAGAATATTCTAGGGTGTTGACTTGTCATCCTCGAGAGATGTTTCATATCATTGATGAGTTTTAGTCACGCTACACGAAAGTGAGTGGGATGACCCCACATGAATAGATACTACACTACATACAATATTTGGATGTAGGTTGCTTGCTGAGGTGTTCGAAGATTGTCTACACCTGAGAACGGGTGCATAGACTACCCAACCTGTGGTTACATAGATGAGAACTCCTTCTCTCTTATTAGTAGAATCCTACAGACTCTGTTTTATTTTCTTTACTTTGTTTTATTTTATTTTGTGACAATCTGCTAGACTAGTTCTAGTTCCATTCTTTTATTAACTATCAGATTGGCTTAACTGACTTAAGAGCAATATCTTAAGCATCCTAAATGTCCCCACGTCCCTATTTTTGATCTCGTATATCTACTTTGACCTCGTAATAAAGTTGCGGGGGCCCTTGAAGGTTTCGAGTTATAAATTCAAAGTTTGACCCTCCTTTGGAGTCGATCAACTTTTGGCACCATTGCAGGGGACGTGGTTTTCCATATTTACACGTTAAAAGATTTTATTCTGTCATACATAAGCCTATATATATATATATATATATATATATATGGCTATTCACTTACTGCCCACATAGGTAGATAACACAAGTTACCCGTGTTGAAGAAGTAGTGGCATCACTTTGTAATTATCTGGAAGTATTGGTCTGGTGGAATCAGTTTGTAATTATAGGGAAGTATTGGTCCGGTGGCATGACGTGTAAATATGCAACACGTATTGATTTGTTGGTTTATGGACCAGATCTGTAATGCATTTTGACCGCACATGCTGGAAAAGTGACAAAATGAGATCATGATGGAGGATGGTAGAATGGGATTAGAGCATTTTATAATATTTCTCACTGAATCACATATCACGTTAAATCCAATCCCCATAGAAAAAGAGAGATGAACAAATATTATTTTCTAATTGAGCATGTACCAACTTGAAGCATACCCATGCCCAACGTAATGAGTCTAAAATTATTATTTTGGTGTCCTTTTGTGGAGACAAATAAACACATGAGATATAGAATGACACTTCTAGATTGTATTACACAACATCTTCTTTAGTTACAAATTTCTTCTTCCCATTACACATTCTCTGTTCTCATTACAAATTCTCTGTTCCCATTACAAATTCTCTGTTCTCATTTTGTAATACAAAAAACTAAAATGTAGTGTGTATACTGATGATGGATACTGAGTTATAGCGACAAGTAAGATGACATTTTGTAATATGAAAGAAAGATTTGTAATTCGAATAGATAATTTGTAATAGAAAGGAAACAAACATAAAAAGGATGACATTTTGTAATTAGAATATATAATCTGAAACAAAGTAAATATCAAAGAGTAAATGTAATACACGTAGAAAAAATGTAATACGAAAGAACACATTGTAACTAAAATAAAGATTCTGTAATTCCAAAAACTAAAATGTAATGTGTATTCTGACGACGTATACTGAATTATAGCGACAAATAAGATGAGATTCTGTAATAAGAAAGAAAGGTGTGTAATCAGAACTGATAATTTGTAATGGAAAGGAAACAAATGTAAACAAGGATGACATTTTGTAATACAATCTCGATGCATTAACTTCCACTATCCAAAAGAATGAACCTAGATACATCAATAGTTGTAATAATAAGGAACATTTTATAATAAGAATAGATAATTTGTAGTGAGAATGAAAAAGTTGTAACCAATGATGACATTTTATAATACAACATATGTGTATGAAGTTGTATTATATAAGAGAATGAACTACAATACAAAAAACTATAATAATAAGGAATGCTTTGTAATGGGAACTGAGAATCCAAAATGAGAATGAGAAAGCATTTACAAAGTATTCAAATACGTTCTGGGTTACTCTCGTTCACATTCATTTTTTTATTTACATAACATAGATGCCTCAATTTCTAAAGCTACTTTTCCCACTAGTACAATGCACTCATAGTTATTTGTCGTCTAGATAAAAATAATGGCATCACACCCCTCATACTAGATTTTGAATAAAAAATGACAGAAACATTGTCCTATAACATACATAATTGACTTTTGCATAATTACAAAAGATGCAACCGCTAATCCATGCATACGTGATTCACTTTCTGTATAATTACTGTAGATGCCACCGCTACTCCAGCAATTGTATATGATTTAGATTTATTTACATAGCATGCCACCAATACTTTTTGCACGGGTATTATAGCCTTGTTACCCGCGCGGGCATTGAAGACTTACTCTCTCTCTCTCTCTCTCTCTCTATATATATATATATATATATATGTATGTATAGGTCCTCTTTTTTGTTACACATACTTGTTCGAATATACTGAATAGTTTTTCTTTTTCTTATATACCTTTTCAGCCATGGATCTTGCATCCACAAGACAAGTCATCTTATCCACCTATCCTCCTGAGTTTTTCCATAGTTGCGACTGCTGAAAAATAATTGAAAGCCATGCTCTATATCTAGTCGAGCTATACTCACCTCCACCGTCATCATATGCTAAAATTCCAACAACGGAGATGGTATATCAGCCCTCAACTTCTGCGTTGATGTAGGATCAAGAGCTGATCAAAGCAGTGGAGCTAGTCAGAGAAAGCGTCAATGCACTCACCTCGTTCTTAGCTCCTCATCTCCAAGAAAAGTTCGATCCGCTCCAGTAGCTACTAGAAAAGAAGGATCATCAGCTCCAAGTAGCCAATGAGATCACAAACCGCAGTAGAAGTATACTTCAAACTATTGAACATGGATTCATCCAAGTGCATCAGTTTGATACAACGAGTTCCTAACAGAGGTGCATGATAGAATTGATGGATCTTGAAAGCATTGCTGCTCAAGTCCAACAACTTTATGATATGGATGTTGAATAGGCTAGGAGGCTTGAAGATCTCATCAATTTAGTTTCCACACGGTTGCAAGCGCCACCGCACGACATTGAAGATTACAGTCATCAAGACCATTCCATTGGGCTTGAAGTGGAGTATGCCTCACCATCCTATTCAGGCCATCAACTGGATTCACAAGGATTTTTCTGTGAAGACCAACCCACCTAGGGAAGCCCTTCATGTTATTCAGATGATTCATCTGATCAACCAATGGAAGATACAAGCCATATGCATGAATGGTTATATCATGATGAGGACTCCTATCCTCACCAGGGAAGTCAAACAACCTTGCAACAAGGAGGTCAGTTTGAGGAACCTAAATCAGATATTGACCAGACTAGGGTGATATCTCTCATATTGAGACATGTCACGTTGCTTTGAGTAGTACTGCGACCATGGTTTGGAATAATTTGTTTGATGAGGATGATGATGACTATTCCTCATAGTGGAGTGAATATAGTGATGATGACAAGTTGGAGAAGCATGAGCTGACATTCACCACCATCCCATTACAAGGCTTGGTGGACATTAGAGGAGCATGATGGACAATCCATCACAACATGGCTGCTGAGCATGAAGATACCCTGGACCCCATAGAAGGTGACAATCTTGGGGTGGTAGAACTGCAAACAGATTCAACTAGGGATACTTCTTATTCAGAAGATGATTGGATGACTCTGACTGTATATAAAAATTTGTCCGAGCATCCAACCTCATGTTCAAAGGTGGAGGGAGAAGAAAGGAGTCCTCTAGAAAACATTCAGCCTCTCCCCTCCATCTCATCCTATGTTGACATCCTAGGGTCTTCCCATTCATATTCATACATTGAAAGGTTCCTTGAAGATGATTTATCGAAGAATTCATCTCAGTGTAGTTCAAGACAATTCCAGCACAAGGATGAGTTCACTGAGTCATTAGATTCTATTCCTCTACTTCAGACTCAGAAGGGCCCAGATCTCCACCCCTTGTTCTCCTACATGGCGGACCCCATCGATAAGACACAGGTGATACTCATCCTAAAACTTAGGATTTGGGATCCCAATGTCGGTATTGTGGGCAACCACCCCCTTTCTCTTACCCCTTTCTTTTCTCTTTTTTTTTTAAAATAAATTTTGTTTTTCACATTCTTTCTTAGATAGTTTCTTTCCTCTAACTGCTTAAATATATCCTATCATATATGCATCATACTAGGACATCAATAAAATTCTTTCCTGTAGATCCTTGCATTCCTTTCCTACTATACTAAGTATAATGATTGCTCAAGGATGAGCAAAGTTTTAAACTTGGGGTGGTAGAGCTAGTCGCCCTTCTATCTCTTCATTTTGCATGCATGCATGTTTATCTTCTATGTTCATTGCATTTAGCATAAATTTTCAGCTTTGTAAGATTTTTTTTCATAATTTGTAGCTTTACAATTAAGGCTATGTGATGCAAATCTTAGAACTAAATGCTTACCTTTATGCCTAAATGCACAATTTTCATCTTAAACTGATTGCTCTTTTGCTTGACTTGCTCATTGACTCTCTCCTTAAGTTTGGTAATAAATCTAAGGTTATGCACCTTTTTCATAGCTTAAAACATTATTCCCTTGATCTATGTTGTGAACGACAAATCTAGGATATAGGACCATTGGAAAGAGCTAGAGTTTGATCAAACCTCCAACCTACATTATTCACGAACTTGCCTCTATTCTAAGTATCTCTTAAATCATAATTACTACTTTTTGCATATGTATCAAGTGAATAATGACGAGTTTTGAGCTATAATCAAGTTGAAGTGTTTTCCTTGATGTTCTATGTGTCCTCTCACCTTAGATTGAGTCAAAAGGATGAAAATTAAAAAACTTGCAAAAGAGGCTTGGCCGCCCACAAAATCCAAAAAAAAAAATCAAAACAGTTCTCACCCAAGCCTATAAAAATAGAATGAGAGAATAAAAGCTTGAGTGTGAATAAATGAGCATTGTTTTCTCTTTTAGGAGAATTGAGGATGGTGACCAGCTGGTGTATGACTGCACTCATGAACGTAGGTATGTCATGCCTGGTAGTGCCACCCTGAAATCTCATTAGAGAGTCACTAGGAACCCGTAGGAGACCATGAGATCATCCCAGTAGCAGGGTTGGCTCGAGCGCAGTACGGGGAGTTCGTCTCACTACTTTGGGCCAACTAGATCGGACTGCAGGGGTTGTTGCTCGTTACATGGACCAACATGACGTAGATCGGGATCCTTAGAAGTCTTTAGAGTCTTTTTGCTTTTGTTGCTTCTTAGGACCTGAATAAGTGGGAGGTGCATTGTTCCTGACTAGTCTACATGAATACATGATGATGGCTCATTGCTCATCACCCACGTGATCACCTATGTCACAATGCTTTTATGCTTTATAATTATGATTCAAACCCTCATGAGTATCGATAGGTTGCAGTGAATTCACTTAATCTTGCCTAGACACTCTTTGGTCTTACTTTAGCAGGATCGTGCTCGATTGGTGGGTTTCACTCTAAAATGACATGGGTCAAGAAAATTTATGTTTTAAACTATTTTTCTTAACTTTAGATTTTATTGCCATGCTTAATTTGGATGTTATCTTTTTGTTCTTTGAGCACAATCTTGCTTGAGGATAAGAAAAGGTTTTAGCTTAGGGTGGTTGATAACACCCAAATTCAGGCATTTATGCTAAGCATTTATTTATAGTTTTGTGTCATTATAGCCTTAATATGCCCAAAATAACCCTAAATCCTTATCTTTTAGTAATTTATATCTTTTCATACATAAAGTTGCTCAACTAGCCAATTTTGGGACTTGTAGGCACCGAACCTGAGAAGACATCTGTTCTCTAAGATTTCTCTCCAACATATAGTTATGTAGCAGCTAGACTTCTATCCACCATGATCGCGGCAGACTAAACATGGCACTATGTGCAACAACTTAGGAGACGGTGGTCCCGCTAACAGACTAGCGGGCCCAAGAAACTTTTGATATCTTTGATCCTATTTTCGATGGCCAATCCTTTATTAGAACGCATCCTCATTAATCATAAGGTTCATTGACGCGAGCCCATCGAACACCAGTAATAGCCCCCCCAGGTGGGTTTGGTCCATGATGCCGTGACCGTGACCAAAAAGGATGCCACGACCACGGCCAAGAAGACAATGGAACGACCACGACCAAGATGTCATGTGGACCAACACTCAGCATGATCAGGCCCACCTCGACACGGTCGGGACGAGGCCAAGGCCACGACCACGATACCCCAACATGAATGTGACCACGACACATCGGTCTTGACTGCGGAACTTGCGCACGACTGTGACCGCGACACGACCGTGACCGCGACACAACCCCCTCAATCACGACCCAACCACAACATGATCCATCTCAGTGAGGCATCTGTCTTGACTGTGGGATTTGGCTCGAATGCAACATCTGCATCAACCGCGATCCTCGAAATGACCGTGCCCACACTAGCACGGTCGGGCCAAGACTAGGTCCGTGACCGAGGTAGGTGCCACAAGTGTCTTCCACATTCACTTATAAATACCCACCCCTCGTGACCTAGAGAGGGGTTTGGATATTTTTCTAGTTCTAATTGTGGTTCCACACATTCTTGGTTCCCAAAGCCCCGTGGGAGAGTTCCTAGGCCTAAAAAGTCTGAAGTACTCATCCTACGTATGTTCATCTAGTTTGCTTCCATCCACCATCATTTTCCACCACCATTCACCCATATCATACCATTCCCAGCCATCTTCTACCTCCATACACCCACAAAGAAACTGTTTGGGGCAGAATCAAAGAGAAAGGAGGCCAAGGAGTCCATAAGACCAAGGAGGACGACCCAAATATGAGATCAGGTCCATATGGAGGCTAAGGAGTGAGAGCCACCTCTCCTCTATGGGCTAAATCTCTTCTTCTTCTCCTTTCTTCTACTATTCTCATTTGTTTCTGTACAAACGATGTTCTTCCATCTTTGTTCGGTGCCAACTATGCTTAATCATGGCTAGTTGAGATCCTTCTTGGCTATGTAGCCCGCTTTGGGTATGTTTATGTACTTTTACCTTAAGAAAGTAGTTTTATTCCAGATCTAGTGTGTTTCTATTCTATCTTCTCTTTCTGATTATGATTGCTAGTTTGGTTGATCTCTTTCTTGCTTGAACTTCTATTTCTGCCTATATCGAGAGATTCGTTGTAGAAATAGATAAGAGAAGGTAGTTTGGGTTGGAACCCAAAAGGAGGACGATTCAAGGTGATCTGTACAGAACCATAGACATGGGCATGATCATGCCAAGCCGACACAGTCGGGCCCACTACCTAGTTCTGCTCAGATCACACATGTTCCTAGCATCTTAGAGTATTCTAGACTTGAGAGGGTATCTAAAATATTCTAGGGTGTTGACTTGTCATCCTCAAGAGAGGTTTCATATCATTGATGGGTTTTAGTCACACTATGCAAAAGTGAGTGGGATGACCCCACAAGAATAGATACCACAATACATACTATGTTTGGATGTAGGTTGCTTGCTAAGGTGTTCGAGGGTTGTCTACGTCCGAGAATGGGTGCATAGACTACCCAACTTGTGGTTACATAGCTGAGAACTCCTCTCTGATTAGTAGAATCCTACAAACTCTATTTTGTTTTCTTTAATTTGTTTTATTTTATTTCGTGACAATCTGCTAGACTAGTTCTAGTTCCATTCTTTTATCTACTATCAGATTGGCTTAACTGACTTAAGAGCGAGATCTTAAGCATCCTAAACATCTCCACGTCCCTGTGTTTGACCATGTATATCTACTTCGACCCCGTAATAAAGTTGCGGGGGTCCTTGAAGATTTCATGTTATAAATTCAAAGTCTGACCCTCCTCTGGAGCCAACCAGAAGGGCCCGTAAGGGTGCTCAAGGTTAGCTACCCTTTTATCAACATGGTCCTCCTTATCTTGACATCTCAAGTAAGACGCCCGACCTTGTGCCCTTACCCCGAGAATACATATGGGTACACTAGTTTTATATAATGGACAAGTTTAATTATGTTCAAGGTTTGTTCAACATATTTCAAGGAAAATGAACATACTAATTATAGGGAACAAGTATCTCAAACAAGTAATTAACTATCCAAATTTATACGAGCATACATACAAACAAGCCAATACCATAGTAGGGTCAAGAGAGTAAGCGCACCTTAAGAGTTATGATTCTTGAGTAAGATTCCAAGAGATGATCCTAAACTAGGGAACCTCACAAAGAAGATATAGAACCGTGTCTTAGATCCAAAGGGTTTGATAACCTAATCATCATATGATACATGTGGATGTTACCCTACAATTAGGCTTCAAGTATTTTAAACTTAGTTCCGAACAAGCATGCAAGGTCATAACTCATCATGTTAGGTCAATTCATGCAATATTTTACATTTCCAAGCCTTATAAGCCCTAAGTAGATCAAGTTCGCATTATAGAGTAATAGCATGATAATCCTATTAGTTGAAAGAGTAATATGACATGGTAATCATTAGAGGGTCATTCGTGCAAAATTAGAGTCAAACCATTAATATGTGTATTCACATCACATTAGTTGTTGTATATAAGCCATGAGTGCATATGAGTGTGATACGAGGCAAAACATCTTGCAAGGCATTTTTAAAGATATATTAGAGGTTCACAATACAAGTTTGAGCCATTAGGATCCACTTTTCATAAGGATTAACAATTCAAGGTTATAGGTAGCCAACATCACATATAAGGGCATAATGTGTACCAAAGTGAGTCTTTTAACTACTCATGGCAAGGAGATATAAGATATCCATAAAACACAGCATAACATATCACAAATCTGACTGATTTCGAGATTTCATGATTAGATGATGACTATTTAATCTACATACCCACACTTGATCAAACCACATTATGCATGCACATAAAGGAACCATTTTCAACAATCCATGAGAGGTGCAAATGAAATCAGTCGCATGTGATAGTTCTATTAAAAAAGCTGACATTTTTATGATCAAAATGATATATAACATCATTGCATTTGGATGAAGAAATAGGAAGTTATGATGGATTTAAGGTAACCACCATATAGGTGATTTAGAGGGGATTAAGCACCTTGTGGGCTGAGATTGGGACTAGGACTCTTCCCAGACCTATGTCAGATCACTACTACACGTGCAGCCCATAGTGGGTGTGGTTTGGCAGCGTTGGTGGCTCACTGCTGAGTGGTGCACTATGCTTGGGGGCGATAGCTGGAGTCCCCTCATGGGTCCGAGATGGGGGATGGAGGATGGATGTGGAAGCATACGACCCAGGGTGGTGGAGTCTTATCCTTTCCTTCCATCATTATCTACACCACGAGGGTGCCATGCTACATGCTGCAGTAGCAGGAATGCCACTGCTGGGCCAGATTTGCGGCCGCCAATGTCTCGTACCACCCAGCTGAATAGAGAGAGAGAGGGAGGAAGAGGGTGCGAGGCGAGGTAACATGGACCCACCATCATCCCCATGGCATTTCTAGGGTTTGGAAACCCTACATGAACCAACAACGTAGAGAGGATGAGCTACGAGGTGAGGATGAGTTGTTGGTGAAGCAATGTTTCTGCAAAGGTGAAGAAAGCACCCGTCGAGTGGGGGAGCTTGGTCGGACATGTGTGATGGCGAGCGTCACCATCCCAAGTCATTGTTGTCTTCGTGTGCATCACATCGCTTGTTGCAGCAGCTCAGATGTAGTTGTGAGATAGGCTTGAGGTCGTAGAGGTTTGTCGTCCATGACACAAAAGGGAGAGAAGAGGGTGAGGGACATAGAACGTAGGGCCGAGCTGCCTTCATCTTGTCATCTTCTTGATGACATTGAGGCCTTAGAAGACCCGAAGACACGCAGGTGGCGAGTTACATGGAAGGTGGGGGTGGTGCATATATGGCGTCTCTTCTACGAATGGAGGAGCTAAAAACCTCTGCTATAGAGGGGTTGGTTGGGTTTTAAAAGGAGGAGGGGAAGTGAGGGAGGAGTGTTAGGGTTTTATTGGTTGCAACCCTAGCAGTGGCAATGGCCGATGGGTTTCTCTTATCCCCTACGCACCCTGCTTCCAACCGCAGTTGGTCAAGCAATCGAAAGGTGGGAAGGTGGGGAGAGAAGGAGAAAAGGAGAGGAAAAAATGCAGCATGTGAGCCACTGGGTGATTGTACGATCCTCACACGGAAGGGACAAAGATGGGGTGCAGAGGAAAGAAAAGAAAAAGGGAAGAAGAGAAGGGGCTAGGTGGGCCAGTGCTAATTGGGCCCAAACGGCCATTCCATGACCCCAAAAAGGGTAGAAAACACAAGAAAAGAGTTAGAATTAGGAATATTCATTAAGTCATAAAATTGTTGTCTTAGCTCCAAATTGAGCAAGAAAAGGTGTATTGGAAATGCGAGAATGAGCTGTACAAGATGAGATCCATTGGAGGTTATATTAGAGGACATGAATTGGTGCAAAGTAATTTGCAAGTTGGAGATTAGTTAAGATGTTGAAGCATGGTTTAAAAACAAAATGAGTGTCAACACGAGACACATGTGTATGAGATGATTCAACAAAGCATCGAGGCTCATTCATTCATGAAACTGATGGTTAGAGTGAGGAGCAGTACAAGGACAAGTGCATAGTAGCTACATGAAGAGAGAGAAAAGTCTAGCTCATCACAAGCTTGCACTCTTCATTGAGAACCCTTCTAAATCCAAAACCATTCATGGAAAATTTTCCCATCAAGTTTGTCCTTCTTCAGGACCAATTGCAAATTAGATTTTTTTGTTATTGATTCTATAAGAGAAAATTTGCATTTGTCAAAAACCATTTTAGATTTGATTTGATTAAAAAAATTGACGATATTAATTAGGTCTTTACTTATTATTATCACTCCCACTATTTTATTTGAATTGATTGCCCTCAACATCAATTAAAAAAATTGCCACGTACAATATTCTAGTGGGACAAGATCCATATTTCATCAACTCATGCGTCGACTTTTGTTAATCGCCCCCAACCTGACTATTTAGGTAGGCCATCATGCCAATTGCATCATATGCAACTTTTGGATAGATGATATGCACAACACCTTGCCATGATCATCTGCATGCCTATGGCTTGGGCTCTCCAAGTCACCAGTTAAGCCTAAACCAATAGCCAATACAATAGTTAAGTACCATGCTTTGTGCAAATATACATATCTACCATCACAATTCCACAAGATAGATGACGCTCCATGCTTTGTGCAAATCTACGCTTAGTTGATCAAGCTTTTCGTGTGTTTTGCTAATGAAAGGCATCTAAGACTTAATATTTTAGTTTGAGGGAGTTTGTATAAATACATATACTTTATCCAATCACCACATATATAGTACATATCATATACATGTTGTATCCCACAAAGAAAACATGCAATAAATGGAAGTGATGGTTATGGCCAGTCCTAATGTAACCCTTGGATCCACACAGAATTACGGTCATCTAGGTCAACATTACATGTAGAAATCTGTTGTTGACAAAGATCTATACTTGCCAATCTGGGTTGATCGGTTCAACCCTTGAACCGATGGGCTTTCCTCATTGCAGGTTGTTAGGTCGTCTCACCGGTCGCTTGGTCCTTCTGTCCACCATCGTCTAGCTCCTCCATCAGATCAGTTGGGTCCACCAGGCGATCGGTCCAGCTTTTTCCTCCATGTCCTCCAAGGTTCTTCATCTTCTTTATATCAGGAAAGTAAACTATCCTACTTTTACATGATTATAGGGAAATCTTGATTTACATTCAAGGGGAGCTAAGGTAGAAGAGAATTAACTTTACATTGGGAAGATAAGATGGAGGATAAGTACACAGACTGAGATAGCCTGATAAACCATCCACATACAATCATGCACAGAAAGGGGTTATTGGCCATAACCATGCTATACATTCACCATCAAAAATATTTTAGGGAGACACATGTAAATTGCATATATATATATATATATATATATATATATATATATATATATATATATATTAGTTTGGGATTATCATGGTGTTTGGATTTGACAAGATATTATTCACATCGCATACAATAATAGAACGACGAAACCAAAATCTTATCATATCGATTATCCCATAATATAATAAATTGACGTTGGCTCTAATACCACTGTAGGGAAATATGTTACAGAGCAGGCAACAAAATTTAAAATTTTATTATCATATTCCCCATAAATAGTAGATCACATCAATAACTATAATGCAAGAAGGATGGTTTATGGGATATACCTGGTCCTGGAGCAAGTCCAGCGACAATCCTCATCGTTGTAGATGCACAACTCAGAATCCTAGTTGCACTGGGCTCGTCTGACTGCTGCACCTCCTGGTATGCACCACAGAATGCAGCCACAAACTTCATCTTCCTCAACAGCTCCTCTTGTCACAGATTACTGGTTGACATTATCCTCCAAGCGGCAAACAATGGCTTCCCGCCTCTATTGTAGTCTCCACGGACCGCCTAGAACTCATGTCATCCTTTTGGACCGGACAGGAAGGAGTTGTCCCTCTCCATTGGTGTTCTAGTCATTGACTTGCTCTCTTACAATGACAACTCTCAGTTGGTCTCTCCTGTGGCAACACATCCCACTATCACACAGACAGCGAGGTGTTACGCAAAAACGTGCGGAAATCACCATAACCACAGATTACCAAAAACACGGGTTAATTAAAACCGTTTACGGAAAGATGATGAACTATTACATTCCAGTCCACACCCTGCAAAAGAACAAGTTATATACATATATACAAGCCTTGATACATATCCACAGCTTAGAGCAACAGCTGTCCCGTCATATCATGAGTTCATCACCTATTTATACATACATAAGGCTCACATCCGGCCAACCACAGGATATACAAAACATCAACGATCATACATCGTGAAACAACGTCAAAACACTGCCAAGGACCTGAGAGTACAGGGATGACTCTAGACTCTACTATAAAACATCCAAAATAGCAACATGTCCATCGCTTGCCTTCTACTGCTCGTCTGGATGCTCGGCCGCAACACCACTACCACCACCACATCTAGCTCGACCACCTAAAAAGGGTGCGAACCAGCAGAGTGAGACAATTGAACATTGTCCCAGCGGGAAACATAACTTCCCCACCGCAACTATAGAACCTCAGAAAGATAAAGCTATAACAGCAGATAACTGATAAGAGATGTAACAAAAGCAATTTATGTAAGGCAAAGCTATTTTTACCGACAAGCTTACCAGCTGTACAAAAGGCATATAACCAAGTATATCTTTATGGAACATGATTGACAAGATAAGATATCGAAGTTCCACTACATATGAAGAACATATATGAAATCTGCAATATATAATAGAGTTGACTACACAAACAAGGCCTCAACCAATGTTTCGTGTTTGTCTTAAGCAGTAAATATTAAATGGCTGAATTACGTATTATTATGCCCTGAGGAAGTGAGCCGTACCGCTCAAATCCAACCTTCGGTTACGAAACCCAAGCCGGTGCCATACAAGGTCAATGGAAGAGCCGGACTCCACGACCTCGCCCCTCGTGGTCAGTGCACGACTACAACACAAGCAAGACTGCAGTCTCATGCTGAAGTGGTCTCAGCCACAGGGTCAGGCTACCCTATGCCTAGCCCGCCTTGGTACAGGTCTCGGTGCTAGTGAAACTGAGCCACGAACCTGTTCACCGTGCTCTGAGCCATGAACACATTCATGCTCCTCATATCACATATCCTGAGCCATGGGCCTGTTCACCATGCTCTTCACATATATGGGCTACAGGCCTGAATCCGCACCCTGGAGTCTACAACCGAAGTTGCACTCTTACCTCCTCAGTTTAGGCTAGGAGCAACCTCGCATATTCAACAATATGCGCTCCGGGTAATCCCGTAGGAGAACCCGTTTCACCATCACCAAATTCCTAACGATGATGGATCTATGGCCAGGGCAACTAAATGATATATTCCACTGTGATTATTTAGTATCTTTTAGATGGATTGCAAGATTCAACCAAGTTATATAACATGCAAGATATAATAGAAAGTAAACAACATAAGCTCAACATTATGCTATTAATGTATTCACATCAACCTGATCCATCTCGAGGAACCAACATCACATGTTATCACTTGGCCTCTTGCCAACCATCCAGATCCATCTCAAGGATCATCACATACCATGGGATCTCAATCCCTCATCATGTATTACCACCGCCTCTCAAGGCTCGCATCATAATCATGGGACAAACACATCATACATGCAATCTCATCAACCAGAGTAATTATTAGAGTGATGTTACTCATCACATATTTCTCATAGACTTTTTATGGCTAAGCATCACATGCATGGTTAGTGTACTCAATAATCATAGTTTCAACATAAGGACTATGCTACCATCATGAGATGGTATTCAAGATGCTATACTTATCAATTATACATCAACTGGTGATCATGTGCACAAGACACATTATTAAGCAACTATTTATATACTTATCCTTATCTCATCATATATATATAGATAATCAAGATGATTACTTAATGCATGAAGTCATGTCAGATAAGAAGGACAAGCTTTACCATTATCATCACCATTATATGGGCAAGGAGTAACCATCATTTGGAAGCAAGGACAAAAATATATATAATAGTCAGCTTCTATGCATCGTGAAACCCTCACTATATGTGCTACAACCCTCTCTAGAAGTACCAAGGATCCTCACTATATAGCTGTACTGGGCCACCTGCCCTCACCAAAGAACAACCCACCGCAACCCGCAACGCTGCGTTGCCACTAAGGCAACCAAGCGCGTGCGACGCAGCGTTACAGGGGGATGTGTCACGCGTCAAGGGGGAAACATCGGGCACTCTCCTATCGGGCAACGCCCATCATGATTCAGCGTTATCGGCCGATACCAGGGACATGTGACGCCCGTCACAAGGAGCTCAACAACGCTCGGCACAGGGCTGTCATCCAGGCCATCACAAGAAAATAACAACCAAGAGAGAGAGAGAGAACATATCCATAAAACGTACCACAACTTGGCCAAGGCCTAACGGCCGACACAAAGCAAAGGAAAGGGCGTGGCGCCCGTCACAAGAACAAGGGGTGTCGCCCGACACACCACACATCACCCAACACAAGAGCAAACGTGTCACCCAACATGCTAAAATAAGAGGTATCGTCCAACAAGGTCATCTTCCTTCTCAAACACAAGGTACTCAAAACCCTAGAGGTTTAAGGAGATGGCTCACCTCAATCAACCAAGAAAGAGGGGTCTTGCACACCACCTATCACCCATCGGGAAGCACAAACACCAACCCAAGCTCACCCTTCTAGTCCATGGTGAGAGGAGAGTGTTGCTCAAGCAAATAGAATACAAGCTCACCTCAATCGACTATGAAAGAGGGGTGTTGCTCATGAGACTAGAAGCTTAAACTCACTCCTCTAGACCAAAGAGAGAAAGGAGTATTGCTCACCAAAAACTACCAAGAGGATCGGCCAAACAAGGGTACTAAGCAAGATGTAAAAACTAACAACAACATATAAGCAAGAAAGGAGGTAATGTAGCTAGGGTTAGAAATTATGCAACCCACCTTAAGCTCCAAGCTCCAAAGAGGAAGAAGAGCTCCAAGCTTCAAGGGATGTCGACCACCACTTGCTCCTTCAAGGGGGTGTATCGGCCGACACAAGCAAGGAAGAAGGGTGTGTCGTGCACTCAAGGTGGAGAAGGAAACTAAAGGACCAAAGGAACTCAAAGCAAGGGAATGAACCACCTATATAGAAGGAAAGGGAGGAGAAAACAAGGTAGAGCATGGTAAGGTGTCACCCACCTAGGGACACTTGTCCTAGAGCTCAAGCCACCTACTCTAGCAAGCCTTATACACTTGTCCAAGGTCATTGCCACATGCATGCATCAAGCTCCAAGTGTCCACTAGTGGTGACACAAACGAGGTCAAAGCTGGGTCAAACACCATGGGCGACACAACACTTGCACCATGGGCGACACAACACGGCTCCATGGGCGACACAACACTTGCACCATGGGCGACACAACATGGCTCCATGGGCGACACACATCCATGTTGGCCGACACACTCACCTCAAGGTCGACACACACCTCTCTTGGGCGACACAGAGCTCAACCAAGCCCAAACAAGGCACCTCAAGGCCCAAACAAGCTCAACCAAGGCCCAAAAGAACTCAAGCAACAAGACCAAGCCTTCCTCTCAACCTTAGAGGAAGCAAAGAGAGAGAGGAACACCTTACAAGGTGGCAAACTTGCCCACAAAACCCTAAACTTGGGTTATTTGCAAGTAGCCCCTCCAACTCTCAACAAAGCACAACCAAACCCTAATCACCACTAAAGGCGATTAGCAAGCACCAAAGCACCAAGGTTAAGCAAAACAAACAGGGTAAACCCTAAACGAAGGTCAGGGTCCTTACAAGCTAACCCCCTTTAAGGGATTTTGTCCCCGAAATCCGAAGAGAAAAGCGAGGGATACTTCCTCCTCATCTCTTCCTCAAGCTCCCACGTGGCTTCCTCAATGCCACGACGCTGCCAAAGAACTTTCACAAGAACCAGATCCTTCCTCTTCAGCTTCTTAACCCTTCTGTCAAGGATCGCCACAGGACCTTCCTCGTAGGTCACATCTTCATCAAGCTCAACTTCCACTGCCTGTATTACTGTTCCTGAATCTGGATGACTTTTCTTCAGCATACTGACATGGAACACTGGATGTAACCTGTGAAACTCTGGAGGCAACTCTAACTCGTAAGACACCTTGCCAACTCGTGCTATAACTGGGTAAGTCCCCATATACCTGGGTGCCAACTTACCCTTCCGACCAAACCTTAGCACACCTTTCCACAGCGAGACTTTAAGATACACTTTGTTTCCTACCTGGAACTCCAAAGGTCTTCGACGATTGTCTGCATATGACTTCTGCCTGTCCTGTGCCACTTTCAACTGTTGTTGTATCACCTTAATCTTTTCTGTTGTCTGCTGCACTAACTCAGGACCCAAAAGCTGATACTCACCAGACTCATACCAACACAAAGGAGATCTGCACTTCCTTCCATACAACGCCTCATAAGGAGCCATGTCAATGCTCTGCTGATAACTGTTGTTGTAGGCAAAATCTATCAAGCTAAGATGTACATCCCAGTTGCCTAGAAACTGCAAAACACAAGCTCGAAGGAGATCTTCCAAAGTTTGAATAGTCCTTTCAGACTGTCCATCTCTGTGTGGGTGAAAAGTTGTACTAAACCTCAACTGCGTTCCCAACGCTCTGTGCAACTATTCCCAAAAACGACTCGTAAACTGAGGACCTATATCAGAAACTATCGTTACTGGCACACCATGCAAACGTACTACCTCATCCACATATACTCGAGCGAGTTTTTCAGCTGTATACGTCATCTTTACTGGTAAGAAATGGGTAGACTTCATCAATCTGTCCGCTATCACCCAAATGGAATCATGATTCCTAGTTGTCCTGGGTAGACCAACTACGAAATCCATGGTTATGTGATCCCATTTCCACTGTGGTATCGACAAAGGTTGCAACGTACCTGCCGGCTTCTGATGTTCAGCCTTCACTTGCTGACACACTGTACACCTAGCCACGAACTCAGCTACATCTTTCTTCAAACCGGGCCACCAATACAAGTCTTTCAGACTATGATACATCTTGGTGACACCTGGATGCATAGAATACATCGATGTGTGTGCTTCCTCGAGCACCAACTTCCTCAGCTCATCGACATTAGGAACCACCATCCTATTACGATAGCAGACTAGCCCATCCTCGGACTCATGAAACCCATCACGCTTATCGCTGCCGAACTCTAATCTGATCAACTGTACCGCATCATCTGTCTACTGGGCATCTTTGATCTGCTGTCTCAACGTAGGCTTGACTTGCATCTGTGCTAAGAGTCCAGCTAGCAAGGAAACCTCCATCTGCACGTTCATCTGTCGTAAAGAGACAAACATATCCCGCCTAGGGCATACCAGGGAACTCAACCTTGCTTTCTTCGAAGAAAGAGAAGGGGACTTTCTGCAAAGCGCATCAGCTACCACGTTCGCCTTACCAGGATGATACTCGATAGTGCAGTCGTAATCATTGATCAACTCCATCCATCGATGCTGTCACATGTTCAACTCATGCTGCGAAAAGATGTACTTCAGATTCTTATGATCCGTAAAGATCTGACACACTTCCCCATAAAGATAGTGTCTCCAAATCTTTAATGCATGAACCACAGCCGCCAACTCCAAGTCATGAGTTGGATAGTTCTCCTCATGTTTCTTGAGCTATCGCGAGGCAAAAGAAACCACATGATCTTCCTGCATCAGCACACAACCTAAACCTTTCTTGGAAGCATCATAGAAAACAACATAACCCTTTCCAGGCTCTGGTAGGATCAACACTGGAGCACTGGTCAGCTTCTCCTTCAGGCTCTGGAAAGCTTCCTGAAATTGCTCATCCCAAACAAAAGGCACATCCTTTCTCGTCAACTTTGTCATTGGCAATGCAATCGCACTGAAGTCCTTGATAAACCTTCGGTAGTATCCTGCTAAACCCAGAAAACTACAAACTTCTGTCGGCATCTTCGTCTGCTCCCATTCTGCAATGGATTTCACCATTATCGGATCTACTTTGACCCCTTCTACAGATATCACATGACCCAAGAAATTCACTTCTCCCAACAAAAACTCACACTTACTGAACTTGGCATACAACTGATGTTGGCGAAGAAGAGTCAATGCTAGACGAAGATGTTGCTCATGCTCTTGCCTGTCCCGACTATAGATCAAGATGTCATCTATAAAGACTAAAACAAACTGATCTAAGAACGGACAGAACACTCTGTTCATTAGATCCATGAAAGCAGCAGGTGCATTGGTTAGCCCAAACGGCATAACCACAAACTCGAAGTGACCATACCTCGTCCTAAAAGCTGACTTTGGTATGTCATCCTCCTTGATCCTCAACTGATGATATCCAGATCGTAAATCGATCTTTGAAAACACTGTAGCACCACGCAACTGATCAAACAGATCATCTATCCTCGGTAATGGGTACTTGTTCTTGATCGTGACCTTGTTCAACTTGCCGGTAGTCTATACACAACCACATTGAACCATCCTTCTTCTTGACGAACAACACGGGAGCACCCCAAGGTGACGTACTCGGTCGGATAAAACCTTTCTCCAACAACTCTTGCAACTGCTTCTTCAGCTCTGCCATCTCAACTGGAGCCATCCTATACGGTGTCTGTGCAACTGGCTGTGTTCCTGGCACCAGATTGATCTCAAAATCAATTTCTCGGGGTGGAGGAACACTAGGAAACTCCTCAGGAAACACGTCCACGAACTCTCGAACAACTGGCACCTCTTCAAGGCTAGGACCTTTCGCCTTTGTGGCCACGACAATATCCACCACATGAGCTAAGAATGCCTCACATCCTTGTCGTAACAGCTTATCAGCCACGATAGATGATACCAGACATGTCAGAAGAATCTTCCTATCTCCCTAGAAGATCCACTTCTCTCCAGTATCATCAAACTCCGCCTGCTTGGATCCACAGTCCAAAACAACCTTATACCTCTCTAAGGTATCCATCCCAAGGATAACGTCAAACCCATGCATATCAAGTGGTATGAGATCCACTTGAATGCAGTGTCCCGAGAAAGATAAGACACAAGATGGACACTCTTCTCGAAGCAATGAGGAACCATCAAGAGGGGTTTCTAACAACAAACTATCCTTCTTACGATTAATAGGTAAACGATAGTTCTCAAGCATACTATAGGCGATAAAAGAGTGCATAGCACCCGGGTCAACCAGAACAGATATAAAGCAAGAAGAAGACATATCAGAATGAAATAACTCTATCTGACCTGTCACTACTCGTGGGTTGACTATCACCTCCGGCTGATTCATAGCATAGAATCAAGCTGTTGCTTGCTGTCCACGACCTCTGCTTCCTTGAGTAGACGATCCAGCTTGAGACGCTTGACCGCATCCTCATCCTCTGCTACCACTGGGCTGCTGTCGATCCGATCCTTGATGATTCTACCTCGGCTGCTGTGTCACTTCAACATCTCTATTCGGGCAATTGAACCTCTAATGCCCGACCTGACCACACAGATGGCATGCTCTATCGTCAACCCGTGGCCTAGATGGCCCTGTCACTGCCACGTAAGCTGTACTATACGCCTTAGATGGAGAAGAAACACAACCTCTCCCCTTACTTGGAGACCACTGAGACGGTACAACAGAACTTCTTATCGCCGACGACGATGAAAACCTGGGCTTCTTAAAGCCACCAAACCTCCGTCCCTACAACTGAGCAGATCTTTTATGAGACATGGATTCTCTTTTCTCCCTTACTGACCTCTCAATCCTTCGAACAGATTCCACAAACGTAGCAAACTACTCTCGATTTTCCAACGCAGACACAGGGGTTGTCAACTCAGCACTCAAACCCTTCTCGAAATGTCTGATCCTCTCCTCATCTGTTGCCACCATGTGAGGACAAAACCTCAACAGATCCATAAAATTGGCTTCATACTCAGTGATGTTCATCATTCCTTGTTGCAAACTCTTGAACTGACTGCTCTTCTCATCCAGATATGTCTTCGGAAAGTATCTGCTGACGAACTCGCACCGGAACACTTCCCAACAGATCACCTCACCAGGCCGCTTCTCCTCGTCGATGGTCCACCAGTGACCAGCACAACCTTCAGAAGGTAGACAACATGCTTTACTTTGTCTGCTTCGGGGATGTCGAGGATCCGGAAAGCTTTCTCAAGACTTGTCAGCCACAGATCCGCATCCGCTGGATCAGCCGTTCCAGCATACTCTGAAGCTCCGACTCGACGAAGCCGCTCGAAGGTCTTCCCAATACCCGATGTTTCACCATGAGGAACCTGTGCTCGCGGAGGAGGCATTGGTAATCGCTCAACCATGAGATTCATCGTAGCCATCATATGTGCCATAAGGTGTTGGTAGGAAGGATGTTCAAGAATGGCTGGGTCAGGTTAGGGGACCTCAGGCACCCGATCTTCATGTGCCTGCCCAAAAGTTCCATCAACTGATGCAACATCACTATGCTCAGGAGCATGCTCTTCATGATTTCAAGACATCTTGGCTTTCCTTCCGCTGAGGGCAGAAGAAGTTGTAAGAAAACCTGGAAAACTCACAAGAACAAACTCAACCTAGTCCTAAATCCCTGTAGACTCAGTGAACTTAGAGCTCTGATACCAAAACTTGTGGCAACACATCTGACTATCACACAGACAACGAGGTGTTACGCGAAATCGTGCAGAAATCACCATAACCACAGATTACCAAAAACACGGGTTAATTAAAACTGTTTGCGAAAAGCTGATGAACTATTACATTCCAGTCCACACCCTGCAAAAGAACAGGTTATATACATATATACAAGCCTTGATACATATCCACAACTTAGAGAAACAACTTTCTCGTCATATCATGAGTTCATCACCTGTTTATACATACATAAGGCTCACATCTGGCCAACCACAGGATATACAAAACATCAACGATCATACATTGTGAAACAACGTCAAAACACTGCTAAGGACCTGAGAGTACATGGATGACTCTAGACTCTACTACAAAACATCCAAAACAGCAACATGTCCATCGCTTGCCTTCTACTGCTCGTCTGGCTGCTCGGCCGCAACACCACGACCACAACCACGTCTAGTTCGACCACCTAAAAAGGGTGCGAACCAGCAGAGTGAGACAATTGAACATTGTCCCAGCGGGAAACATAAATTCCCCACTGCAACTATAGAACCTCAAAAAGATAAAGCTATAGCAGCAGATAACTGATAAGAGATGTAACAAGAGCAATTTATGTAAGGCAAAGCTATTTTTACCGACAAGCTTACCAGCTGTACAAAAGGCATATAACCAAGTATATCTTTATGGAACATGATTGACAAGATAAGATATCGAAGTTCCACTACATATGAAGAACATATATGCAATCTCCAATATATAACAGAGTTGACTACACAAACAAGGCCTCAACCAATGTTTCATGTTTGTCTTAAGCAGTAAATACTAAATGACTGAATTACGTATTATTATGCCCTAAGGAAGTGAGCCGTACCGCTCAAATCCAACCTTCGGTTATGAAACCCAAGCCGGTGCCATACAAGGTCAATGGAAGAACCGGACTCCACGACCTCGCCCCTCGTGGTCAGTGCACGAGTACAACACAAGCAGGACTGCAGTCTCATGCTGAAGTGGTCTTAGCCACAGGGTCAGGCTACCCTCTGCCTAGCCCGCCTCATTACATGTCTCGATGCTAGTGAAACTGAGCCACGAACCTGTTCACCGTGCTCAGAGCCATGAACACATTCATGCTCCTCATATCACATATCCTGAGCCATGGGCCTGTTCACCATGCTCTTCACATATATGGGCTACGGGCCTGAATCTTCAGCCTGGAGTCTACAACTGAAGTTGCACTCTTACCTCCTCAGTTTAGGCTAGGAGCAACCTCACATATTCAATAATATGCGCTTCGGGTAATCCCGTAGGAGAACCCGTTTCACCATCACCAAATTCCTGACGATGATGGATCTATGGCCAAGGCAACTACATGATATATTCCACTGTGATTATTTAGTATCTTTTAGATGGATTGCAAGATTCAACCAAGTTATATAACATGCAAGATATAACAGAAAGTAAACAACATAAGCTCAACATTATGCTATTACTGTATTCACATCAACCCGATCCATCTCGAGGATCCAACATCACATGTTATCACTTGGCCTCTTGCCAGCCATCCAGATCCATCTCAAGGATCATCACATACCATGGTATCTCAATCCCTCATCATGTATTACCACTGCCTCTCAAGGCTCACATCATAATCATGGGACAAACACATCATACATGCAATCTCATCAACCAGAGTAATTATTAGAGTGATGTTACTCATCACATATTTCTCATAGCCTTGTTATGGCTAAGCATCACCTGCATGGTTAGTGTACTCAATAATCATAGTTTCAACATAAGGACTATGCTACCATCATGAGATGGTATTCAAGATGCTATACTTATCAATTATACATCAACTGGTGATCATGTGCACAAGACACATTATTAAGCAACTATTTATGTACTTATCCTTATCTCATCATATATATAGATAATCAAGATGATTACTTAATGCATGTAGTCATGTCAGATAAGAAGGACAAGCTTTACCATTATCATCACCATTATATGGGCAAGGAGTAACCATCATTTGGAAGCAAGGACAAAAATATATATAACAGTCGGCTTCTATGCATCGTGAAACCCTCACTATATGTGCTACAAGACTCGCTAGAAGTACCAAGGATCCTCACTATATAGATGTACTGGGCCACCTACCCTCACCAGAGAACAACCCACCACAGCCCGCAACGCTGCGTTGCCACTAAGGCAACCAAGCGCGTGCGATGCGGCGTTATAGGGGGATGTGTCGCGTGTTAAGGGGGAAGCGTCGGACACTCTCCTATCGGGCAACACCCATCATGATTCAGCGTTATCGGCCGATACCAGGGACATGTGACGCCCGTCACAAGGAGCTCAGCAACGCCCGACACTGGGCTGTCGTCTAGGTCATGACAAGAAAATAACAACCGAGAGAGAGAGAGAGAGAACACATCCATAAAACATGCCACAACTTGGCCAAGGCCTAACGGCCGACACAAAGCAAAGGAAAGGGTGTGGCGCCCATCACAAGAACAAGGGGTGTCACCCGACACACCACACATCACCCAACACAAGAGCAAACGTGTCGCCCAACATGCTAAAACAAGAGGTATCGTCCAACAAGGTCATCTTCCTTCTCAAACACAAGGTACTCAAAACCCTAGTGGTTCAAGGAGATGGATCACCTCAATCAACCAATAAAGAGGGGTCTTGCACACCACCTATCACCCATCAGGCAGCACAAACACCAACCCAAGCTCACCCTTCTAGTCCATGGTGAGAGGAGATTGTTGCTCAACCAAATAGAACACAAGCTCACCTCAATCGACTATGAAAGAGGGGTGTTGCTCATGAGACTAGAATCTTAAACTCACTCCTCTAGACCAAAGAGAGAAAGGAGTATTGCTCACCAAAAACTACCAAGAGGATCGGCCAAACAAGGGTACTAAGCAAGATGTAAAAACTAACAACAACATATAAGCAAGAAAGGAGGTAATGTAGCTAGGGTTAGAAATTATGCAACCCGCCTTAAGCTCCAAGCTCCAAAGAGGAATAAGAGCTCCAAGCTTCAAGGGATGTCGAACACCACTTGCTCCTTCAAGGGGGTGTATCGGCCGACACAAGCAAGGAAGAAGGGAGTGTCGTGCACTCAAGGTGGAGAAGGAAACTAAAGGATCAAAGGAACTCAAAGTAAGGGAAAGAACCACCTATATAGAAGGAAAGGGAGGAGAAAACAAAGTAGAACATGGCAAGGTGTCGCCCACCTAGGGACACTTGTCCTAGAGCTCAAGCCACCTACTCTAGCAAGCCTTATACACTTGTCCAAGGTCATTGCCACATGCATGCATCAAGCTCCAAGTGTCCACTAGTGGTGACACAAATGAGGTCAAAGCTGGGTCAAACACCATGGGCGACACAAAACTTGCACCATGGGCGACACAAAACGGCTCCATGGGCGACACAACACTTGCACCATGGGCGACACAACATGGCTCCATGGGCGACACACATTCATATTAGCCGACACACTCACCTCAAGGTCGACACACACCTCTCTTGGGCGACACAGAGCTCAACCAAGCCCAAACAAGGCACCTCAAGGCCCAAACAAGCTCAACCAAGGCCCAAAAGAACTCAAGCAACAAGCCCAAGCCTTCCTCTCAACCTTAGAGGAAGCAAAGAGAGAGAGGAACACCTTACAAGGTGGCAAACTTGCCCACAAAACCCTAAACTTGGGTTATTTGCAAGTAGCCCCTCCAACTCTCAACAAAGCACAACCAAACCCTAATCACCACTAAAGGAGATTAGCAAGCACCAAAGCACCAAGGTTAAGCAAAAAAAAATAGGGTAAACCCTAAATGAAGGTCAGGGTCCTTACATCTCCCGTTGCAGTCCCTCCCTTGTTGGGTAGGACTTGCCTGGGCTCTCATGGTTACCACAACCAGAGAGGACAACAATTGTCAGAGAAACTGATTCTTAGTTGTCTGTGTTGTAGTTATACATTGGGAAGCCCCCAATACCCCTCTATATATATGAGGGGTTAGGGTCAGGGTTCTCAGTCCCCCACTAATGCAGGACTAAAGCGCGGGAGTGAAAAGGATTGGTAGAACTCGAATTTTTGTAACAATTTTGGAAATTGCACAACCTGCAACAACCAAAACGTCCACTTGGATGAGCCAGACAGTCATCTCACACGTGAGATGGTCGTATCACACTACGAGATGTCTGTTTCACAGTTTTTAGTTGTGTATGAATTTGACAAAACAATTCCCGTCAATGTTAGACATTGATTCCTTGTGCAACAAGTATTACTCAAGCGAAACAGATTGGGAAACCGTGGCAACTTCTAGTATGCATTTATTTAACATTATCCCACTTAAGTGGATATTTTTCATTTTAGATCCCTTATATAAACTTTCATTGAAGTATGTGTGCACAAACCCTTTCTTGGTATTAATAGGGAATAAATGTACACCAAACCTTTATGTTTTCGACTAATTCATCATTGAGGACAAAAAAGATAGAAATGAAAGGAAAAGCTTAGGAAAAAGGCTAAACCAAGATTTTACATAGATTTCAATTCATTATAGTACTCCACCCATTAAAAAGGATTTCATCCCCAAAATATCAAACAAAAAGAGAAGGGTGAGTGCGCATCATCTCATCTCTAAGCTCCCATGTGGTTTCTTCCAAACCATGATACTTCCATACGACTTTTACCAGCCTGATCTCCTTGTTCTTCAACTGCTTAAATCGGGAGTCAAGAATCTTCACATGTAACTCTTCATAGGTAAGATTCTCTTGAATCTCCAAAAGTTCTATTGTGAGTACATGAGAAGCTTTCACATACTTCCTTAGCATAGAAATATGAAACACATTATGGATCTTGTCATAGGCAAGAGGAAGAGCTAAATGGTACGCACAATCTCCAACCTTATCTAAGATCTTAAATGGTCCAACATAGTGGGGACTAAGCTTGCCTTTAACTTTAGATCATGTAATAGAACGTATAGGCTTGATCTTTGAGAAAGCATAGCCACCCACTAAGAAACTCACATCAGACCTCTTCTTATCTGAATACATCTTCTATTAATCTTGTGTAGCTTTCATACTCTTCTTAATCAACTAAACCTTCTCTATCATCATCTGCATATCATCAATATTCACCAGAGTACATTCTCCCACAACATCCAAGTGTAACAGAGAATGAAAATGTCTCCCATATAAGGCTTCACAAGGTGGTGTACCAATACTAGCTTGGTGTATATTATTGTAAGAAAACTCAGTCAATGGAAGATACTTATCCCATGCACCTCCCCAGTCCATAACATAAGCACAAAGCAAATCTTCCAGAATCCATACTATCCTTTCAGACTGACCATCTGTTTGTGGATGATAAATGTACTGAAATGTAAGTCAGTTCCCATTTCTTCTTGAATCTGACTCCACAAATGAGAGGTAAAATTCAGGTCACAATTAGATACTATCACTTTGGGTACACCATGCATATGAACTATCCATTCCACATACAACTGAGCGGTCTCATCAACCTTGTAAATGGATTTGAAAGGAAAAAAGTGGGCAAACTTAGTAAGTTAATCAATCAATACTCACACTGCATCATAACCTTTCTTGGTCTTAGGGAAACCAATGACGAAGTCCATAATAATATTCTCCCATTTCCATTCTGGAATCTCAAGAGTGTGAAGAAGATCACCAAGTTGTTGATGCTCTATCTTGACTTGCTGACAAGTAAAACACTTTGCAACAAATAGAGTGATATCCTTCTTCATGTTCTTCCAACAAAAACTTTGTTGTAGGTCTTTGTACGTCTTGGTTGTATCAGGGTGTGTAGCATACTTAGACCCATGGGCTTCATTCAAAAATCTCTATCATAGGTCACCAACTTCAGGTGTAACACCCCTGACCTGTGTTCTGGCCTAACCCTAGATGTTTTGCTTAAAGTAGGTTTCTTACAAACTTGTTCTTATCTTTTAAAAAGTAATTAAGTTCCTTTGTGAAGTTTATTTTCAAATTTGAGCTTATATGCAAATTATGTGTGCATTATATAATAATCAAACTGAAAAGTGCAATTCACCCAAGAAGAAGGGTTATACTACAAATATTAAATGTTGAATGAATTCTGCAAATATTAAATGTTGAATGAATTCTAAGTGTTTTTAATATCATGCAAAAGAATATGATGCTGAGTAATGGCTTGTGCAAAGCCTAAATTCTAAGTGAGAACTTATGTAAATAATGCTAAGTGCTTGGTGTATCAATTGTGGTACAATTTGCAATATATACAAAATATAGGGTTAATGTGAAAATTACCACTTCTAGATTGTTTTTACTTTTACCTAGTATTGTCTAGAGGAGAGAGAACGAAGGAGACAATATGTTTGAATCATCTTAAAAGTGTTATCACTCTTAATAATGAAGAAACCAAGAAAAATACATAAGTTGAAAGTTATGCATATGAGCCATATCGAGTTAAGGACTTAGAGTAGAAGTCCCTATCAACCTTAGAGCCACAAGGAGAGCCTTCTATCATTTTGTTGAGTTTAATTTTGGCACATGACGGGCAAGGCACTTCAAAAAAGAAATAAAGCATCGACTTGCAACTTGTTTTTGAAAAGATGGAGTTGAATATTATAATATAGTAGTGGAAGAAGACTTGCCCTAAGAGATAAATCAAGAGCCGATCCTTATCCCCTACATTATCCTTGGATTTTTATTTTTGCATGGAAAGATAATAATAGTATGCATGCAAGAGTATGTGTCGACCTTGCATGGCTAGGTGGCATGAAGTAACTTAAGCTAATGACACCTATGACACTCTTTTCTATAAACCTCAAGTATAAATACCCTGACCTTCACTTGTTAGCAAGATTTTCAAATATTGTTAGTATCCTTCCCTCTTGTATCATGCATACTCTCTTGTGACGACCATAGTGAAGAGAATTTGAGCGGTGAAACTTGGTATCGACCAAGGATAAGGGATATCGGCCAAAGTAGGTCTTAGCAACCAAGTGAGGTGATATCGTCCATTTGGATTGGAGATATCGTGAAAAAGCTAGTAGCTCAAGTCTTGGAGCTTGGAGAAGGCCTATCTTCAACCTTGGAACGTTTGGAGTTGAATCTTGGAAGCTAATTGAGAGGCGGGTTATATAACTTGAACCCATCAATATTATTATCTTTTCTTCAATATTGTTGATTATTGTCAACATTCAGATTCCCTTTGATCAATTGATATACTCATGAGTTACAATAAGTAATTAGGACTATTGTACATGATTTAGAATAGTAAGATAATGATCTCGAATATGATGATGATGACATCATCATTGAACAACCCGATATGGGTTGAGGACTCTTGCAACCCGATATGGGTTAAAATCTTTGAAAACTGATATGGGGGGTCTACCCAATATGAAGGTAGGTTATACCTTGTAAAATAGGTTCTATGAATAATATGGAAGATTCCTATCAATCACCTTGAGAAAGATACAAAGGGTAAAATATCACCTTGCACGATATGAGTAAACCCTAGATGAGGACATGGAAACTTGATATGTCTTGGAATCTATTTCCTTGGGAAACTGATATACTCCATTACTTTGTGTTGGGTTGAAGATCAATTTAGTATTCATTTTATCAAGGAAAGAACTAGAATTCAAGGTTCTTATCTAACATGGGAACACGATATGGTAGGCAATATGGGAACACGATATGGTAACAAGACACCACTTAATGTGGGTACCCGATATGGTGAACCCATGAGGTAAAATGATATGATGTTTAAAGATGTAACCCGATATGATACCTAAGATAAGTAAACTGATATATTAGTCAACATAGAAATATGATATGGAAACATGATGCCATCCAATGTAAGAACACGATATGGTGAAACCCAAGATGATATCCAAGAGGGTAATCCAATATAATAACCCAACATGAAATCCGATATGACAACCTAAGAGGCAACCCGATATGATGGAAGACCGATATGGAAGATTAGAATGAAAATTGATATGACAAACTAAGGTAGAGAACTAATATAATATTATCTTGAAAGATGTAGGGTAAAGCCATAATGGCATGCCCGATATGATGTACCATATTACACGATATGAGGACCCAAAACACCCTTATACCTGATATGTGGATAATGGTTTAACCTATACATGATATGAAAAAGGTTAAAATGATACCTAACCCAATATGACTACACGATATGGTGTTAAGGGCTATGCCCTAAAATCCTGATATGAGGGTGTGGTTTCACCACATGATTAAAATAGATATTTGTTATGATGATATATGCATTTTCAAGCATAATGGGATAATATTATTAATCATGCTACCTGGTATGGTAGACATGCTTCTATTCATTAAGCTTGTCTAAGTGATGAATGGGATTAATGCAATATTGAGATACAAATAAGTTTAATAATGATAAGCTTGAAGACCTTAAAGAGGTGAATTAAGTAATCTACATCCTAGTAAGGATGAGAGAGAAACTAAGATTAAGAAGATAATTATGTGATTAACATATAATAATACTCCTGAGAAGAGTGGAGTATGAGTTCGGACTTAATCTTTGCTAATGAAATCTTGAAACCCTAATTGGTTGATTATAACCCTAATTCATTAGGGAGAATGTGTTCTTTAATATTCCATGGTTAAGACATGCGTTTGGAATTGTTGACAACATGATATAATAACCATGCAAGTATATTAAGGCAATAAGCATGGCTTAGTAAGATCTATGATGTTATATGATGCAGATTCAATGAGCTATGTGGACTATGTGAATAAATACCTTGGTCTGATGACTGAGAGGTAATAATCATTTTCTAAGTGGTGATATTACTCAGTGATGAATTAAGGGTTTGAATACCCAAGTAATGATGATGATAAGAGCTTGAGATTCTAAGTGGTCTATGTGTTTCAGTAAATATGAAAGTACTTGATAAATACAATTATGCTTTTCTTTGTAGCATTTGATATAATTCTTACTTGTAACTTGATTGATGCTAAAAGATATAGTAATGCACTTAATCAAGCAAGATGAATATTATCATGTAGTTGCCCAGACCATAGATCCATTCAGTGTCAGAAATTGCTTAATGGTGAAACGAGTTTTACTCGGAACGCATATTTTTGAATATGTGATAATATCAGGGTGCTCAGTGGACTCCCCAAATACATCAGGTTGCTCAGTGGACTTCCTAATAAAACTAAAACATGATCGCTCAGTGGTCATCCTAATAATTCGGGAAAGGTAAGTGGTCCTCTCCTGAAGAAAGTACACGCTACGATGATAACTCTATAGCAAAGATGCCGCTATACCTTGACATAGCTAAATACAGCAGACACAAGATGTCATGTTAAATCTAAGTGGTCTTGTACTGACCAAGAAAGGTGAGGTATTGACATCCGGCTCTTCCATTAACCTTGTATGGTACCGATTTCGACTTACTAGTGGTCGGTTGGAGTATGAGCGGTGTATCTCATCTCCTCTGGGCATAAGTATGAATGTGAACATGTAATCAGTCGTGTAGTGTATTTGTTTAAGGATCGAATATGGAAAACATTGGTTCTTGCCTTATTACTTTCATACATCTTAGTAGATAGATGTTATACATGTTCTTCATATTCCTTTTAAAGCAAAAGATGACTTATAGATCTGTTATCAATATCTATGCTTTGTACTTAAAAATATATATGTTAAACAAATGGGATATCTTCTGTTCAGATTTATATTATTTTTTGTGATAATAATATTGTTGGAAGAGAGTTATATCTCTCGTTGGGACAATAGTCTCACCCCATGGGATCCAAAATTTTTAGGTGGATGTAAACGAGGGACTAGGAACTGGACTGCAGAAGAAGGATTGTATCAGCAAGAACATCAATAGTATCTCAGGTTGAGTACGTTGTCTGTTAGGGTTTTGTAGATAGAAGTCTTGATATCGTCTCTGTACTCTCAGGTCCTTGGGAGATAGTTCTTAGTGATTTCTACGAATGACTTGAGATTTTGGTTTTCTTATCTCGAGGTTTTTATGTTGCTGTTGTGTATCTTAAAGTAAAGCAACTACTTGTTATCCTCGAGAAGAGACGAAATACTAAATGTATAATGTGAACCATTTGTATATAGAACTTTGGTTCCTTGTGTAAGAGTTTCCTGGAAAAGGATCTATGTGCAATATGGTTTTAATTCTTAGTGATTTTTGTTAAATGTTGTTGTTTATGATAATTCCACAATTTTATTAGTGATGGCTTGATTTGTAATTAGGTCGTCACAAAGTTTTGGTATCAGAGCCTAAGGTTTGCTGAGTCTACAGAGACATAGGATTGAGTTTGTTGAGTATGTTCTAGTGTCTTCCAGTATATCTTATAGTAAATTCTCCTCATACAGGAGAAGAAGTAAAAACCAAAGATGGCTAGAGCACACAAAGAACACGCTGCTGAAAGCAGTGTTGCTGCACCAGGAGGTGGTGTAAGGGATCAGGCTAGAGAAGAACCAGTTCCTGAGAATCCCCAGCCTGACCAAATTCTGTTAGAGAATCCAACTTTTCATGCTCTTTTCGGGCATATCATGAATACAATGATGCATATGGCTGACTAGATACCAGCACCGACCCCTAGGACATCAGGGTCTAGTGAGAGACATGGATATGGTAAGACCTTTAAATGGTTGCGTCGAGTGGGAGCTACTGAATATGCTTGCATAGCTAACCCAGCAGATGCAGATTCATGGCTTACTGAGATAGAGAAAGCCTTTAGGATCCTTGATATCCCATAAGATGATAAGGTTAAGCATGCTATATACTTTCTGAAGGGAAGTGCTGGTCATTGGTGGGCCATTGAAGAAGAGAAAAGACCAGGTGTTGAGATCGGATGGCAGGAATTTCGACAAGAATTTGTCAGTAGATACTTCCTTAAGACTTATCTTGATGAGAAGATTTCACAGTTTGACCAAATTAGACAGGGAACAATGAAGGTTAGTGAGTATGAAGCTAAGTTTATGGAGCTTCTGCGGTTTTTTCTGCACATGGCCACCACAGATGAGGAGAGAATTCAACATTTCGAGAAGGGTCTGAACGCTGAATTGACCACACCTGTATCTGCTTTAGAGAATAGAGAGAGGTTTTCCACCTTTGTGGAGTCAATTAGATGGATAGAGTGGTCCGTGATAGAGAAATGCGAGGTGAACAGTAGGAAAACACCTGCATAGTTTCAGAATTAGAAGTTTAGCAGCTTTAAGAAACCAAGGTTTACTGCACCTGTGGAACCTTAGAGATTCAATACTCAGACACAGTGGACATCTAGACGAGATAGAGGCCATAGTTTTCCGTCAAGTGGATCCCAGAGCTCAACATCAATGTCAGTGACAAGACCTCCTAGGCCGCAATGGGATAATAGAGTGTGCTATAGGTGTAGACAGACATGTCATGTGATAAAGGATTGTCCAATTAGGGATGTGGGAGTGACCCAACCACCAAGGCAAAGTTAGTAGGGCTCTCAAAGATAATAGTTTAGTAGTATCACTAGATGACGTGGGCAAGCGTCTCAGGTAGGATCATCTGCACCAGCCAATAGAGGATGAGGTCGGCAACAAGCAACGACAAGATTCTACACTATGAATCATCCATAGGTAGTGGTTAATCCACAAGTTGTGACAGGTAAGATGGAATTATTTCATTCTGATATGTCTTCATCTTGTTTCGTATCTATTTTGATTGATCTAGGTGCTATGCATTCTTTTATCACTCGAGAAGTGATTCATGAATGTAATATGATTGTCAATCCTAGAATGGGTAATCTGTTATTAGAAACTCCATTAGTCGGATCTGCAATGTTGCAGGAGGTATGCTCTCCCTGTGTTCTTTCTTTCTCAGAACATAACATTCAAGTTGATCTTATACCACTTGAAATGCATGGGTTTGATGTAATTCTAGGGATGGATACCTTAGAGAAGTATAAAGTTGTCTTGGATTGTAGTTCCAAGCAGGCTATGTTCACATATGGTGATAAGACATGGGTTTTTTCAAGGGGATAGAAAGATTCTTCCAACCTTTCTAGTGTCAGCTATGGTAGAAGAGAAGTTGATGAGACAAAGATGCTTCACATTCTTGGCACATGTGGTAGATACCAGAATAAAGAGCCCTAGTCTCTCTGAAGTTCTGGTTGTCAAGGAATTTGAGGATGTGTTTCCCGAGGAACTTCCAGGTGTTCCATCACCCTGAGAGATTGATTTCAAAATTAATCTTATTCCAGACACGCAAACTATATATAGCCCAAACACCTTATAGGATGGCACCAACTGAGATGACATAGCTCAAGAAATAGTTGCAGGAGTTGCTTGAGAAAGGTTTCATACAACCGAGTACTTCGCCATGGGGTGCTCTAGTTCTTTTTGTTAAAAAGAAAGATGGATCTATGAGACTATGTATATATTACAGACAACTTAACAAGGTGACTATTAAGAACAAATATCCTTTACCAAGGATTGATGATCTGTTTGACCAGTTGCATGATGCAACAATGTTCTCTAAGATAGATCTAAGGTCAGGATATCATCAGTTACGCATCAAGGAGAATGACATACCTAAGTCAGCCTTTAGAACAAGGTATGGTCACTATGAGTTCATAGTTATGTCATTCGGACTAACTAATGCACCAAGTGCATTCATGGGGTTGATGAATAAAATCTTCCGGCCATTCCTTGATCAATTTGTAGTGGTTTTCATAGACGACATTTTGATATACAATAGAGACAGTCAACAACATGAACAACATCTTCGCCAAGCTTTGACCTTGTTGAGACATCATAGGTTATATGCTAAGTTTATCAAGTGTGAATTCTGGTTATCAGAAGTATCTTTTCTTAGACACATCATATCTGCTTCAGGTATTCATGTTGATCCAAAGAAAGTAGAGTCTGTTGTGGAGTGGGAACAACCTAAGACACCGACTGAGGTCCACAATTTTCTAGGCTTGGTAGGATACTACAGAAGGTTTATCAAAGAATTTAATTATATAGCATTACCTCTAACCAAGTTGACCATGAAGGAAGTTCCTTTTGTCTGGAATGACAAGTGTCAACATTCTTTCCAGTTGTTGAAAGAAAAGTTGACTAGTGCACCTGTGTTAGTTCTCCCTAAGCAGGGAAAAGGATATGTTATTTTCTGTGATGCTTTTAAGAATGGTCTAGGTTGTGTGTTGATGCAGAGTGGTCATGTAGTTTCTTTTGCTTTGCGACATCTCAAGAAACATGAGGAGAATTATCCGACACATGATTTAGAATTAGGTGTAGTGGTTCATGTGTTAAAAATCTGGAGGCATTATCTCTATAGAGAGACATGCCAGATCTTCACAGATCATAAAAACTTAAAATACATTTTCTCTCAACATGAGCTAAATATAAGACAATGTCACTAGATGGAGTTAATCAAGGACTACAATTGTACAATTGATTATCATCCAGGTAAAGACAATGTAGTGGCTGATGCACTCAGTAGAAAATCCTCATCTTCACCCTCAGATAGTGCAAAATTAAATTCTTTAGTATGCTTTAAGTGGGATATGCTTGTCTTTTTGAGACAGATGAATGTGCAATTAGAAGTATCTTTGTTAGCATGGTTATTAGCTGAGATGCATGTAAAACCCTAAAGGAATAGATTAAGGAGGCACAACAGGATGATATTGTGATTCAGCAGATTAGGTCAGAGTTGGGCAGTGAGAAACATGACAGTTTCCATGATACAGAAGATGGCTTAGTTTGTTACCATGGTAGGATGGTAGTTCTTAATAGTAATAACTTAAGGAAGTTAGTTATGGAGGAAGCTCACTCATCCATGTATGCAATGCATCCAGGGAGTACCAAAATGTATCACAACTTAAAAGATATGTATTGGTGGCCCGGTTTGAAGAAAGATGTAGCTGAGTTTGTTATGCAATGTCCAGTGTGTCAGCAGGTTAAAGAAGAACACCAGAAACCTGCAGGAATGTTACAACATCTACCTATACCTCAGTGGAAATGGGATCATGACAATGGACGTTGTGGTTGGTCTGCCTAAGACAGCCAAAAGTCATGATTCCATTTGGGTGATAGTTGATAGGTTGACTAAGACAACGCATTTTCTTCCTGTCAAGGCAACCTACACTGCGGAGAAACTTACACATATTTAGATAGATGAGATAGTAAAGTTGCATGGGGTTCCAACTACGATAGTATCTGATAGAGGTCCCCAATTTACAAGTCATTTTTGGGAAGGATTGCATAAAGCTTTGGGTACGTAGTTAAAGTTTAGTACAACCTTTCATCCTCAGACTGATGGACAGTCTGAAAGAACTATACAGATCTTGGAGGACTTGCTTAGGGCATGTGTCCATCAGTTTGTGGGAAGTTGGGATTTACACTTGAGCTTGATTAAGTTTTCTTATAATAATAATTATCAGGCTAGTATTGATATGGCACCATATGAAGCATTATATGGCAGACATTGTAGATCTCCGTTATGCTGGTTTGAAACCGGAGAATACCAACTTTTGGGTCCTGAGTTAGTACAACAAACAACTAAAAAGATTAAAGTTATACAATGACAGTTGAAGGTTGCACATGATAGATATAAGTCTTATGCTGACAAATGTCGTAGACCTTTAGAATTCCAAGTTGGAGACAGAGTGTACCTCAAGGTCTCTCCTTGGAAAGGTGTTCTCAGATTTGGGAAGAAGGGTGAGTTTGCTCCTAGATTTATGGGACCCTACCCAGTGATAGCACGAATTAGGAAAGTAGCTTATAGGTTGGAGTTGCCACCAAAGCTACATAGACTACATCCAGTGTTTCATGTGTCTATGTTGAGAAAGTGTCATCCCGATACAGAGATGGTGTTACAACCTATAGAGGTTGAATTGAATGAAGATATATCGTATGTGGAAGGTCCTATGATGATTCTTGACAAAAGAGTCAAGAAGTTGAAGAAGAAAGATATAATTCTTGTAAAAGTTCTCTGGCATCACCGTGGCATTGAATAAGCCACATGGGAGTTAGAGGAAGAGATGAGGATGAAGTACCCTTCTCTTTTCTCTTGAGATTTCGAGGACGAAATCCCTTTTTAGGGGTTGATAATTGTAACACCCCTGACTTGGGTTATGGACTAACCCTAGATGTTTTGCTTAAAGTAAGTTGCTTACAAACTTGTTCTTATCTTTTGAAAAATATTTAAGTTCCTTTGTGAAGTTTATTTTCAAATTTGAGCTTATATGCAAACTATACGTGCATTATATAACAATCTAAGTGAAAAGTGCAATTCACCCAAGAAGAAGGGTTATACTGCAAATATTACATGTTGAATGAATTCTAAGTGTTTTTAATATCATGGAAAAGAATATGATGCTGAGTGGTGGCTTGTGCAAATCCTAAATTCTAAGTGAGAACTTGTGTAAATAATGCTAAGTGCTTGGTGTTTCAATTGTGGTACAATTTGCAATATATACAAAATATAGGGTTAATGTGCAAATTACCACCTCTAGATTATTTTTACTTTTACCTAGTATTTTCTAGAGGAGAGAGAAAGAAGGATATAATATGTTCGAATCATCTTAAAAGTGTTAGCACTCTTAATAATGAAGAAACCAAGAAAAATACATAAGTTGAAAGTTATGCATATGAGCCATATTGAGTTAGGGACTTAGAGTAGAAGTCCCTATCGGCCTTAGATCCATAAGGAGAGCCTTCTATAATTTTGTTGAGTTCAAGTTTGGCCCATGATGGGCAAGGCATTTCAAAAAAGAAATAAAGCATCGACTTGCAACTTGTCTTGGAAAAGATGGAGTTGAATATTATAATATAGTAGTGGAAGAAGACTTGCCCTAGGAGATAACTCAAGAGCCGATCCTTTTCCCCTACATTATCCTTGGATTTTTATTTTTACATGGCAAGATAATAATAGCATGCATGCAAGAGTATGTGTCGACCTTGCATGGCTAGGTGGCATGAAGTAACTTAAGCTAATGACACCTATGACACTCTTTTCTATAAACCTCAAGTATAAATACCTTGACCTTCACTTGTTAGCAAGATTTTCAAATATTGTTAGTATCCTTCCCTCTTGTATCATGAATAATCTCTTGTGACGACCATAGTGAAGAGAAGTTGAGTGGTGAAGCTTGATATCGGCCAAGGATAAGGGATATCGGCCAAAGTAGGTCTTAGCAACCAAGTGAGGTGATATCGTCCATTTGGATTGGAGATATCATGCAAAAGCTAGGAGCTCAAGTCTTGGAGCTTGGAGAAGGACTATCTTCAACCTTGGAACATGTGGAGTTGAAGCTTGAAGCTTGGAAACTAATTGAGAGGTGGGTTATATAACTTGAACCCATCGATATTATTATCTTTTCTTCAATATTGTTTTTTATTGTCAAAATTCAGATTTCCTTTGATCAATTGATATACACATGAGTTCCAATAAGTAACTAGAACTGTTGTACATGATTTAGAATAGTAAGATATTGATCTTGAGGATGATGATGATGGTATCATCATTAAACAACCTGATATGGGTTGTGGACTCTTGCAACCCGATATGGGTTAAAAACTTTGAAAACCGATATGGAATCTGAAATGGGGGTCTACCCGATATGAAGGTAGGTTATACCTTGTAAAATAGGTTCTATGAATGATATGGAAGATTCCTATCTATCACCTTGAACAAGATACAAAGGGTAAAGCAACACCTTGCACGATATGAGTAAACCCTAGATGAGGACATGGAAACCCGATATGTCTTGAAATCTATTTCCTTGGAAAACTGATATACTCCATTACTTTGTGTTGGGTTGAAGATCAATTTAGTATTCATTTTATCAAGGAAATAACTAGAATTCAAGGTTCTTATCTAACATGGGAACATGATATGGTAGTCAATATGGGAACACGATATGGTAACAAGACACCACTTAATGTGGGTACCCAATATGGTGAACCCATGAGGTAAAATGATATGATGTTTAAAGATGTAACCCAATATGATACCTAAGATAAGTAAACCGATATGTTACCCAACATAGAAACAGGATATGGCAACATGATGCCATCTAATGTAGGAACATGATATGGTATCCAAGAGGGTAATCCGATATAATAACCCAACATGAAATCCGATATGACAACCTAAGAGGCAACCCGATATGATGGAAGACTGATATGGAAGTTTAGAATGAAAATTGATATGACAAACTAAGGTAGAGAACTAATATAATATTATCTTGAAAGATGTAGGGTAAAGCCATAATGGCATGCCTGATATGATGTACCCTAGTACATGATATGAGGACCCAATACACCCTTATACCCAATATAAGGATAATGGTTTAATCCATACATGATATGAAAAAGGTTAAAATGATACCTAACCCAATATGACTACATGATATGGTGTTAAGGGATATGCCCTAAAAACCTGATATGAGGGTGTGGTTTCACCAGATGATTAAAATAGATATTTGTTATGATTATATAACCATTTTCAAGCATAATGGGATAATATTATTAATCATGCGACCCAGTATGGTAGACATGCTTATATTCTTTAAGCTTGTCTAAGTGATGAATGGGATTAATGCAATATTGAGATACAAATAAGTTTAATAATGATAAGCTTGAAGACCTAAAAGGTGAATTAAGTAATCTACATCCTAGTAAGAATGAGAGAGAAACTAAGATTGAGAATATAATTATGTGATTAACATATAATAATACTCCTGAGATGAGTGGAGTATGAGTTTGGACTTAATCTTTGCTAATGAAATCTTGAAACCCTAATTGGTTTATTATAACCCTAATTCATTAGGGAGAATGTGTTCTTTAATATTCCATGTTTACAACATGCGTTTGGAATTGTTGATAACATGATATAATAACCATGCAAGTATCTTAAGGCAATAAGCATGGCTAAGTAAGAGGTATGATGTTATATGATACATATTCAACGAGCTATGTGGACTATGTGAATAAATACCTTGGTTTGATGACCGAGAGGTAATGATCATCTTCTAAGTGGTGACAATACTCAATGATGAATTAAGGGTTTGAATACCCAAGTAACGATGATGATAAGAGCTTAAGATTCTAAGTGGTCTATGTGTTTCAGTAAATATGAAAGTAATTGATAAATGCAATTATGATTTTCTTTGTAGCATTTGATATAATTCTTGCTTGTAACTTGATTGATGCTAAAAGATATTGTAATGCACTTATTTAAGCAAGATGAATATTATCATGTAGTTGCCCAGACCATAGATCCATTAAGTGTCAGCAATTGCTGAATGGTGAAACGAGTTTTACTCGGAACACATATTTTTGAATATGTGATAATATCAGGGTGCTCAGTAGACTCCCCAAGTACATCAGGTTGTTTAGTGGACTTCCTAATAAAACTAAAACAGGATCGCTCAGTGGTCATCCTGATAATCCGAGAAAGCTAAGTGGTCCTCTCCTGAAGAGAGTACACGCTACAACGGTAACTCTTTAGAAAAGATGCCTCTATACCCCGACATGGCTAAATACAACAGACACACGATGTCATGCTAAATCTAAGTGGTCTCGTACTGACCGAGAAAGGTGAGGTCTTGACATCCAACTCTTCCATTGACCTTGTATGGTACCGATTTCGACTTACTAGTGGTCGGTTGGAGTATGATCAGTATATCTCATCTCCTCTGTGCAGAAGTATGAATGTGAACATGTAATCAGCCGTGTAGTGTATTTGTTTAAGGATCGAATACGGAAAACATTGGTTGTTGCCTTATTACTTTCATACATCTTAGTAGATAGATGTTATACATGTTCTTCATATTCCTTTTAAAGTAAAAGATGACTTATAGATCTGTTATCAATATCTATGTTGTGTACTTAAAAATATATCTGTTAAATAAATGGGATATCTTCTGTTCAAATTTATATTATTTTCTGTGATAATAATATTGTTGGAAGAGAGTTATATCTCTCGCTGGGACTAGGGCTGAGCATCGGTCCAAAACCGGACCATACTAGACCGAACCGTACCGGACCGCGGACCGGATTTCAACAAATATATGGACCGCGGACCGGACCATTTCGAGGTAAGACCGAATCGGGACCGAACCATTTTGTGCTAGGACCAGACCTTTTGGACCGTAATCAGCCTTTTTTACATGTTTTACAACTTATTTAATTGCATAAAGTTGATAATCTTAGTCACTTCTAACAATTATATAACTTTAGTATCAATCTTTTATACTAGTAGTACTTATATATGTACTTTATTTGTAGTTATTATAGAATACACCTTCAAATATATATGAATTTTATATAAAAGTCAGTCTGCGGTCCAGACCGGACCGGTTTTGGGTCGGACCGAACCGAAGACCGAACTCATCGAAATTCCCAGACCGCAGACCGAACCGAACTCAAAATGGACCGGACCATACCGGACCGAATTGAGCAGTCTGGTCTGGTTTTGCGGTCTGGACCATTATTTGCTCACCCCTAGCTAGGATAATAGTCTCACCCCGTGGGATTCACAATTTTTGGGTGGACGCGAACGAGGGACTAGGAACCAGATTGCAGAAGAAGGATCATATCAGCTAGAACAACACTAGTATCTCAGGTTGAGTACGCTGTCTGTTAGGGTTTTGTAGATAGAAGTCTATATGTCATCTCTGTACTCTTAGGTCCTTGGGAGATAGTTCTTAGTGATTTATACAAACAACTTGAGATTTTAGTTTTCTTATCTCAAGGTTTTGATGTTGCTGTTGTGTCTCTTAAAGTAAAGAAACTACTTGTTATCCTTGAGAAGAGATGAAATACTAAATGTATAATGTGAACCATTTGTATATACAACTTTGGTTCCTTGTGTAAGAGTTTCCTGGAAAAGGATCTATGTGCAAGATGGTTTTAATTCTTAGTGATTTTTGTTAAATGCTGTTGTTTATGATAATTCCAAAATTTTAGTGGTGATGGCTTGATTTGTAATCAGGTCTTCACATCAGGTATCCAAAATCTTTGTCGGAAATTAACAACACCATCCACTCCAACTAAAAAGACAGATTGTGGATTCAGCTAAGGCTTTCATCTCATCAAGCTCAAGACTTTCTAGCTGTGAACAACAATGTTTGAGATCCTAGATTGTGTAATGGATAAACTAGCCATGCAAACACACAACTTCTCAGCATCATCTTCATTAAAAGGTTGCAGTTTCCAACAAGATACATACTCCAGATTCATAGCAACACAGACTGCATCTCTCTTCTGACTCAAAAAATCAACAATTATGTTTTCTTTACCATGATGATAAATGATGGTAAAGTTGTAGTCATTAAGGTATTCCATCCATCTTCACTACCTTAGATTCAGACCCTTCTGTGTCAAATGATACCCCAAGATTTTATGATCTGAGAAGACTTCAAACTTAACTCCATATAGATAGTGTTGTCAGATTTTCAAAACATGCACAATAGTGGCGATCTCCAAATCATGCGTCGGACAATTCTCTTCATTAGGTTTCAACTGTCGTGAAGCATAGGTGATCATAAGATCTTCTTGCATCAAAACACACCCTAATCCATGCTTAGAAGAATCAATGAAAATGATGTAGGGGTTTTCCTTCGACAGGTAACACAAGAACATGAGCAGATGTCAAACATCCCTTCAGCTTCTGAAAATTATCCTCACATTCTAGTGTCCACACAAACTTGACTTCTGTTTGTGTCAACTTTATCATAGGGAGAGATAACTCAGAGAAACTCTTGATAAACCTCTGGAAGTAACCTGCTAAACTAAGGAAACTACAAATCTAAGACAGAGTCTTCAGAGCTTTCCACTTGGCCACAACTTATACCTTTGCAGGATCAACGATGATATGCCCGACAGAAACCACACGACCCAAAAACATCACTTCCTTAATCCAGAACTCACACTTTGAGAATTTAGCATAGAGTTGATTTTCTCTCTCTATGTTCAACATAATTTGTAGATATTCACGATGTTGTACTTAAGACTCATAGTAGACCAAGATGTCGTTGATGAACACCACCACAAACTAATTGAGATAAGGACATAACACTTTATTCATCAAGTCCATGAAAGCATCAGGGGAATTAGTCAAGACCAAAGGCATGACCAAAAACTCATAATACCATATCATTGATGAAAGTTGCCTTCAAAACATCTTCATCTTTCACACACATCTGGTAGTAGCCACTTTGTAGATCCAACTTTGAGAACATAGTGGCTAACTTCAGTTGATCAAATAGGTCATCAATGCATGACAAAGGATAATAGTTCTTCATTGTAACTTGATTAATCATACAATAGTCCATGCACATACGTAATGAACCATCGTTCTTCTTCACGAACAAGATAGGGTCTCCCCAAGGTGAAATACTAGGGCACACAAAGCCCATGTCGAGAAGCTCCTAAAGCTTCTTCTTAAGCTCGACGAGTTCAACAAGTGCCAAGCGATAAGACGACTTTGAGATAGGCAAAGTTCTCGGTGCAAGCTCAATGGAAAACTCCACCTCGTGAGTTGGGGGCAACCTATGAAACTCTTCAGGAAAGACATTAGGAAAGTATTTCACCACATCTACATGATCTTGAGCAAGAGGTGTGGCATAGAGAATGACAGAGGCTAAATATGCTCTACACCCTTACGAGACAAGCGTTTCAACTTTAATAGTGGAGATGATAAACTATCGATCCTCTCGTTTCCTACCCTTGATACACATCCTTCCCTCATTAGGATGTAACAAACTAACCTTCAATTCTTCATAGAATAAAACTGCCTTATACCTCTTCAACCAATGCATCCCCAGGATAACATCAAAAGTGGCCATGTCAAGCAGGATGAAATAAGAAGGAAACATCTTCCCAGAGATATAAACGTCTAAGGTTGGGAGTTTGAGATAAGAAGGGAAGATCCTACCACTAGGGGTTTTAACATCTAGCACATGCTCCATATATTCTGATTCTATCTCTAACATTGAAGCAAGCTGATTTGATATGAAGGTATTCGACGAACCAGAATCGAAGAGTGCTTGAATATGATGCATATTAAGATGTAAAGTACCTTCGATGACTTCAATATGTTCTCCAGTTTCTTCAACATTTAAAGCAAATACTCTTCCATTCTACCTTTCCACAAGTGGTTAATGGCCTTGTCGATTCTGGTTGCAGTTATTTCTTGGAGGTGGATTATGATGATGTTGTGGCCATTGGACAAGTTGCTGAGATGGGGCTTGTCCATGCTGAAGCTTAGGACAGTTAGGTTGGATGTGTCCATCTTGGCTGCACTCATGGCAGATAGGTGCATGTTGATCATCTCTACGGGGTTGGGCATTGGCCACTGGGCACCTTCCAGGTGGGTGAGAATGGGAGCAATGGTTGCACTTGTCGCGTCCTTGGTTACCACCTGAGTTCTTCCTCTTGTTGTTGTTGTTGTGCCCAGAAGACTAAAATCTGGGGTAAGAATCTATCACCAACTCCTTGTTCTCCATTTGTTGAAATGTCAAAGGCAGCTGGGGAACAAGGTTATTCCCAACAATGTAGCTCAAACCTTCCAGGAAAAGGGTTGACCTTGGATCACTTCCAAGATTAACCACATAACGCTCCAGAAGTCGGAAGTGTTCCATGTGGTCAGAGACACTCATGCTTCCCTGTCACATGCTATAGAACTTTTCTTTCTTCCTCTTCAGATAGGCAGGATAGATGTACTTATCATGGAACATCTTAAGGAACTACTTCCAGGTCATGCTTGAAGTGTATGGGTATGAGCCATACCCGTCCACCCAACCGATGCTGGCCCATACAACACATATGTTGCAAAGTGAACCTTCTGATGAGGAGGACATGCCATGCCCTTGAAAGTATACTCCAAGGCCAACACCCAACCATCAACCTTATCTACCATGTTTGGCTCACTCTCTACCTTGAAGTACGGTGGTTGCATCTTGATGAAGTCCGTCAGAGTGAACTCCTTAGGCTTAGCTGCAGTAGCTGCAGCATTGGAGAGTTGTCCCACCAGGGTAGTCGAGAGCATATGGTGCAACATGTTCAACTCTTATTCAATGGTCAGGAGAGCTGAACCTAAAGGAGTAGTAGGGGTCATCCTTATGTTTTAGGGAGTCATCGGGGTGTCCTGGTTGTCAGTGTTGCACAGGAGGCTCCGTAGGAAGAGTTGTTCATGTTTCTAAACAAATCTCCCTTCCTTAAAACAAGGGTATGTCATAAGATAACCAAGAGTAGACAACAAAGATATCTAAGGCTACTATTGCCTCTGGGCATACTATTTCAGACATTCATTATCAGCTCATGCCAGGAAGGTATCATACAGATCTGAGAGTCCTCATAAACCAAGCTAGTGGCATGGAGGAAAATCTTGTCAGCCCCCATACCCTAATCCTTTCTAGACACCCTTGCTTTCCATTTATGCTCTAGTAGTTTCCTAATAGGCTCTAATACCATGTTGTAAAGAGGTGAGATCACCTCCTTACTAAAATTTAAAGGAAATACATAATGTCCACCTTTTTATAAAAATAATAGATATTGAGGGATGCATGTATAATATTCCTAGTAAATAAGCATGATTCAGATAGATGTACAATGTCAATAGTACAGGAAAGAAAACTAAGTTATTACATTACTTTTGAACTCAGTTCACTACATGAGTTTCATGAAATGAAAAACTAGAAACAAACTATTAGGATCTAGCAGCAGCAACCTAGACATCCTAGAAGCAAGATGTTGATCTACTACTGATTCTGGTTTCCTTGACCTTGTTCAACACCTTGTTCCAAACCTGGGTGGTTGGGAAAGCACCCAGTAAGAGAGAGAAAACTAAGGTATGTGTCAAAATAATGAACAAGGACAAAAGAAAAAGAAATAACATAGAAATAAAGTCTAAAATTCATCATAAGATGAAGAGATCAAGAGTATGAGGTATAATCAAATAGATGTTTTCCATAATAAGAAAATAGTAAAATGTTTGCATGCATGATTAATATTGACTAACTTAACTAAGTAGGGTTGAGGCACCTACCAGACCTCAACCAAATAGGAGAGGGAGAGTAATGCATTCCATACACCTATAAATTATTTTATGTTGGGGAGAGTAACACATTCCCTTGGGCAAAATAATAGATGCCCTATCTATGGGTGGTTGTACAAAAGTACCACTACATTAGCTAAATAGTCTAATAAAATCAGCATGCTAAAGAGAACTATGGCAAGTAGAAGCATCATAAAATTGAAACATGGCAGTGGGGTACAAGACCCAAGAAATATATTTTCAATACTAATTTTGAGACAATTATAGCAAAAGAAATAATAATAGAGAGATTAGGTTTCATATAACGCATCATTAGGGAAATTAGGGTTAAGTTTGCAAATATCCCAACTTAGGGTGTAAGAATGAACATACCTCTTATTTTTTAGTTCAATTATCAACTTTCACCTTTTAGATGATCCAAGTTCAACTTTGCCTATTTCAATTTATTAACATGTATTAGAGACATAATGTATAATGACGATAAATCCTAATTTTGGACCTTTTTAACAAAACTTGGTTTTGGACTCTAAAAATCTCACCAATCAAATTATTAGGTTTTTTGATCAAGAAAACATATTTGTATGTCTATTTTGGAGTTAATATGTTAAAGTTGTGATTTTTATGGATTTTATGCATTAAATTCATTATCCAAAAATCATCCTTCGTAAAATCATGAAAATTGGGCATTGAACATTATTTTATTAGAAAAAATATATTTTTCCAATTCTAAAACACATTTTTTTGTTATATTTGGATTAGGGAATAAAAAATATGAAAATTTCAATTTTGGCCAATCAGAAAAAGCCAAGTCATTAAATTCCATTGCGAGAGGGAAAGAGAGAGGGAGAGGGGATGGCCCGTGACTTGGCCCAACCACACACAGCCAAGTCAGCGGTCCACAACCAAACAGTCGCTTGTTTGACTCGTTCCAAAGCAAAGGGGACACACAACCACTAGATAGAAATAATCTCGAGTGAGAAATGAAGGGAAGAAGAGAATCAGAGGGGTGAAAAGGTAAAAGAACAAGGGAGATTGTCCCCTACCTTGCTCGCGAGCCATGGCTGCGAGCAACTTGAGGCTCATTTGGGAAAAACTACATGAGGCGATAAATCAAGAAAGTAAATACATAGAAAGAAGGAAAAGATCATCACAAACCTGCTGGTCTAAACAATTTGATCCAAGATGAAGTGAGGAATGATCTCTAGCCACTGCAAACCAAGGTTCGATCCAAGGTTCTTGATGTCCACACTCACAAGCAATGAGAAAATTGGGGGGAGAGGAGAGTTGGGTAAGAGGAAACGAAGCATAGGGTAGTCCAATTTATAAGTACGGGCATGTATCTAGGGTTTTCCCAAGGTGACTGAGTTACCTTGGAGCCCAAGAACTAGGCATTTCTAAAATACACAACAATACGATCATTTTTGGAACACGATGGGACAAAAATCTCGGGAGGAGGTTGATCAGGGAGCAAGAAATCCCAAATCGAAGATCGTATGTGAACTGAGCTAGTTTCCTTTTTGAACTCAATCTAGATGATGGTGGGAACCTTGGATCATGAAATAAATGGCTCAAATAGGTGCATGAGAGAAGAAATAAAAATCAGCCAAAAATACTACGTGTGACACATCAAACCGAATCCTAAACCGATTTGGACTATAGTGTGTATGCATTAATTTCTCTTTTTCTCTCTCTTCATTTGAGGGTGTAAACAAATTCCAAATTAATTGAAATTTAACATCTAAGCTAATTCAAGTATGTATAATTTGAATATGCAATTATATTTCCCTTTTGAAGCCTTTTGATTCTTTAAAATTAGCAAATCTTATTTTTTCTTTCCTCATGCATTAATGACTCTAGGATTCTCCATATTTGATGAAACTTCACCCACAAGTCAAATAAAATTTGTTTGATAGGAGTTTGCCATTAGTTTTACATGTTGAAGTTTCTTGTACATTTATTTAATATTTTGAAGATTCTACACACTTTCTCTCTCCTAACTTCACCTTTTCATCAAAGATTCCCAAAATTGAGTGAAAATTCACCAAAAGGCATATTTTAAGATCTAGATCACGAATTTGGCTTCATTTGTTACTTTTAGAGTCATTAATGGTTTATTTATATTTTAAAGATATCTCCTATTTTCCCATTCAATTAATGCAATTATAATTACAAATTTCCCAATATTGTGAAACTTGTCTTCTAAGTAAACTTTCACTCAAAGAAAATGAATTTGAAATTAGAATTATCTTTTGAGCTCCCCTTTTATGAAGTTTAGGCAATTTATTCACATTTCCACTATTTGACAAATTAATTCATTTAATGTCACATTTTCATTATTTTAGGATTTTTTTTCTCTTGTTCCAAAAAGCCATGGAAACTGCTAGTATGAATTATTTAACCTTATCCCACTTAAGTGGATATTTTGCATTTTAGATCCCTCATATAAACTTTCATTGAGGTATTTATGCATAAACTCTTTTATTGGTATTAATAGGGAACAAATGTATAACAAACCTTTATGATTTCCACTAATTCATCATTGAGGACAAAAAGGATAGAAATGAAAGGAAAATCTTAGGAAAAAGGTTAAATTAATATTTTACATAGATTTCAGTTCGTTACAATAACCCTAGCAACATCAAACACTTTAGACCATCTACAGTCATTAATCATATATAAGATATAGCTAAATCATTGGATCTAGAGTGAAAGTAATGATCACTTTCATCACTAAGGAATAAATAATCCTTTATCGTGGATATACATATACGATACGCCTAGCCAATGATGCCATATACTCATGCTATCTTCAAACAATAGCACTTCCCACCCTAAAACTAGACTTTAAAAAGCCTTTGACATTATCTTTAGATTATTCTTATCCATTTCCTTTGTGATTATAACTTTCCTCCTCAATGATTTTATTATGTGCATACTTTTATTAATAAATGTCATATTTATATTCTTATTAATGTCTCTTCTTTTAGGTACTTCAAAATCTCAAATGAATTGAGTCATGGGGAGCCTTTGCATCTGGTCTTTTTATAATAGCCACATAAATTATTGCTAGCATGTTCAACTTGGTTGTGGAAAATTATATCCTAGACAAAAGCAATTATTTCAATTATTATGACCAAAACATCATTCAATTTTCTTAGGAAACCAACACGTTTTGTCAAACCAAATGATCATAACTTATTGAACATCATGTGTATTCTTGACTTTTAAAAAAACCTTCTGGTTTAAGGATGACTTTTAGCAAATGCATGTTATATGATGCTCATGTTTCTAACTTAGATATGATAGATATTTTTAGATGACTCATTGTAAAGCTAATTATTTCCTCATAAATATATTGCCCTACCTCTCTCACCCTACAAACATCCTTATTCATTTGTACCCCCATCCTTGAAAAGACACAACACTCCCTAGTCCTTTAGAAAATCAATTGTATCTTAGTTTCATTGGTCAACTTACCATAATTAACACATTTTGCGTGAGCTTGTCTTCATATTTCATAAGATGTATACATCTCCCACTGACCATCAAACCAAAATTATTAAGTTGCAATGAACTTTCCTTTAGGGTGATTATGGCCCAAAAAAATACAGTTAGCCAATTAACAAACTCTTTGTAGACCCAAAATAGAAGGTGGGTGTGGCATTCTCAATATTTTCTCACACTCACAATGTACACTCATCAAAGTTATATCATCCCCCATTTCAAATGATACAAACGTTTGGATATCATTTATCATCGACACATATTATCATAAGAGATCATTGTAGTCCACCATTTTCCTTTAAAAGGAATCATACTTCTAGCTATACATTATGGTTTTTCTCTACATAAAAGAAGCCAATATCAAAACTCCTCTGGGTTATCATGACCACTTTATATTTTGGTTTGAACCCTAGGCCCCAAACATCCATTGAGCTTCAAATAATTCTTCCACTATCCTCCCGATAAGCATAATCGGCTCTTGATTGATGAAGTGCAGGGAAAAAACTACTCCTATTGCAAATTACCAAATATATTAAATGACATTTGTCTGACTTGGGCTTTTCAACCTTGACATAATGGGATTTAGGTCACCACTTGTCCAACCAGGAATTAATGCAACTATTCACTGAATCTGTAGCAACAAGCAAATTGTTTCCAAATTGTATATACAATTCAACTACTCGGAGAAGATCTCACTATATGTTATTTAGTTTTTTAAATTACAATTTCTCTTAAGAGGGCTTCAAATATTTGGTTTGTTATGCATGAAAAGTTCCTTCTCTCATGTAAACTAGAAAAAAAGAGGTCACTATGATAACATTATAATTTACCTTAATTAATGTAGTGTCTTTTTACTTTTAGAAGGAAAATACAAGTAGCACCCTACTCACCCCGATAACCAACATTAACTATAAATGGTGCTCTCCCTGGTTAGGTTTCCTAACTCTACCACTGACTATGATCTCTTGATCTACTTTTCCTATCATAATTCTTTAGACAATGCAGATAACACTTTTCTTCATTGTTCCCCGCCTCTAGGGGCATATTCAAGGGGTTCTTGGGGCTTAGTCCCCTCTCAAAAAAAAATTATATATACACTTAGAGGACACGAAATATATGTAATTTTAGTGTTATATTTTAATTATATCTAATTTGTTGCTAGTGTGATTGATACATCCATCTGAATAGTATCAGCAACCCCGAGTTTGGTTTCTGGTCAAGTCATTATTTTATCTTGTTGTTGGCATAGTGAACATGGGACACATATTTATTATTGTTGATGTTTTCAAGATCATATGTTAGTTGCTATCTGAGCTGGTAGATCCTTATGTCTCACATATTTTGACTTGGATTCAATTCCCTATGACCACACAATATTCTTCCCCAAAAAATATTATAGTCTAGTTTTGTCATTTGGTTCTATTAATAAGTAAGAAAGGAGAAAATTAATGAATGTGTATTGTTATTATTTCCCTATTTTAGTGTAGATGTCTTTCTAGAGAAAAATGTTTATGTGGGGTATGAAGAGCTCTTGCTATTTCACAATTCTCTTCCTTTTGTTTTACTTATTACTTAATTTTGGTTCAAACTTATGAGAAGAACATATGTATTATTCTTTCTATATAGTCTATTTGTGTGTTTATTGATTTTCTAAAATATATATATTAAAAAAACAGTTAGATCATCTAATTTTGATCAAGAAGTATTAAATTTTTTCTTTTTATAAGTAAAGAAAGAAAGAAATGAATGGAAGACATTCTTAACTTTGAGGTGTATTGCTTTCTTGCTTTCATTCTTTAGATAGAGGTTTTTTTTTAGAGAGCAATGTTGTTGTTGTACTAAGAGTTGTCACTGTCTTTATTCTCTTTCTTTCTTTGTAGTTGTTACTTATTCGGGTTATAGACTATTGCTCGTTGATTGGTGAAACAAAAAGACCTTAGTTATTGAATATCAGCTTTGTCCTTTACTGTGACTTTTTAGATCGGCCACTACCCACCTCATATATTTAGTGTCATTTTTACACGTGCTCATATACACATCACGATCTCAAAAGCCTTGTCATTAATTGCATTATTTATAATCATTCTGGATGTCGTAATTTACTTAAAGTATGATACTTACCACTAGCATCCAACATAACATTTGGCGTGAAAAAGATCGTAGATTCTTCAACGGTAACTACTAGACATTGATAACATTAATACTGAAATTTACAACAACAGTCCTTCTCATGGCTCAAAGGCCATCTCTAGTGACCTTATGTCTATTTCATTCTGCAACATCTGCGTGTCCATTACTGATTTTTCTTAATATATTCGCAATAACAGGCATAAAATATTGCTAAGAACTGTGTACGATATAATTATCCTATATGCCAAAGATGAGATGTAAATGCAAATCCATCGTTGCAATTTGTGGATTATTGTAGCGGAAGAAGTTTTGACGATATCGTACGCATTGCAATTTGCATTACAATGTCCTTTGCGAAGCTCACTCTTATGCTAACAATAACTAGTTCACTCGATTCGATTAGCAACATGAAAACTAAGGCAAACATATTAGTACCAAAGCACACGTGTTTTTCGTAGGATTAAGGAAATCTCTTCATGGCAGGACGAACACTCAGATCAGGACGAGTACCTAGTTGCAACTTTAACCAACTTGGACTCGGAATCTTTTACAAAGTTATGTAACCGGCCGACTGATTCAGGTGTAAACGGTGTGCGTAAGGTGCGAGTCTGGCCATATTCATACTTATAACTAATTAATTTAGCGGACACAGTTCCATTTCTAGATCTGTATTATAAAAATCTAGACCCGCACTATACTTGTACTTCGATAATAGTGGGTCTGCGGTGCAGGCATGTGAGTAAGCGATTCTATCTAAATATCATATTGTTTATGTAAGAAAATTTACAACTATATTCTATATATTCTAATACAACTAGATATTGTTATTATTATATAAGATATAAAAATATAATAGTTATACTAAATAATGTAGTACTTTGTAGATTAATAATTAGTTGAGTGTTTAATTATGTGGTATATCATGCAATTATTTTGATTTTAAGTTTATATATGTTGCTCATGATTGTAATTAGAATAGTTCATTCTCTAGATGACTAATTCGTAACCTTAATATAATTAGAGTAATATATGATATTAAGTATTATATTAATTAGACTAGTAAAGTATGATATAATAACATATTATTTCAGCAGTCATTTTTTATAGCTGGTACACGAGTTTGTGGGTCTGGATCTAAGCATACTCATTACTGGACCCGCGGTTCTGTGAGTCCAAAAATTTAGACTGACTGACGGGTTTTTAAAGAATTCGAATTTGTGGGGTCAAATCTACACGTACCCATTTATAACCATACTGATTCTATAGTGTATAACTAGAGTTAAGTCTGAATTTCATCAATTTATTTTAGCTTTGAATTATTAAATAAATATACAAATGATGCATAGTAGGCATGTGAAAACACCAATTCACGCAACTTGAACATTCAAGATACTTAGATATGTATTCAGATTTTGAGCTAGATCAGGTCAAAATTAGTTCAGGCCGATTTTGGGAGGAATCAGGTTGACTTGGTTGTCATTTTCCAGGTCAGGTCTAATCTTGTTCTTACCGGGTTACAATTTGAGTTTGCAATTTCATTTTTTTGTCGATTATATAAAAAGCAATCATGTTTGGCTGAGATAATTGCAGATTTGGTTTAGCAATGACCCAAACTAAACCCGACCAAAAGATTAAATTTATTTTATAGTATTAATAAAAAATTGAAAATTGCAGGCAGACTCGAAATGTAACCCCACCCTACAGGACATGACCTGACTTGTGAAAGAGATGGTAATCTGACCTGACCCGAATTGTATTTAACTTGACCAGACTCAAATTAGAAATATCTATACTATATAAAATAGGGCGTTTGGAATTAGTTCTGCAATATTCACAACCATTTTTTCTTATTATAAGTTGATCTTTTGTTCTGTATAGGAAGAGCCGTCCAAAGGATTCTCCGTCTCATATTTTTATTGTAATTTTCACACAATTTTGTTCTGAGAAGGTTTGAGCAACCTGCTGAAGCTTTGAACACCTGTCTCCGGCTCCGCACCGGCCTGTTGGTGTTCTTCTACATGGGACACCGAAACCAGATGCCCTCTCAGCCTTGGACTTCCTTCCGGAACAGTATCTCTATGTGTGCCATATCTCCTTTCCTCCGTCAAGCAGTCAATTGATCGCATAATCCCTACTTACATGTCCTCCCCCGTCTCTTTTTGTGTCCATATGGGATCGTGCCTCCACACTTGCAGCTGCACGATCATTTTTCCCGCCCTGCTAGTTGGAAGTTCTTATTGATGCATTAGCTCGTGTTAAGGAAGACTAGAGACTGCACATGACACTTTCAACGACTATACATCTGCTGGCCAGCTACTCTCTACGGCTTTGTTTGTGGTCAGCGGGATTGATTGATCGGCTCTGTTCCGATTTTTATTAGTGGAACAGAAGTCAGTGGTGACTAGAAATAAACATTGAATTTCTTGCAACAAACGCAACCCCTGATGGAAATGTTTTCTGTATTCCGCATTGCTCTATATTAGTTCATAATGCCAACTCTATTTTTTCTTTGTAGTTGACGGCATTTAATCTGAAACTTACAATTTTCTCACGTAAATGTGATCTTCTGCACACGGATGCTGTCCTTTTCAGTCTTGAAGACCAGGGGATCTGACAGCTCTAATCTAGGGAACCAAATATTGGTGCAGAACTATGCTTCCATGTTGTGCGTGATTTTTATTTTTTTGGTTCCATTTGTGGATATTTGTTGCATTATAGATTATAAAAAGGACATAAGGTCATTGAACTGGGAGAAGCAATTGCATTTTATAGTACTGACGCATGTCTTTGTAAAGTTATCGTCATGGTATGCCCGCCGAGTGGAGGATTAATCCCTAATCTTTATAAACTTCCACCACCTTCTCAATCATCTACGATCACATCAGGTTAGTTATTTAACTATAGCTTTGCCACTCCTCTCCTTTTTTATTAACGAAAAAAATAGGGTTTCCTACAACGTACTTTTTTTATACATGTAGCAAACTCCACACTCGTGACTATGGTCCTCTATCCATTATTATATATGTGTTAACTCCTGGGCATGCCTTTGTTTTATCAGCTTTGATTTTTTTTTTTTTTGTTAGCTGTGGTAAATGATTTTCAGATTCATTCTCAACATAGCCCAAGCGACATTAACTCACATTTTGGAGTTGTCGATACAATGGAGGATACAAGCAATACCAATTTTTTAATGTATGGAAATTTGCCTTGGCCTTTGGTAGATAAAGTTTATTTTATTTATTTGTGGTACAGTGGTAGTTTATTTGTGATATATATGTTGGTTATGTATATCCAAAGAACCAATCATGTAATGATTGTAATAGTATATCATATAAAAATGATTTGATTATCAATAAAAGGCAAACTTCCAAATATATTTTGTTCAATTCAGTTATGAGATCATGATGTAATATTATAAATGTCTAGAGAATACTATTACTTAATGACGCATGTCTTCAAGTACGTGACTTGGAAGAAATGAGATGATACAGATGTTAAGAGTACATATTTACATTCTCATTATGTCCCCGATCAGTCGTTATTGTGGAAGGTTGATAAACAAAAATAACACATAAGATCAAAGTGTGATTTGGTTGATGACTGAGTCTCATTGGTCATGATATACTGATATCAAACCAATCACACAGATACATGTTAGAGAACAGTGTATTAGACAGACCCACTGTGAGACTGACACATGGAAGTCAAAGTCAGCTCTCACAGTGATGGAGGTGGTTGTAGTTCTTTGACCTAAAATCAATGCACTCAACACATGTCTTGGGTAAACTTTGATATCATCAAACGCAATCCTGAAACATGGTTTGTTATAACGGTAATGATTGGGTGGCTTTGACACATGGGGATTGATTGTGAGTGATAGACATGGGATTTGTCCCTCCTATTGGAGTGTGATGTCCTAGGCCTCTTGATAAGCGAGATTGAGAAAAGCATGGCCATGCACATGTGAGTCAATATGTGATATTCAACTTATATATATCTCAGACAATCTGCTTTTGGTTCAAGAAACAAAGATTGAATAATAATGAGGGTGACTACTCCATACCTCTAGTTCAATCAGGACATCAGTGACAAAGGAACTATACAAACACTGCAACACCATACACAGATTGTAGGTTGAAGTTGTTCTCCCACTTTTCCATTTACTTGGGTAGCAATGATGTGCGACTAGGCACCACTATTTGCTTGTGATGTCATAAGTTGTTATGGACATTCACTGCCAACATAATATGGACCTATAGGGTCACACACATAGGTCTTGACCTAGAAGAGGAGTTCAGATCTCGATTGACAGTTGAATTAAGTGTTAAGTGTTTAGGCATTTGATTCAGGCAGCAAACGACTGACAACATTGCCAAACACCCATCTCAAGTGTTGAGACGGTCATCTGGAAGTGCCAAACGGTAATCTCAAGAGTTGAGATGAGCGTCTGGGTGTCAAGCCTAGTTGTGAGTTGAAATTAGCAATGGAGCAAACTGACCCGGCCAAACGGGCTCGACTCAGGTCACCATACGACCATCTGAGTGAGCCGAAACAGTCGTCTCACATGGGAGAGATGGTCCATCTCAGTCGGGGAAGGTTCTTTGGGAACAAGAGAAAGAAAAGAAAATCCTAAAACAATGAAAATGTGACATTAAATGAATTCATTTGTGAAAGAGTGGAAATGTGAGTATATTGCCTAAAATTCATAAAAAGGGAACTCAAAAGATATATCTAAGTCCAAATCCATTTTCTTTGAGTGAAAATTTACTTAAGAAACAAGTTTCACAATTTTGGAAAATTAGTAATTATAATTGCATTAATTGAATGGGAAAATAGGAGATATCTCAAAAATATAAAATAAAACCATTAATGACTCCAAATGTAAGACTCCTAACCTAGCCCTATTCTTAATTGTGATTTCCTTGTATATTGAAATGTTTAAACCCTAATTTGATCTTTTCATATGTCTTAATAACATGTGACATGATTTTATTATCATTTTGGTCCAATTTGATTAATATTTTGAGCTATCTTGCAACATATGTACTTGTTTTGGACTAAATTGCAATTTACCCATGAAGTCAGGGATATCTTGAAAAATGTCACATGTTGAGAATGTTTCTTGTGCTTTGCCATCATGAGAGAGAATATGGTGCAATGGGGCTCCTTGTTTTAATCATTGGTAGTGATGTGACACCACATGGTTATCCTAGGGTTTCTAGGGTTTGCTTGATATGGTGACTATGATAGGGTTTGATGTTATGACCACTACACTACTTGTGGTGATGGTCGTGACCGAGACTCATGAATTAGATGTTATGGTTGTGATCAAGACAACCTTGTGAGAGGTGGGTCAAAACACCTTGTCTTCTAGTCTCTCGACCATGTACACATGTGACCTAGGGTTTTGATCTTGAAGTGTCTCGACTGGGACAAATAGATGGAGTGTCTCAAATGAGACATGAGGGAAATTGACCTAGTTGGTCACGACACTATTGCTGGATAATTTCAAACATTTCATATTTTGCATGCAAGTGGAAATAAGGTTATCTCTTTAATGGGCATGTGTCTCTTGGTGATCTATTATGTTGACACCTCAAAATCTTTTACTTCCCTCCTCCTTTGGGTATATAACCCATCCTCTTCACACGCAAGTAATATTTTTTGGTCCTACACATATTCTTCTAGCTTGACATTATCCTTGGAGCTTCTGGAGCAAGATAGGTTAGATCTTGAAGCTTGGGTGGTCGATCCTTTGTGCATGTTGAAGATCTTGTACTCGATCACTCCTTGGTGGTGGTTTCCTAAAGATTTCTTCTCTTGGTAAGTGGCCTTACTCTTGATCATAATTTCTCCCTTCTAAAACCTCCATCATCTTATTCTTCTTTGGTCTTGGTCTATGGATCATCCATGATGGCCGTTTGAGAGGAACTCCTTCTCATAAGGGTCATAGACCATATTTGTCATGATGAACCCGAGTGAAAGGATGATTCTTTCTTTTTCACTTTCTTTCTTGGTCTTGCCAAGGGTTGTTTTTCCATTTTTCTTGAGCTTCTTTGTGACCATGGTTTTCTTCTCTTTTGAGGTGATTCCTTGGTCAAAGTTTGAAGCTTGGTTGAAGATTCTTGGAGCTTGAGATCTTGAGAGTTGTTTCTCTTCAAAATAGGCGAGTTTTATAACTTTTCTAACCTCTATTATTGGAATCATAAACCTAATTTTATACTACTTTCTATATGGGTCATTGTACTTGAAAATAGTAATGTCTTGATCTATTGTATATGCACAAGAATCTCAGTTTCCTCTCTCTAAATGTATCCATTTTGATGATATTCTATGATCATGTTTAGGGTTTGTTGAACACCATATCTAGGGTGTTACTGTAACATCCCAGGATTTGAGGCCTCAGATAACATGATCTTAAAAGGAATGACTAGACTACCTATATCACCAAGGTGTACCTCCTTTTCAGGGAGCCCATCACTAAGAACTCCATGGTTAAGCGTGCTCAACTTGGAGTAGTACTAGGATGGGTGACCGGTCGGAAAGTTGATCCGCGCTTGCACGTGAGTGAGGACAAATTGCACAGTTAAGGTTAGTGGTGGTCTATGGGGCCATTCATCATTCCTAAAACTCTACTAGAGCCTTGGGTAGTGGGCCCAGGCATTACAAATGGTATCATAGCCAATTCCCCTCCAGTAGGTGGGGCCCACATGGGCATGTGGTGTAACATCCCTGGCCTAGGTTAAGCCTTAACCCTAGATGTTTTGCTTAATAAGGTTGATTATATGCTTGATCTTATATCTTGAAAAGCAATTAAGGCTCAAGAGGGACTTATATCTCAATTTCAATCCTTTTTTAATAATGTTGAAACAACGTTTTACTTGTTTTGGACTAAAGTGCAATTTACCCAAGTTGAGGGGTTAATTTGCAAATGTTGCATGATAAAATGTTCCTCATATGATGAAGCATCATAGGAATTAGTATCAGTGGTATGGCTTTCACAAGCCTAAGCACCAAGAAAGAACTAGTTGAGCAATGTTTATGCGTTAAAACCTAGTTTTGGTGTAATGTGCAATTTACCCAAAACCTAGGGTTCAATATGCAAAATACCACTTCAAGAAGGTCCCTCATGATTCTTGGCATCATATAGAGAAAAGAAAATGAGAGGGGCGCCTCATTTGAAACATTTTGGAAGAGAGAGAATCTTGATATTAAAATGATCAAGATTTAAGCATAATTGGAACTTTACTTCAATTTAATGCAAAAATAAATATAATAATTGAAGAGCCCTTCAACCAAAAGGTGAGGGATGATTTTGCAAAAGGTTGTACGAGCTTGTGCCTTGCAAAGGAACGAAAATATCTCAAGCAAGTGGATAACACACTCACATTAAATAAAAAAAGTAATATCCACTAATTTTTGGATATTATTATTATAAGGGTTAAGGTGCTTAATTTCTTTTCCTTTAAATTCATGGATAATGAAGAGTTTTGCAAAGGGAAATAGGATAGATTCGTGGGCAAGGAGTTGAGGGGGATATGTGGCATTAATTTGAGAAATTAAAGGAATTGATTAATACTTTCTCTCTCATTGAATTTCCTTATAAAAACACCATTTCCAACTCAATTCAAAGGCTTTTTCGATCCTTCTTTCTCTCCTTGCTTGCAAAATGACCAAGGAAGATTAGGAGTAGTAATAGGACGAGTTCCAACCTGTAGGTAAGCTTCTTGATCACTTTCAACCATGATTTCATGGTGGAAATCGAAAATAAATGATGGATTTCTTCTTTTCTTCCATCAATCTTCCTTTCTAGCCAATCCATTTCACTCAAAAGCTTGAGGAACGAACCTTGTGGAGTGAGAAAGCTTCTCTCACCATTAGGAACGTGAAGTTGGAGCTTTGAAGCTTCATTGAAGGCGGGTTATATAACTTGAAACCTTGAATATTGTTATTTTTTTTAAGTTAAACAGATAAATTTCATTATGGATGAGCCATACGACATCTACAAAAACAAACTAAAAGACCACACAAAGATCAAGAACAGATACAAACCACCACAAAAACTCATATCGAAAACTGATAAGGACAATGATGTATAGATCCCTCTTCTCCTTCGCTGGCTAAGGCATCTTTCTATGAGGAATACCTTCAGCATGAGTATGTATATGCAGTAGAGTACCTACACCAAATTGGTGTTCCAAAAGGATATTTTCCCCGCACTTGCTGCCACACAAACTCCACAATAAAATTGATCGAGAAAGAAAAATCTACCACGAGAAGAGAAAGCAACGCTGATTAACATCGAGATAGACAAAACAAGAGAACAATCTAAACAGAAAGCCAATAAAAGAGAAAGGGGATAGGAAACTCATCACAAATGGACTCAACGATAGGGAGGAAGAAGACCGCTGCCTCCAAAGACACCACGCCCACACACCTCTCAAAGAAGAGACCCTGTTGATGACGGGAGAGAAGAGGCCAAGGGGGAGCAGGGAATCGCTTTGCGGTGGCCAAACCCCCTCCCCCCATCCATCCACCTATGGAGGAAGAAACCCTAGCGGTGTTAGGGTGAGAGAGAAGGGAGAGAGGACCGTCGATTAGGTCTCGTTTTAAATATTGTTATTGATTTCATATCTTTAACTATTGTTGAAATTTTCTCTATCCTCCAAATTTTATTTGATTGATTGATGAAATTACCATGGAAATCACAACAAGATTCGTGGGTTTAGAGCTTGATGATGATGACATCATCATAAGCACACACCTCCACAAATATCCTTTGCAAATAGTTTCATGAACTTGAGACCAAACGGTCTCAAGATCGTTTGAAACCAAACGGTCTCAAGACCGTTTGGGATCAAACAGTCTCAGACCATTTGGGATCAAATGGTCTCAGACCATTTGGAGCTCAACTAATGATGTGATGGATGATGATCCAATGGATTGAATTGAATTGGTTTCAACAAGGTCCAACAATCATCAACCCTAAATCGGGTATTTATTGAAAATCTAATTAATTCCATGAGTTTTCCTTGTTTGGTTTGGGTCAAACAGTCTCAAGACCGTTTGACACCAAACGGTCTAAAGACCGTTTGACATCAAATGGTCTCAAGACCATTTGGGACCAAACAACCTCAAGACCGTTTGAGGTCAGGTCATGCCCAATTTGAAAGATGGTCCAATGATTTCAAAGCAATTGATTTCACAATGACCAATAATGAAGGTTCATCGATTTCAAATCCTAAACCAATTGGGTTCAAAACCCTAATTAAGGTTCAATTGAAGATTGATTCAGTTGAAGGATGATCCATTAGTTCAATAGAAGATTTATGCATGGGTTCAATTGATGAGTGGTTCCATGGATTCAATTGATGAGGGGATCAATCATTGAAACCCTAAATCGATTTGAGAGGTTGAGACCATTTTTGGTCCAATTGGTTTTGAGGAGGTTTGGACCAAACAGTCTCAAGACCGTTTGAGTCCAAACGGTCTCAAGAATGTTTGGGACCAAACGGTCTCAAGACCGTTTGGGACCAAATGATCCCAAACTAATTGTGACTCAAACGATCTCAAGTATCTTTGCACTAAACGGTTTCAAGCACCATCTTTGCTAAACGGTTTCAAACCATTTGGAACTTAATTAACCAAGATCGTTTGAAGGTCTAAATGGTCTTAGACCATTTGAGGGTCAATCTATCAAGACCGTTTGGGGTCTAGAGGTTCAAGACCATTTGGGGTCTAGTTGATCAAAACTGTTTGGAAAGTAATTAACCAAAACCGTTTGGACACTTAAGGTGATTAAAGGTCAATTGTTTAATTGATCATTAAATGATGTAAATCAAGGGTGATTACATTAATTGTACCCCTAATAAGATAGGGTGATTAGTACCTTTTGAATGATTAATCTTTAATGCTTATGGAAGTAATGACATAATACACTATGTCAACCCTTCATTCAAGTTGAATTGACCTAATCTAATCAAGTTTGAAGTAAGTATCATCCTATAGAGGATGAGAGAGAGAGGAATTCCTACATGAATGATAATCATGTAGTGGTTAAGCCTCAACACTTTCAACATGAATAGAATGTGTAATTAGGGTATGATCCTTGATAAAGAGATCATGAAACCCTAATTAAGAAGGTTGATGAGCCCTAACTCTAATTGAGGGCAATGATAGGTGAAACCCTAATCTAGGGTAACAATGAAACCCTGATTTGGGGAAAAGTCGTAATAAACCCTAATCAAGGGTAATGTCATATGAAACCCTAATATAGTAATGTGATGAGAGATTCCAGTCCAGGGTGATGCTATGAAATGCTATCTGAAATCCTACCCTAATATAGAGTGAAGATATGTGAAATCCTAATGTAAGATGATGTTATGTAAACCCTAATTGATAAAGATGGAAAACCCTATTCCTAATAATGGAATAGTGATTAATTTACTAATAAGTGAAACATCTAAAGGGATTGGTAATGGATAACCTTATACCAATAATGACTCAACTCAAAGATGAGTCCATATCAATGGTAATGGTTGCATATTCCAAATAAGTGACTTATGCCCAATACATTACATGATATATGATGAACTGGTGTATAAAGTATTAGGATGGTAAATACCCTAATACAAGATAAGTTGATGAATTCATGTAAGATAAAGGTGATAAGGGAAGTGATACATCAACATATGATAGATATCACATCCAACACCTCAAGATAGATACACCTTGATGTATCCTAAATCCAATATACTTGGAAGAGTAGTACATGAAGTGTGTCATGTCAATTGTTACATTATGAAGTAATGCACTTTGATAAGTGTAGGCTAACATACCTTAAGAAAAGGTTAAGCCAAGTTAATAAAGTATGATGTAATCATATACTGGTAAAGTTGAGAGAGGAACTCATATCTTGTGTTGATGATTCACTCAATGATAAATGATGAGAATAAATAAGCATGATTGAATACTTATGTTATCAATGTTGGCTCCTAGCTGTGTGGAGCAATGAATTAGGGCTTGATCATTAATAATATGATCATGAGAACCTAAATGGTTATTTAAGAAAAACCATAATGGAGGGTGATGATATGTAAGAGAAATCCTAACCCTAAAAAGAAAAAGGGGAATAGTGATACTACTCTTACATTGCATAATGCTGATAGGTAATTAATACAACTATTATTATGTAATGATCATATAGGTGATCATGAGATGATGAGCATAGTCGGGTATGAGCTATGATGTGTTAATTTTTTAAATGCTTTATGAGCCTTGTGAGCCATTATATGTATTGTTGCCTAGTAAGAGGTAACAAGAGGATAATGGGCTTTGACAGCCATGTGAAATGCTTGTGCAACAAGTATCAGGTTTACCTTGGTCAGATGACCTGAAAATATTAATTACCAGATAAGTGGTAACAAGTGTTCTTTGATGAACTGAGGGTTTTAAATACCCATATTCCATAAGCATGATGATGAGATGTTAAGGGATGAGAATTCCATGATGTGACAAGGGATTAAGATCCCATTGTTGTACAAAGTGTTGAAAAGTACTTGATAGATAAATTATACTCTTCTTTGTAGCATTTGTCATAATAATGTTTGAGAACTTGACTGATGCTAAAAGATCACAGTAATGCACATAATTAATCAAGTGAAATATCATCATGTAGTGTCCTGGCCATAGATCCATTAGCGTCAGAATTTGTTGAATGGTGAAACGGGTAGCTCCGCGGCATAACTCGGAACACATATTTTTGAATATGTGGGGGTGATGGGCATGAATACCTTACACCCTAATGGAGGAATTGATGCGAGATAAACATTAAATCTCTCTTCCTTCATTATATATATGTCGGGGTGGATGTATCACTAATCCCCCGATAACGGGATGGATGTATCACAAATCTCCCAATAATATTAATGCCGGATCGATGGGAGATTATTATAAAGTCTCTCGATTGCAAAGAGAGTACAACACGCCACTGCAACTCTATAGCGAAGTTACCAGTATACCCTGGAAAGCTATTTAGCAGAGATACAAGATGTCCTACATGGAATCTCATACTAACTGAGATAAGGGAGGTCATGGCATCCGACTCTTCCATTGACCTTGTATGGCACCGATTTTGACTTCGCAGTGGTCGGTTGGAGTATGAGTGGTATACCTCATCTCCTCAAGACATAAGTGTGGATGTAAAAGGTAATCAGCCGTATAGTATGTTTGCTAAGGATTGAATACAAAAATCATTGGCTGATGTTACATTCCTTTTATGCATCTTTAGTTGATAGATGATATATTTATGATTCCTTACATTTCTTGCAAAGTAGATAGATGACGTATAATTCTATCATGGGTAGATGCAATGTTCTCCTTAAGAAAGGAGATTATCATATTTTGTTCATATAGGGATTAATACTACTGTTAATATAAAAGAATTCATGCTCAGTTTTATTCTTCTCATCTGCAATAATAATGTTTCTGGTGGAGAGTTATATCTCTCGCTGGGACAATTTTCAATTGTCTCACCCCCGTGGGATCCAACTTTTTAGGTAAATGCAGAAGAAGAAGCAGGAACCCTATAGTAAGGGAAGAGCAGCAACAACAACAGGGACAACAGTGATAACTCAGATGGAGGCACTGGCTGTCAAGTTTTGTATAGAAAGTCCTATGTGTTGTCTCTGTACTCTCAGGTCCTCAGAGTCAGTATTTGGTTTTAATGTATCGATATGAGATTTTGGCTTGATGCCTTGATGTTTTTATACTGCCTGTGTATAATTTAATCGAGCAGATAAAGTTGTAATCCTTGAGATGAAATGATACCAGAAATGTATCTGTGAACTAGAATGCAATGGAATTACTTTAGTTCTTTTTGAAAGAGTTTTCCTTTGTTGGATCTCTTGTAAAAAGTTTTTAATTTTTAGCGATTTCCAGTAATCCGCTGCTAATGAACGCTTCCGCTTAAGTAAATATTGTTTTTGTTAGTTGGATGCTACATGTGGCATGCCAGTCTTAAGCCGTGTGGTCCAAGCAAGTTGGAAATGGCTATCTGCTGAGACGAGATGGAGCCGCCCTTGCGCGGGTAGCCATGGATGGGAGTTGGGTGTCCATGGGCCATTCTGGGGCCTTGACGAGGACGTCAAGAGTCTAAGTGGGGGAGATTGTAACGTCCCAGGATTTGAGGCCTCAGATAACATGATCTTAAAAGTAATGATTGGACTATCCATATCACCAAGGTTCACCTCCTTTTTAGGTAGCCCATCACTAAGAACTTCATAGTTAAGCATGCTTAGCTTGGAGTAGTACTAGGATGGGTGACCAGTCAAAAAGTTGATCCTGTCCTGCACATGAATGAGGAAAAATTGTGTAGTTAAATCTAGTGGTGGTCTGTGGGGCCATTCATCATTTTTGAAACTCTACTAGAGGCTTGGGTAGTGGGCCCATGCGTTACAGTTACTCACTCTATTGACGTTTAGTTTTCCCTATTGTTACCCTCCAGTTTCAACCTTGGTTCAGATCTTTGGTGATGTAGAGTAGATGGTCGAGACATCCCTTGGTTTTCCATCACACTCGACATCCATGCAAGAGGTGGTTCTTGTCTCGACACACCCCCTAACCCTAAGGATGGTTGTTACTCTAGCCTGGATGTGATGAAGCATCGCTGCATGGTCACTTGGTTGCTAGTTGATGTTGTGGCCAGGATGGCTAAGAAGGATGGTCGAGATGTATGGTCATGTTAAGTAATGAGTGTATCAGGTTAAGGTCAAGTTGGTTACGGTCGTAACATCATAGGTTATAGTCGTAACACCTTGAGACAGTGGGATGACACCTTGAGGGTTGTGGTCACAAACGTTTTTGTGGGTTATGGTCGCAACGTTGCTCTATCACTGTCACAACATTGTATTGGTTTTAGTCATGACATATCATTGCTGAATAGGTCAAGATGCCCATGCGTTATGATGGTTAAGACCAGGTTGAAGTGTGTCGGTCGAGACACTCATATGAGAGTGGTCAAGACCATGGGATGTGTCTCATTCAAGACAGATGTGTTGTGTCTCGATCGCAACACCCCATTGTTGGTTAGGTCAACACCCATGTGTTGGGATATTGAGACATATGTGTTCTGAGGGGTTGAGTCATATGTGTTGTGAATAGTTGAGACACCTATACATGAGTAGGTACATGATCAATACATGGTGTAATTACCTACTTAATATGTTGTGATTATGAATGGTTAATCATTAATTACAATGCTTAACAATAGTACTCTCCAACATTATGAGAGATGATGGATTAGGGTTTAGTGATGGAATAACATTACGAAACACTAATTGACTATGCATGAACCTTAACCCTAATCTTGTGATAACATGATATATGAACTCATCTCACTTGAAGTGATGGTTATATGACAATGCTTTCTCTCTCTTACTTCTGTAACACTAACTTGTAGGGGAGATGAATATCATAGCTATCTGAATGCTATGTTGAACCCTATACAATACAAGGTGGTGATTATGGGCATTGCTGAGTTATTATTTGATATTGAATATGTAGGAATTGTGTATTTGGGTCTAGTGGCCTGATTAGTGCCATGAGCACACTTTGACGTATAATTATGTAGAGATGTGATTGAGTGATCAATATTTCATAGTGATGTGCAATGTAAAGATGAGACAAGTTCTCACTTAATATGTTTTATATCTTCTGAAGTTGCATCCTGCCTTAATTTTGTAGAGTTTATTTAGGGTTATTACATTGTAACTTGATTGATGTATTAAAATATAACCAATTGGTATATCTAATTAAGTGAAACCCTAATCATGTAGTTTCCCTGTACCATAGATCCATCTTCTGTGTCAGTATTTGGATGGATGGTGAAATGAGTAACTCCTATGGGAAACTTGGATTGTTTAATATGTAGGGGTACCAGTGGAGATAACTCCCTATATCCTTAAATTGTGAAATAGCATAATATTATTTATTAGTGAATGACCATGCATAAGCCTATTCTCTAGTATTGTGCCATGTACCAAGGTAGACTAGTTCTTTTACAAAATCATAACTTGACTATGAGTTGCTGTCTACATGACTATAAGTTGTTGTTTAGTAGTTAGATTGTTAAGACACTGCATTGCAAACTCGAACTAACTGAGTAGTGTTGGTGATGATCATGGAGTTTGACTCTTCCATTGATCTTGTATGGTACTGATTTTGACTTAGTAGTGGTTGGTTGGATTTGAGTGGTACACCTCAAATCCTCAGGGCATCAAAGTGGTTAAACATCCATGTAGTATATTTGTTTAGGGTCAAATACGAATCATATTGGATGATCCCATGCCTTATTTCTTATATTGTTTAGTTTATAACAATTATACATGGTCTTCATATATCTTCTAAAGGTATAAGATGTTCTACTACTTAGTTGCAAATGCTTAATCTGCTTAACCAGTATTTACTTCTTTACTTAACTGCTCAATTATCTTACTATGCTTATAATAGATGTCGATGAAGAGTTATATCTCTCACTAGGACATTTGGTCTCACCCCGTGGGTTTCGCAATTTTTTAGGTGGTCATGGTCGCAGATCTCAAGGTCATGGTGCAAGTGCAGAGCAACAAGAAGAGTAGTGACAACTAGAGGTTGGATTTGCTACTAGAGTTCTATTGTAGAGTCCTACGACTCATCCATGTACTCTCAAGTCCTTGGGAGAGATTTTTTCGTTTTAATTATCGACACATAGATTTTAGCTCATACCATGATTGTATATAAATGGCTTGTACATATAAATAGGTTGTAAAATGTAACAGTAGTGGATTGATAGGCTTTGAACATGATATGTATCATATTTTTGCATTTATGAAATACATATGGCCTAAGTTGAAGACTTGTTTATAAAATACTTCCAATTGATATATTGAATTGTAAATGGTTTTAATTTTACCCTATTTTGTGGTAGTATTGTTATTAGTGATAATTACATGCTTTGATTTGAGTAATCTCATTTAGTATGGTGATGTTCGTCACAATTTAGTGGTATTAGATATATAGGTTTGTTGAGTCTACATGGACATATGACTAGGGTTTGAGTCTATTCTAGTGTCCTTTAGTATATCTTATGGTCACTTTTTCTTATGCAGAAGAAGAAGAAGAAGAAAAAGAGAAGAAAGATGTCTGGAGAACATGAAGAGCATGTTGCTGAAAGTGGTGTTGCTGCACCAAGAGGTGGTGCAAGGAGAAAAGAAGGGGAAGAGGTTGTTCCAGAAGTGCCTCAGGTCAACCCAGCTGATGTAACCAACCCTACATTTGAGTCCATGGTTGGACAATTTATGACTACAACGAACCGTATGATGGATAGGATGCCAACAACCCAACCTAGGGCAATGGTTCCCGATGCTGAAACTCATGGGCCTGGGAAGACTTTTGAAAGACTTTGACATGTAGGAGCGTTGGAGTATGTGGGGACATATGATCCAACTGATGTAGATATGTGGCTGATTGAGCTGGAAAAGGCTTTAAAAATCCTTAACATCCACGAAGAAGATAAGGTGAAACATCTTGTATACTTGTTAAAAGGGAGTGTTGGCCACTGGTGGGCCATAGAGGAGGAGAAAAGGCCAGGTGTTGTGATGACTTGGGAAAAATTCCAACGAGAGTTCGTAAGTTGGTACTTTCTGGAGACATAATTGGATGAGAAGATTGTACAATTTGAGAATATCCTCCATGGATATATGTCAGTCAGTACTTATGAAGCTAAGTTTATGGAGCTTCTAAGGTTTTGTCTGCACATGGTTGTAATGGACAAGGAGAGGATCAGACGCTTTGAGAAGGGTCTGAGTTTTGAGTTGACAACTCTAGTGTCATCTTTAGAGAACATGGAGAGGTTTGACACTTTTATGGAATCAGTTAGGATAGTAGAGAGGTCTGTGATAGAGAAGTGGGAGACAAAATCCAAGAAGAGTCCTACACAGTACCAAGGACAATCTTCTGGAGGCTTCATGAAGCCCAGGTACTCAACACCTCAGTCTCAGCAGAGGTCAGTGACTCAGTCACAATGGACAGGGACATCTAGGCCATGGTACGAGGGCAAGTCCTATTTCAAGTGTGGACAGGTGGGGCATACTAAGTGGTACTACCATGTGAAGGATGAAGAGGTGACTCGTCAGTCGAGGCAGAGTCAACAAGGGTCACAACAACGACAACAACACTGTGGAAGAGGATGTAGACATGCATCACGGGTTGTTTCCTCAAGACATGTTGGCAAAGGAAGGGGGTGACAACAAGAGATGACTCGATTCAATGCGATGAGTCAGTTGGAAGGAGTTGTTAACCCTCTAGTCATAACAGTTTAGATTGAATTATTTCATTCTGATTTGTCTTCTTCATGTATCATATCTATTTTGATTGATCTGGGCGCATTCCTTTATCACGAAAGAAGTGATAGATAGTTGTTTCTTACCTATTAGTTGTAGACATGACCGTCTTCATCTAGAAACACCTTTAGTTGATTTCGCATAGTTGTGGGAAGTATGTTTGTCATGTGTTCTTTACTTTTCAGGACATATCATTCTAGTAGATCTCCTACCACTTGAAATGCATGGATTTGATGTGATCCTTGGGATGGATACTTTGGAAAAGTATCGGGTGATCTTGGACTGTAGTGCCAAGATGATGACGTTTGGAGATGGTGATGCTTCATGGGTTTTCCAGTGTGATAGGAATATCCTTCTAACATGTCTAGTTTTAGCTATGACAATAGAGAAGTGGATGAGATAGGATTGTGATGTGTTCTTGGCACATGTTGTGGATAAGGCAAAGAGTCCTAGTATTCAAGAAGTGCCAATTGTACAAGAGTTTGAGTATGTGTTTCCCAATGAATTTCTAGGTGTACCTCATCCTAGAGAGAATGATTTTGAGACCAATATAGTTCTAGATACCCAACCTATAGCGCAGACACCATATAGAATGACACTAGCTGAGATGTGGGAGCTGAAATAGAAGTTGCAAGAATTAATTTAGAAGGGTTTCATTAGATCGAGTATGTCTCCTTGGGGTTCTCCTATTCTATTTGTTAAAAAGAAGGATAGATCAATGAAGTTGTGTATTGATTACCGACGGTTGAATAAAATGATGATTAAGAACAATTATCCGTCACCACATATAGATGATTTGTTTGATTAGTAACATGGTGCCATAGTTTTCTCTACGATAGACTTGAGATTGGGTTATCATCATTTGTGGATAAAGGCAGATGACATACCTAATTCAGCCTTTAGGACAAGGTATGGTCAATATGAGTTTGTGGTTATGCCGTTTGGGCTAACCAATACACCAACAACATTCATAGATTTGACAAATAGAGTGTTCATACCCCATCTAGACCAATTTGTAGTTGTGTTTATACAGATGATATCCTGAACTACTCTAGAGATGGCCAAAAACACAAACACACCTACGTCAGGCTTTTTCATTACTAAGGAATCATCGGTTATATGCAGAGTTTAGTAAGTGTGAGTTCTGGTTAAAGGAAGTGGCTTTTCTAGGGCATGTAATATATTCCAGGGGAGTCTGTATAGACCCCAAGAAGGTAGAGTCAATGCTAGAGTGGGATCAACCAAAGACACCTACAGAGGTTCACAAATTTCTAGGTTTGGCAGGATATTACAGGAGGTTCAATAAGAACTTCAGTGTGTAGCCTTACCCCTAACAAAGTTAGGAAGGATTAGTCGTTTGTCTGGGATGACATATGTCAACATTCCTTTAAGATTCTGAAGGAGAGGTTGACCAGTGCACCGATGCTAGTACTTCCAGAACAAGGAAAGGGTTATATAGTCTTTTGTGTTGCATCCAAAAATGGTCTAGGTTGTGTGCTAACACAAGATAAGAACATAATTTCTTTCTCTGTGCGACAACTTAAGAAACATGAGGAGAACTATCTGACGCATGACTTGGAATTAGTCGTGGTGGTCTATGATTTGAAGATATGGAGACACTACTTGTATTGTGAGAAGTGTCTATTCTTCACCGACCACAAGAACCTACAATACATCTTTCCAAATCAAGAGTTGAACATGCGACAAAGATGTTGGATGGAGCTAATCAAAGATTATGATTTTACTATAGATTACCATCCAAGAAAGGTAAATGTGGTAGCATATGACTTGAGTAGGAAGTCTTCCTCATCATCATCTTCTAAGCAGGCACAATTGAGTTCTTCGATATGTTGCAATAGAGATATGTTGGTATCTCTCTAACAAATGAATGTACAATTGGAAGTGTCCATGTTAGTAGGTTTGTTGGCACAATTACTAGTGAAGCCAACATTGAGTCAACATATCAGAGATGTGTAACAGAATGATACTATGACACAACAAACTATGGAAGTAATGAGAAGCATGATGGATTCTGTGAATTTAAGGATAGTATGGTATGTTATCATGGTAGAATAGTGGTACCAGATGTAGACAACCAGAGAACGTTAGTTCTAGAAGAGGCTCACTCTTCCATGTATGCCATGCATCCAAATAGAACCAAGATGTATCAGAATCTAAAATATCTGTGTTGGTGGCCAAGATTAGAATGTGATGTAGCTGAGTTTGTGTCCAAGTGCGCAATATGTCAGTAGGTTAAAGCTGAGAATCAGAAGCCTGCAGGGACTTTGCAAACATTGCCTATACCACAGTGGAAGTGGGATATATCACAATGGACTTTTTGGTTGGACTTTCAAGGATAGCCAAAGGTCATGATTTCATCTGGGTAATAGTGGACAAGTTGACTAAGTCAGCACACTTTCTTCCAATGAAGACAACATATTTAACAGAGAAGCTTGCACAGGTTTATGTTGATGGGATAGTACATCTACATGGTATCCCAACTATTATAGTGTCAGACTGGGGTCCACAGTTCACTAGTCACTTTTGGGAAAGTTTACATACAAAAATGGGTACAAAGTTGAAGTTCAACACTTCATTCCATCCACCGATAGGTGGATAGTCTGAGAGGACAATACAGACCTTGGAAGATCTATTGAGAGCCTATGTGTTGCAGTTTATGGGCAATTGGGATATACATCTTAGTATGATTGAGTTTGCCTATAATGACAGCTATTAGAGGAGCATTGATATGTCACCATATGAATCATTTTATGGGAGATTATGTAGATCTCCTTTGTGTTGGTATGAGATAGGGTAATATCATCTTCTAGGCCCTGAGCTAGTGCAACAAACAATAGAAAAGATTAAAGTCATTCAACAACAATTGAAGGCAACTCATGATAGATAGAACTCTTATGCTAATGATCGATATAGATGTTTAGAGTTCCAAGTGGGAGACTTGGTGTATCTTAAAGTATCTCCTTGGAAAGGTGTTCTAAGGTTTGGGAAAAAGGGTAAGCTAGGCCATAGATATGACCTTATCCTGTAGTTGAACGTTTTGGGAAGGTGGCCTATAAACTAGAGCTACCACCTGAGCTACATCATGTGTTTCATATCTCTATGTTGAGGAAGTGTCACTATGATATGGAGTTGACTCTTCAACTTGTTGAGGGGGATCTAGACAATAATATATCTTATGTAGAAGGTCTTGTTCTGATCCTAGATAAAAGGATCAAGAAGTTTAAGAAAAAGGACATTGTGTTAGTCAAGGTTTTGTGGCATCATCATGGCATAGAAGAAGTCATGTGGGATCTTGAGGATGAGATGCGGAAGAAATATCCGTCTCTCTTTGCATAGGATTTCGAGGGCGAAATCCCTATTAGGGTTTATAGTTGTAAGACTCCTAACCTAGCCCTATGCTTAATTGTGATTTCCTTATATAGTGAGATTCTTAAACCCTATTTTAATCTTTAAAGATGTCTTAAGAACATGTGACATGCTTGTATTTTCCTTTTGGTCCAATTTGATTAATGTTTTGAGCTATCTTGTAACATATGTGCTTATTTTGGACTAAATTGAAATTTACCCATGAAGTGAGGGATATCTTGCAAAATTCACATGTTGAGAATGTTTCTTGTTCTTTGACATCATGAGAGAGAAGATGGTTCAATGGGGTTCCTTGTTTGAATCATGGGTAGTGATGTGACATCACATGGTGATCTTAGGGTTTCTAGGGTTTGCTTGATATGGTGACTATGATAGGGTTTGATGTTATGACCACAACACCACTTGTGGTGTTGGTCGCGTGCGGGACTCATGTAGAGAAATATGACATTAGATTGGCAGTGAAAAATAAAATTTTACTGACATATTTCCCATTAACCAACAGACCGTGTTAATAACTATGTAATGGGAAGGATGGTTTCACGAAGATATACCTGGTCCTGGAGCAAGTCCAACGACAATCCTCGCCGATGTAGATGTGCACTCTATCTTGGGTGGTGTTTTTGTAGCTCCTAGATGTAGTCAGACTTGTATGACTGCTCCTCCATGGATAGAAGACTCAGACAACTACTACAGTGACTCCTCAGATCTCACCAAAAACTACGAGTTGACGTTGTCCTCCTAACAGTAGCCAAAGGACTCCTGCCTCTAGAGTAATCTACACAGACCAACTAGAACTCATGTCATCCTACTAGAACAGATAGGAAAGAGTTGTCCCTCCGGTTGGTGTACTATTCACCAACATTTTCTCCCACAACAATGATCCTCAGTTGTTTCTCTCCCTTGGATATCCTTCCCAAATTGGGTAGGACTTGCCTGGGCTCTTGTGGTTACCACAACCAAAGAAGACAACAATTGTTAGAGAAAATGATTCTCAATTTTCTGTGTAGTAGTTGTGCTCTGGGAAGCCTTCAGTACCCCTCTATACATAGGAGGGGTTAGGTCAAGGTTCCCAGTCCCCAACCAGTGCGGGACTAAAGTGGGAGTGGAAAGGACTGGAAGATCTTGAATTTTCACAACAATTTCAGAATTTCACAACCTGCGTGTACTGAAATGATCGTCTCGCCTAGCGAGATGGTCGTATCACACGTGATATGGTCATTTTGCTAAGCGAAATGGTCATTTTGCACCTTCCAGTTCTGCACATATATCAACAATTCAATTCCAATTAGTACTCAACTTGACGTGAGCACCAATCCTTTATGCAATCCAATTGCACCCCCAAAATGAGTGTCTGGTGTAACTGAGATGGGTGTCTCGCACCAGGCCAGATGGTTGTTTGGTACAACTGAGATGAGCGTATCACACCAGGCCAGACAACCATTTTTCATAAGTGAGACAGGCGTCTCACAGCCCATGTCAGGTAGAATTCCAACCAATATGCAATACAATCAACTTGACACTCCAAACGACAGTCTCAACACTTGAACTGATTGTTTGGTAGTCTAGTCAACTGATTTGTTGTGTGAATTGAAATACCTAAACACTTTAGTAATCAATTCAATCATAATCCAAGATCAAACTCCTCTTCTAGATGATTTCCTATGTGTGTGACTGTATATGTCCCATATCACGTTGGCAGTGAATGTCCATAACTAGATTATGACATCACAAGCAATGAGCGGTGCCTAGTCGCACATCATTGCTACCAGAGTGAACGGAAAGTTGGGGAGCAACTTCAACTTACAATCTGTGTATGGTTTTATGTGTTTGTATAGTTCCTTTATCACTGATATCCAAAATGAACTAGAGGCATGGAGTAGTCATCCTCATTATTATTCAATCTTGTTCCATGAAACATAGCATACTGCATGAGATATATGTAAGCTCAATATCACATATTGACTCACATGCATATGGCCATACTTTTCTCAGTCTCGTTAATCAAGAGGCCATGGATATCATACTCCTGTTGGAGGGACAAATCCCATATCTATCATTCATAGTCAATCCCCATATGTTAAAGCTACCCAATCATCACCTTAACAACTCATGTTTTAGGATTGCATTTGATGACGTCAAAGTGTACATAACGACATGTGATGAGTGAAGTGATTTCATGTCTAAGAACCACAACCATCACCATCACTCTGAGAGCTGACTATGACTTCCATAATGATGGCTTCCATGTGTTAGTCTCATGGTGGGTCTGTCTGATACACTATTCTCTAACATATATCTATTTGCTTGGTTTGATATTGCCATATCATGACTAATGAGACTCTGTCATCAACTAACTCATGCTCTGATCTTGTGTGTTATTGTTGTCTATCTACCTTCCACAATAACTGTTACACCCCGATCTCACAATTACCACTAATCATGATATTAAGGAATAAATTGAGGATTTAACGTAATACAAAGATCACCCTTAACTTTTTCTTTTCTTAATCACTTAAAATTAATTTAAAGGAAAATCTTATGACTTGGAATGAACTGAAATCTTACTAAACTGCGGAAGCAACTAATATTTACATTTATAGGTAGATAAAGCAGATTTATACATCATATTACATTTTTCATGCGGAATATAAAGCACAACATATAACTTAAAACTAAACTACATATTATATTACATTTTCTCTCTACCACACCACATGCCCAAGGACCGAGGGGAAATGACTAAGAGACCTCTATTCTAACTATGAACTACCTTCTAAGAGCTTGGATGATAAGATCCTTCAGCTTCCTCGTGCTGACGCTGACCTGAAAAATGTTTCAGTATGTTGGTGAGATACTAGCTCAATGAATAGAATTTCACCCACCATCACAGACAACTCATTTATGTTTATTAAACTGAAATAAAATGCAAGAACTTCTACACTTAGCAGATCTATTAATTATAATTAAATACCACAGGGAATGTAAATATTATATTTAAAGAACAACTGTTGTGAAACTGTACCTGAATCTTTCTTAACCTTTCTTACTTATAAGGAACTCTTTAAACCTATATGAACATATTTTATCTTATGCCCTGAAAATATGCAGTGTACTCTACATATGAAGAATCGTAGCAAACTACGATCCCACCGTACAAGACTTAGCCGACACCCCAGGATAGCTAAGTCTGACTACTCTCCTGGTCTGCAACAGGGAAACTGGCTCTCTGGCCTCGACACTCCTATTGTGCCGTAAACTGGACTCCTCCTCTAACCTGAGCACACAGGTAGAGAGTCAAGACACCTATTGGCTTTTCTATACCCTAGTGCCACCAGGACTTCTGGTTGATGTTGGACACATTTTTCTGTACTCTAGTGCCACCATGACATCTGGTTGATGTTGGACACTACAAACTATAATTTAAGGAGACTTCCACTAGGGCTTAGCCCCCCCTCCCATGCCACCTGATAGCACGTTCGGACCCCCGTATACTGGACGTTGCCAGGGTTAGGTCGTTTCACCCCTAAGGCACATACCTCACATAGGGGCTCTACAGTGTCAGGGCCCTTAAATCTATAATTTTATTATTTCCTAGAAAACTCTTACTATGTTGAACCTTTTTCTTACTTATACTCGACTCTGGTATTTCTATGGGATCTCCTCTATTTAATTTCAGTTCAAATCACAACATGAATATCATTCTAGACCTGACAGAGCAGTATACTCAAAAACATTGTAATTTACTGAGTAATCCATATACCATGCATGCAGACAGATTGAAATTTCTTAAATAAACTAAACTCATATCAACTTAGCTCATATACGCTGGAATTATATAATTGATCATTGTAACACACTAACAAGAGTTAATTACTCGATATATTAGAAATCGTCAGTAGCACTTGTAAATTATCTGTAATTCCTCAAAAATCGAGCACATCAACCCAAATTCTAAGTTATGCACCACATAACTCAATTAAAAGTCAATTACTTGTCATGGCATGAATTATTAATATTAATTGAGAATTTCAAATAATTTCTTTGAGAAATGTTTCGATTCATATAATTATTAATACACTCACATTAAATATAACCGGGGGTGTGCAACTAGGTTTCTATTGAGCTCTTTTCATGTCATTGTCATTTCTTTGAAATCATACATCTATTAAATTACTAAAAAAAATCGTATAGCCTGGGTTTATACTGAAACCGTACAACTACTGGTCGTATGCTACTGATTCCAACTTTTAAACTGAGCAATTTAGGTTTTAATCAATCATGCAATTGTAGTAATCCAAATCACACATATCAATCAAACAATTAGTGTCGTGCAAACATAATTAAGAAATTCGTGCAAATTAGAAATATGGCAACGTTGTCACTGCACGACACTTGGATAAGCATTGTTACCGGAAAATAACACCAATTCAACTAAAAATACCCGATTGTTGGAGTTATACGTGCTTAGTGAGTGAAATTCTACTCACAGCGGGTGAGGTGACTGCAATTCAACTAGAAATGCATCCAGAGTCCTATTTCCGGGTGTCAGCGGGGTCTTCTTCTACCTCCGAACAACCCTGGTTCAGACCTGCTTCACGCATAGATGGAAAGGACCTAAGCTAGGCGTTGCTTCTTGTGGATAGGGTTGTGGATCCTTGTCTTGGGCTCAAGGTCGAACCCGACGATGATGCTTGGTGCTGCTGCTCGCGCCCAAATGGCTTCATAGCCGTTGTTGCAGTTGTTGCTGCTCTTGCTAGATGGGGTGCCGCCCCTTGCTGGTTGAGGCACAGGTGGGCGCAATAAGGGAAGGGATGATAGGTAGATGAAGGAGATGGAAGGTGGCCTAGCTAGCTCGGAGCTTTGGGAGTCAAAAACCATCCCAACCCTCCCCCTTTCCTGCTCGATCAGGCCGCACTATTGCTGTGTTGATCGGTCGAGGTCGCTAGGGCAAGGATGAGGAGGGGAAAGACGGAGGAAGGAGAAGGTAGAAGAGGGAGGGGTGGGGGCAGTTTTCATAAAATTTCAAGCACGAAATTCACTACGACCTCAAAGCAAGAAAACATACAATTATCTTGTCTCAGCTAATCAAAACACTAATCGCATATGTGAACACTTATCTTAACTTAATTAATATGATGATGCACTAATCACTATACTTACTTATTAAGCTCAGAGTGGGTCATAACAATCTCCCTTCCTTATAAGAATTTCATCCTGAAATTCCTAAAAGAGAAAAGGAAACTTATTATGCATCTCAAACTCAAGCTCGCACATGGCTTCCTCTAGGTTATGGTTCCTCAAGAAAACCTTCACTAATAGAATCTCGTGATTCTTGAGCTTCTTTATCCTCCGATCAACTATCTGAATAGGTCCTTCAATATAGGATACATATGATCTGAGTTGTGCAGGTTCTGGGTCCACCATCTTCTCTGTACCAGGCTAACACTTCTTTAGCATCGATACATGAAATACATCATGTAGATTAGCCAACTCGAATGGAAAATCCAACATGTAGGCTACAGGTCCAATCCTCTCAATGACAAGATATGGGCCCATAAACCTAGGAGTCAGTTTGACTCTCTTGACAAACCTCAACACTCCTTTCCATGGTGAAACTTTCAAATACACTTCATCATCAACCTCAAACTCAAGAGGTCTAAGTCTCTTCTCAGCGTAACTCTTCTGCCTATCCTATTTGCTTTCAACTATTCTCTTATCACTATAATATTTTCTATAGTCAAATCCACTATATCTGGTCCAAGAATCTCTTTTTCACCCACCTCGTACCAACATACGGGTGATCTACACTTTCTACCATATAGAGCTTCATATGGGGCCATACCAAGACTGGAATGGTTACAATTGTTGAATGCAAACTCTACAAGGCTCAAGTGTTCTTCCCAACTTCCATTGAAATGCAAGACACGTGCTCTCAACATGTCCTCAAGAGTCTGAATGGTCCTCTCTGACTGACCATCTATCTACGGGTGAAAAGTTGTACTGAACCTCAACTTTGTGCCCAAAAAGCACAATGTAGCTGATTCCAAATCCTGGAGGTGAACTTAGGATCTCTATCTGATATAATTGAAACTGGGATACCATGCAGCCTGACTATCTCATCCACGTATATCTTAGCCAACTTTGGGACATCAAAGGTTGACTTAACAGGAAGAAAGTGAGCAGACTTAGTCAGTCTATCCACAATCACCCATATCGAGTCACAACCTCTAGGTGTCCTGGGAAACCCTATCACAAAATCCGTTGTGATATGTTCCCACTTCCACTCTGGTATAGGAAGAGATTGCAAGGTACATGCAGGTTTTTGATGCTCAGCCTTAACCTGCTGGCACACACTGCATCTAGCCACGTACTCAGCTACATCCTTCTTCATACCTAACCACCAGTACAACTCCTTGAGATTCTTGTACATCTTAGTGTTGCCTGGATGCATAGAGTACATCGATGCATGGGCTTCCTCAAGAATCCTTTCTTTCATATCACTATCTCCATGTATACACAACCTGTAATGCTGATACAACAAACCATCATCTGAAAACCTAAACTCTGGTCTCTTTCCCTCTATTATATCCTACATGATCTGATGTAACTCACTATCACTCTACTAAAGTTCCTTGATTTGATCATAAAAAGTAGGCTTGACTTGCATCTGTGCAATCAAACCACTCTACTATGTCACCCGTAAGTCTAAGTTCAACTTCTGCATCTCTACTAGTAGGTCTCTCTTGAAGCATTCCATAGAGAATACAGCTACTGTTGAACTTGACTTCCTGCTGAGGGCATCTGCTACCACATTCGCCTTACCAGGATGATAATCTATTGTCACTTCATAATCCTTGATCAATTCTAACCATCCCCGCTATCTTAGATTCAGATCCTTCTGGGTGAAGATATATTTCAAGCTCTTATGATTTGTAAACACCTGGCATGCCTCACCATAAAGATAGTAACACCATATCTTGAGAGCATGAACTACTACAACTAACTCCAGATCATGTGTCGAGTAGTTCTCCTCATTCTTCTTAAGCTGTTTAGATGCATAAGCTACTACTTTGCCTTCCTGCATCAACACACAGCCTAAACCTCTCCTTGAAGCATCACAAAACATTGTGTAGCCTTTATCTGCCTCGGGAAGGATCAACACTGGTGTTGTAGTCAACCTCTTCTTCAAGATTTGAAAACTCTTCTCACAGTTGTCTGACCAGACAAACGGTGCACCCTTTCTTGTTAAGCATGTCAGAGGTGACTTTATAACACTGAAGTTTTGTATGAACCTCCTGTAGTAACCTACTAATCCTAAGAAGCTTCTGATCTCAGTAGGATTCTTAGGTTGCTCCCACTGTAGAACAGACTCGACTTTTTTAGGGTCAACACTTACTCCACCTCCTGAGATGACATGTCCAAGAAAAGAAACCTCAGTTAACCATAACTCACACTTACTGAACTTAGCATATAACTGGTGTTATCTCAACAATTGTAACGCTATCCTCAAATGTTGTTCATCATCTCTGGAATAAATCAAAATGTCATCTATGAAAACTACTATGAACTGATCCAAAAATGGTTTGAAAATCCAGTTCATCATATCCATGAAAGTTGCTGGGGCATTAGTCAGTCCAAAGACATGACCAGAAACTCATAATGCTCGTATCTTGTTCTGAAAGCCGACTTAGGAATATCTGAAGCATTTATCCTCAGCTGATGATATCCAGATCTCAAGTCTATCTTAGAAAAGATCGTCACTCCACGTAATTCATCAAACATATCATCTATCCTTGGAAATGGGTACTTATTTTTTATAGTGATCTTATTCAACTATCTATAGTCTATACATAACCTCATAGTACCATCTTTCTTTTTCACAAACAAGATTGGAGCTCCCCATGGCGAAGAACTAGGTTGAATGAAACCCTTATCCAATAACTCTTGTAGCTGGATCTTCAGTTCCTTCAACTCTACAGGTGCCATTCTGTAGGCTGGCAGTGCTACAGGGTGACTACTTGGCAAAACCTGGATCTCAAAGTCTATCTCTCTTTTAGGAGGTAGACCTGGAAACTCATCTGGAAAAACATTTGTGAACTCACAGACCACTGGCACATCCCATAGGCTAACTATGTTCTTCTCTGCTCTAGTATCTACTACATGTGCCAAGAACATCTCACAACCTTTCTACAACATCTTATCAGCTACAGTGGCTGATATGATACACGTAGGCAAAACTTTCCTGTCACCATAAAAGACACAAGAAAATCAACACTGTTGAAAGACAACCTCCTTCTTCCAATAGTCGAGTTGAACTCAATACATCTCTAGGCAATCCATACCCAAGATAACTTGAAAAGAGTTAATATCTAGGGGTATAAGATTAACCACAATGGTGTAACCACCAAAAGTCAACAAACATCTGGGACAAAACTCTGTCAACACTATCGGTTCACCTAACAAAACCCTCAACGATAACTCAACCGATAACTCCCGAGTTAACATGTTAAGCTTACAAACTAAAGAACTCTGTATAAATGAGTGAGTAGCACCCAGATCTATCAAAACTGTAACTGAAATGATGTTAAAGAAAAACATTTCTCCTGTAATTACTCGGGAAGGAACAATACCTTCTTATGGTGTCAAAGATAAGAAATGTCCTGAAGCTCTTCCTCTCCCACGATGTCCTCATTTTCCTTCCCTAGCACTGGGTGCTGCACCACCTCGGGAACCTGAAGCTATAGAGGAACTGGGTCCTCTGCTGGAGCCTATCTCAGGACATTTTGGTACTATTACTGGGAACCCTGTGGCACCACTTGCTGAAGCTGAGGATATTGCCTTCTAAAGTGTCCAATCTGTCAGCAATTGTAACAACCCTGAACATTTGCACCCCAAAACTGACCAGAGTGCGGCTTCCCACAGATATCACACCTCAGTACCTCTCTCCTTGGCAGACCTATCGCTGAAGTTGATGATCCAGATGACCTTCCTCTTGGCATATTGCTCCATCTCCCTGGACTAGATCTCCCCCTACTCTGAGAAGATATCACATCTTTAGATCCTTGTTTACTGAAATAGCTAAAACCACATCCAAGCTTCGAGAAGAACCCACCACTACTTCCTCGGTGACCACTACTAGGTTGTCCTATGCCAAAGTCTTCGGGTCTCTTTCTATTCTCATAACGCTTATCAGCGTTCACAGACTCCTCTACACATCTTGTTGCCTCAAGAAATTCTCTGAAGTTCTCTCTGTCTCTTCAGCCAATTGTAGCTATACTATGCCAAATTTCGGGCATCAATCCTTCATAGAATCTTCTACACTTTTCCCCGTCGTCTGGGATGAGCTACGGGTAGAAATTTGCCAACCTGGTGAAATATGCCTCGTACTCTCCTACTGACATATTCCTTTGTCTGATGTTCTGCAGCTGTCTTATCTTCTCACTCAGAAAGGTAGGTGAGTAGTACTCAAGATGGAATTCATCAATGAAATCTTTCCAAGTCAATACCATGTTCCTCCTTTTATCTTCCACTCCACGCCACCAGAACTCTGCATCACCTTTAAGCAAATAAACTATGTGATTGATTTGTCTTTCCTCAAACAACTCCATCAGACAGAACACTTTCTCTAACTGTCTCAGCCATTCAACTGCCACAGTAGGGTCCGTAGTTCCAACGAACTCGGTACCTCCAAGCTTCTTAACCAGATCATAGGATCTCATCAGGTCCTTGTTGCTCAAGGTGGAAGCTCGCCTCTCCATCTTATACTTTTCCCTGGTCTCAAAAAACATCCTATACATCCTTGATGTCTCATCCACATCATCTCCACCACCTGGACCCATCTCCTGAGGATCAGGTCCAATGTGGCTCTCAGCTTGGTCCTCATGACCACATCCTCTTCCTGCCATATGCAATAATATAACATAACACATCATGTTAGAAAACTACAGTTAGAAGGAAAACACCTAAGTCGTAATCCTATTGGTCTCTTATCATCCCCTGACGTTGACTTAGAGTAACTATGTACTCCACCTATGCTCTGATACCAAAAGCTGTTACACCCCGATCTCACAATTACCATTAATCATGAGATTAGGGCATAAATTGAGGATTTAACGTAATACAAAGATCACCTTTAACTTTTTCTTTTCTTAATCACTTAAAATTAATTTAAAGGAAAATCTTATGACTTGTAATAAACTAAAATCTTACTAAACTGCGGAAGCAACTACTGTTTACATTTCTAGGTAGACAAAGCAGATTTACACATCATATTACATTTTTCATGCGGAATATAAAACACAACAGATAACTTAAAACTAAACTACATATTATATTACATTTTCTCTCTACCACACCACATGCACAAGGAACGAGGGGAAAGGACTAAGAGACCTCTATTCTAACTATGAACTACCTTCTAAGAGCTTGGATGATAAGATTCTTCAGCTTCCTTGTACTGATGCTGACCTGAAAAATGTTTCAGTAGGTTGGTGAGCTACTAGCTCAGTGAATAGAATTTCACCCAACCATCAGTGAATAGAATTTCACCTAACCATCGCAGATAACTCATTTATGTTTATTAAACTGAAATAAAATGCAAGAATTACTACACTGAGCAGATCTAATAATTATAATTAAATACCACAGGGAATGTAAATATTATATTTAAAGAACAACTACTGTGAAATTGTACCCAAATCTTTCTTAACCTTTCTTACTTATAAGAAACTCTTTAAACCTATATTGACATATTTTATCTTATGCCTTGATCATATGTAGTGTACTCTACATATGAAGACTCATAGCGAACTACGATCCCATCGTACAAGACTTAGCCGACACCCCGAGATAGCTAAGTCTGACTACTCTCCTCGTGTGCAATAGGTAAACTGGCTCTCTGGCCTCAGCACTCGTATTATTCCATAAACTAGACTCCTCCTCTAACCTGAGCACATAGGTGGAGAGTCAAACTACCTATTGCCTTTTCTGTACTCTAGTGCCACCAAGACTTCTTGTTGATGTTGGACACACTTTTCTGTACTCTAGTGCCACCAGGACTTCTGGTTGATGTTGGATAGTGCAAACTATAATTTAAGGACACTTCCACTAGGGCTTCGTACCCCCCTGTGTGCCAATTGATAGCACGTTCCAACCCCCGTATACTGGACGCTGCCAGGGTTAGGTCATTTCACCCCAAAGGCGCAGACCTCACATAGGGGTTCTACGGTGTCAGGGCCCTTAAATCTATAATTTTATTATTTCCTAGAAAACTCTTACTATGTTGAACATTTTTCTTACTTATACTTGACTCTGGTATTTCTATGGCATCTCGTCTATTTAATTTCAGTTCAAATCACAACATGAATATCATTCTAGACCTGACATAGCAATATACTCAAAAACATTGTAATTTAGTGAGTAATCCATATACCATGCATGCAGACATATTGAAATTTCTTAAATAAACTAAACTCATATCAACTTGGCTCATATATGATGGAATTATACAATTGATCATCGTAACACACTAAAAATATTTAATTACTTGATATATTATAAATCGTCAGTAGCACTTGTAAATTATTTGTAATTCCTTGAAAACCAAGCACATCAACCCAAATTCTAAGTTAGGCATTACATAACTCAATTAAAAGTTAATTACTTATCATGGCATGAATTATTAATATTAATTGAGAATTTCAAATAATTTCTTTGAGAAATGTGTTGATTCATATAATTATTAATACACTCACATTAAATATAATCGGGGGTGTGCAACTAGGTTTCTATTGAACCCTTTTCATGTCATTGTCATTTCTTTGAAATCGTACATCTATTAAATTACTAAAAAAATCGTACAACCTGGGTTTATACTGAAACTATACAACTACTGGTCGTATGCTACTGATTCTAACTTTTAAACTGAGCAAATTAGGTTTTAATCAATCATGCAGTTCCAGTAATCCAAATCACACATATCAATCAAACAATTAGTGTCGTGCAAACATAATTAAGAAATTCATGCAAATTAGAAATCTGGTGATGCCATCACTGCACGACACTTGGATAAGCATTCTTACTCGTGAATAACACTGATTCAACCAAAAATACCTGATTTTTGGAGTTATACGTGCTTAGCGAGTGAAATTCTACTCACATCGGGTGAGGTGACCACAATTCAACTGGAAATGCATCCAGAGTCCTGTTTTTGGGCATCAGCGGGGTCATCATCTACCTCCGAACAACCCTGGTTCAGACGTACTTTACGCATAGATGGAAAGGAGTTGAGCTAGGCATTACTACTCGTAGATAGGGTTGCGGATCCTTGTTTTGGGCTCAAGGACAAACTCGACGATGATGCTTGGTGTTGTTGCTCGTGCCCAAATGGCTTCCTAGCCGTTATTGTAGTTGTTGTTGCTCTTGCTAGATGGGGCACCGACCCTTGCTGGTTGAGCCGTAGGTGGGCACAATAAGGCAGGGATGAGAGGTAGATGAAGAAGAAGGAAGGTGGCCTAGCTAGCTTGGAGCTTTGGGAGCCAAAAACTGCCCCACCCCTCCCCCTTTCCTGCTCGATCGGGCCGCACTGCTGCTGTGCTGGTTGGCTGCCCTTGCAGGTCGAGGCTGCTAGGGCAAGGATGAGGAGGGTAAAGACAGAGGAAGGAGAAGGTATAAGAGGGACGGGTGGGGCGGTTTTTTTAAAATTTCAAGCACAAAATTCACTACGACCTCAAAGCAAGAAAACATACTAATTATCTTATCTCAGCTAATCAAAACACTAATCGCATATGCAAACACTTATCTTAACTTAATCAACATGATGATGCACTAATCACTATACTTACTAATTAAGCTCAGAGTGGGTCATAACAATCTCCCTTCCTTATAAGAATTTCGTCCCGAAATTCCTAAAAGAGAAAAGGAAACTTGTTGTGCATCTCAAACTCAAGCTCCCACGTGGCTTCCTCTACATTATGGTTCCTCCACAAAACCTTCACAAATGGAATTTTGTGATTCTTGAGCTTCTTGATCCTCCTATCAACTATCTGAATAGGTCCTTCAACATAGGACAAATCTGATATGAGCTATGCAGGTTCTGGGTCCACTATCTTCTTTGTACCAGGGTAACACTTCTTCAGCATCGATACATGAAACACATCATGTAGATTAGCCAACTCGGATGGCAAATTCAACATGTAGGCTATAGGTCCAATCCTCTCAATGACATGATATGGGCCCATAAAACTAGGAGTTAGTTTGCCTCTCTTGCCAAACCTCAACACTCCTTTCCATGGTGAAATTTTCAAATACACTTCATCACCAACCTCAAACTCAAGAGGTCTATGTCTCTTCTCAGCGTAACTCTTCTTCCTGTCCTGTGAAACTTTCAACTATTCTCTGATCACTGTAATCTTTTCTATAGTCAAATCCACTATCTCTTATCCAAGAATCTCTTTTTCACCCACCTCGTACCAACATATGGGTGATCTACACTTTCTTCCATATAGAGCTTCATACGGGGCAATACCAAGACTGGAATGGTGACTATTGTTGTATGCAAACTCTAAAAGGCTCAAGTGTTCTTCCCAACTTCTACTAAAATGCAAGACACATGCTCTCAGCATGTCCTCAAGAGTCTGAATGGTCCTCTCTGACTGACCATCTGTCTGTGGGTGAAAAGTTGTACTGAACCTCAACTTTGTGCCCAAAGCACGATGCAGTTGATTCCAAAACCTGGAGGTGAACTTAGGATCTCTATCTGATATAATTGAAATTGGGATACCATGCAACCTGACTATCTCATCCACGTATATCTTAGCCAACTTCAGGACATCAAAGGTTGACTTAAGAGGAAGAAAGTGAGTAGACTTAGTCAGTCTATCCACAATCACCTATATCGAGTCACAACCTCTAGGTGTCCTGGGAAACCCTACCACAAAATCCATTATGATATGTTCCCACTTCCACTCTGGTATAGGAAGAGATTGCAAGGTACATGTAGGTTTCTGATGCTCAGCCTTAACCTACTGACACACACTGCATCTAGCCATGTACTCAGCTACATCCTTCTTCATACCTGACCATCGGTACAACTCCTTGAGATTCCTATACATCTTAGTGTTGCCTGGATGCATAGCGTACATTGATGCATGCGCTTCCTCAAGAATCCTTTCTTTCAAATCACTGTCTCCAGGTACACACAACATGTCATGCTGATACAATAAACCATCATCTAAAAACCTGAACTCTGGTCTCTTTCCCTCTATCATATCATGCATGATCTATTGTAACTCACTGTCACTCTACTGAAGTTCCTTGATCTGATCATAAAAAGTAGGATTGACTTGCATCTGTGCAATCAAACCACTCTGCTCTGTCACCCCTAAGTCTAAGTTCAACTTCTGCATCTCTATTAGCAGATCTCTCTTGAAACATGCCATAGAGAATACATCTACTGTTGAGCTTGACTTCCTCCTAAGGGCATCTGCTACCACATTCGCCTTACCAGGATGATAATCTATTGTCACTTCATAATCCTTGATCAATTCTAACCATCTCCTCTATCTTATATTCAGATCCTTTTGGGTGAAGATATATTTTAAGCTCTTATGATATGTAAAAACCCGGCACGCCTCACCATAAAGATAGTGACGCCATGTCCTAAGAGAATGAACTACTACAGCTAACTCCAGATCATGTGTTGGGTAATTCTTCTTAAGCTGTCTAGATGCATAAGCTACTACTTTGCCTTCCTACATCAACACACAACCTAAACCTCTCCTTGAAGCATCACAGAACACTATGTAGCCTTTATCTGCCTGGGGTAGGATCAACACTGGTGATGTAGTCAACCTCATCTTCAAGATCTGAAAACTCTTCTCACAGTTGTCTGACCAGACAAATGGTGCACCCTTTCTTGTTAAGCGTGTCAGAGGTGATTCTATTACATTGAAGTTCTAGATGAACCTCCTGTAGTAACATGCCAATCCTAATAAGCTTCTGATCTCAGTAGGAGTCTTAGGCTACTCCCACTATAGAACAGACTCGACTTTCTTAGGGTCAACACTTACTCCACCTCCTGAGATGACATGTCCAAGAAAAGACACCTCAGCTAATCATAACTCACACTTACTAAACTTAGCATATAACTGGTTTTGTCTTAACAATTGTAATGATATCCTTAGATGATGCTCAGGCTGCTCATCATCTATGGAATAAATCAGAATGTCATCTATGAAAACTACTATGAACTGGTCCAAAAATGGTTTGAAAATCTGGTTCATCATATCCATGAAAGTTGTTGGGGAATTAGTCAGTCCAAATGAGATGACCAGAAACTCATAATGCCCTTATGTTGTTCTAAAAGCTGACTTAGGAATATCTGAACCCTTTATCCTTAGCTGATGATATCCAGATCTCAAGTCTGTCTTAGAAAAGATCTTCGCTCCACGTAATTGATCAAACATATCATCTATCCTTGGCAACAGGTACTTATTATTGATAGTGATCTTATTCAACTATTTGTAGTCTATACATAACCTCATAGTACCATCTTTATTTTTCACAAACAAGATTGGAGCTCTCCATGGTGAAGAACTAGGTCGAATGAAACCCTTATCTAGTAACTCCTTTAGCTGGATCTTCAGTTCCTTCAACTCTACAGGTGCCATTCTGTAGGCTGGCAGCGCTACAGAGTGACTACCTAGCAACACCTAGATCTCAAAGTCTATCTCTCTTTTAGGAGGTAGACCTGGAAACTCATCTAGAAAAATATCTGGGAACTCACAGACCACTGGCACATCCCATAGGCTAACTATGTTCTTCTCTGCTCTAGTATCTACTACATGTGCCAAGAACGTCTCATAACCTTTCTGTAACATCTTATCAGGTACAACGGCTGATATGATACATGTAGGCAAAACTTTCCTGTCTCTATAAAAGATACAAGAAAATCCACCCTGTTGAAAGACAACCTCCTTCTTCCAATAGTCGAGTTGAAATCAATACGTCTCTAGGCAATCCATACCCAAGATAACTTGAAAAGAGTTAATATCTAGGGGTATAAGATTAACCGCAATGGTGTAACCACCAAAAGTCAACAAATATCGGGGACAAAACTTCGTCAACATTGTTGGTTCACTTAACAGAAGCCTCAATGATAACTCCACCGGTAACTCTTGAGTTAACAGGTTAATCTCACAAACTAAATAACTCTATATACATGAGTGATTAGCACCTAGATATATCAAAACTGTAACTGAAATGTTGTTAAAGAAAAACATTTCTCATGTAATTACTCGAGAAGAAACAATACCTTCTTGTGGTGTCAAAGAGAAGAAATGTCGTGAAGCTCTTCCTCTCCCACGATGTCCTCGTTGTCCTTCCCTAGCACTGGGTGCTGCACCACCTCGGGTACCTGAAGCTACAGAGAAACTGGGTCCTACAGCTAGAGCCTGTCTCGAGACATTCTGGTAATGTGACTGGGAACCCTGTGGTGCCACTTGCTGAAGCTGAGGACATTGCCTTCTAAAGTGTCCAACTTGTCCGCAATTGTGACAACCCCTGAACATCTACACCCCAACACTGACCAGAGTGTGGCTTCCCACAGATATCACACCTTAATACCTCTCTCCTTGGCAGACCTATCACAGAAGATGATGATCCAGATGACCTTCCTCTTGGCATATTGCTCCATCTCCCTGGACTAGATCTTCCCCTACTCTGAGAAGATATCACATCTTCAGATCATTGTTTACTGAAATAGCCAAATCCACGTCCAAGCTTCGAGAAGAACCCACCACCACTTCCTCGGTAACCACTACTAGGTTGTCCTTTGCCGAAGTCTCCGGGTCTCTTTCTATTCTCATAATGCTTATCAGCGTTCACAGACTCCTCTACACATCTTGTTGCCTCAAGAAATTCTCCAAAGTTCTCTCTGTCTCTTCAGCCAATTGCAACTATACTATGCTGAATTTCAGGCCTCAATCCTTCCTAGAATATTCTACACTTCTCCATGTCATTTGGGATGAGCTGCGGGCAGAAATTTGCCAGCCTGGTGAAATATGCCTCGTACTCTCCCATTCACATATTCCCTTGTCTGATGTTCTGCAACTGTCTTATCTTCTCACTCAGAAAGGTAGGTGGGTAGTACTTAAGATGGAATTCATCAACAAAATCCTTCCAAGTCAATACTGTGTTCCTCTTTTTATCTTCCACTCCATGCCACCAGAGCTTTGCATCACCTTTAAGCAAATAAACTACATGATTGATTTGTCTTTCCTCAGACAACTCCATCAAAAGGAACACTTTCTCTAACTATCTCAACCATTCATCTGCCACTATAGGGTCCGTAGTTCCAACGAACTCAGTACCTCCAAGCTTCTTAACCATCTCATGGGATCTCATCAGGTCCTTGTTGCTCGAGGTAGAAGCTTGCCTCTCCATCTTATACTTTTCCCTGGTCTCAAGAAACATCATGTACATCCTTGATGCCTCATCCACATCATCTCCACCACCAGGACCCATCTCCTGAGGATCAGGTCCAATGTGGCGCTTAGGTTGGTCCTCATGACCACGTCCTCTTCCTGCCATTTGAAATAGTATAACAGAACACTTCCTGTTAGAAAACTATAGTTAGAAGTAAAACACCTAAGTCATAATCCTATTAGTCTCTTATCATCCCCTGACATTGACTTAGAGTAACTACATACTCCACCTATGCTCTAATACCAAAAGCTGTTACACCCCGATCTCACAATTACCACTAATCATGAGATTATGGCATAAATTGAGGATTTAACATAATACAAAGATCACCCTTAACTTTTTCTTATCTTAATCACTTAAAATTAATTTAAAGGAAAATCTTATGACTTGGAATAAATTTAAATCTTACTAAACTGTGGAAGCAACTACTATTTACATTTCTAGGTAGATAAAGCAGATTTACACATCATATTACATTTTTCATGCGGAATATAAAGCACAATAGATAACTTAAAACAAAACTACATAATATATTACATTTTCTCTATACCACACCACATGCCCAAGGACCGAGGGGAAAGGACTAAGAGACCTCTATTCTAACTATGAACTACCTTCTAAGAGCTTGGATGATAAGATCCTTCAGCTTCCTCGTGCTAACACTGACCTGAAAAATGTTTCAGTAGGTTGGTGAGCTGCTGGCTCAGTGAATAGAATTTCACCCAACCATCGTAGAAAACTCATTTATGCTTATTAAACTGAAATAAAATGCAAGAATTACTACACTGAGCATATCTAATAATTATAATTGAATACCACAGGGAATGTAAATATTACATTTAAAGAACAACTGTTGTGAAACTGTAACCGAATCTTTCTTAACCTTTCTTACTTATAAGAAACTCTTTAAACCTATATGAACATATTTTATCTTATGTCTTGATAATATGCAGTGTACTCTACATATGAAGACTCGTAGCGAACTACGATCCCACCGTACAAGACTTAGCTGACACCCCGGGATAGCTAAGTCTGACTACTCTCCTGGTCTGCAACATGGAAACTGGCTCTCTCGCCTCGACACTCCTATTGTGCCGTAAATTGGACTCCTCCTCTAACCTGAGCACACAGGCAGAGAGTCAAGCCACCTATTGGCTTTTCTGTACTCTAATGCCACCAGGACTTCTGATTGATGTTGGATACGCTATTCTGTACTCTAGTGCCACCAAGACTTCTGGTTGATGTTGGACATTGCAAACTATAATTTAAGGAGACTTCCACTAGGACTTCATCCTCCCCGTGACATCTGATAGCACGTTCCGACCCCCATATACTGGATGCTTCTAGGGTTAGGTCATTTCACCTCTAAGGCACATACCTCACAGGGGTTCTACGGTGTCAGGGCCCTTAAATCTATAATTTTATTATTTCCTAGAAAACTCTTACTATGTTGAACATTTTTCTTACTTATACTCAACTCTGGTATTTCTATGGCATTTCATCTATTTAATTTCAATTCAAATCACAACATGGATATCATTCTAGACCTGACAGAGCAGTATACTCAAAAACATTGTAATTTACTGAGTAATCCATATACCATGCATGTAGACAGATTGAAATTTCTTAAATAAACTAAACTCATATCAACTTGGCTCATATACACTGGAATTATAAAATTGATCATCGTAACACACTAACAAGAGTTAATTACTCGATATATTAGAAATCATCAGTAGCACTTGTAAATTATCTGTAATTCCTTGAAAATCAAGCACATCAACCCTAATTCTAAGTTATGCATAACATAACTCAATTAAAAGTCAATTACTTGTCATGGCACAAATTATTAATATTAATTGAGAATTTCAAATAATTTCTTTGAGAAATGTGTCGATTCGTATAATTATTAAGACACTCACATTAAATATAACCGGGGGTGTGCAACTAGGTTTCTATTGAACCCTTTTCATGTCATTGTCATTTCTTTGAAATCATACATCTATTAAATTACTAAAAAAAATTGTACAGCCTGGGTTTATATCGAAACCGTACAACTACTAGTCGTATTCTATTGATTCCATCTTTTAAACTGAGCAAATGAGGTTTTAATCAATCATGGAGTTCTAGTAATCCAAATCACACATATCAATCAAACAATTAGTGTCATACAAACATAATTAAGAAATTTGTGCAAATTAGAAATCTGGTGTCGTTGTCACTGTACGACACTTAAATAAGCATTGTTACCCACGAATAACACCGATTCAACGAAAAACACCTGATTGTTGGAGTTATACGTGCTTAGTGAGTGAAATTCTACTCACAGCGGGTGAGGTGACCGCAATTCAACTGGAAACACATCTAGAGTCCTATTTTCGGGTGTCAGCATGGTCATCTTCTACCTCTGAACAACCCTAGTTCAGACCTGCTTCACACACAGATGGAAAGGAGTTGAGTTAGGTGTTGCTGCTAGCGGCTAGCACTGCAGATCCTTGTCTTGGGCTCAAGGACGAACCCGATGACGATGCTTGGTGCTACTGCTTTTGCCCAAATGGCTTCCTAGCCGTTGTTGCAGCTATTGCTGCTCTTACTAAATGGGGCACTGTCCCTTACTAGTTGAGGTGCAGGTGGGCGCAATAAGGGTGGGGATGAGAGGTAGATGAAGGAGAAGGAAGGTGGTCTAGGTAGTTTGGAGCTTTGGGAGCCAAAAACTACCCCGCCCCTCCCCCTTTCCTGCTCGATCGGGCCGCACTGCTATTGTGCTGGTCGGCCACCCTTGCAAGTCAAGGCCGCTAGGGCGAGGATGAGGAGGGGAAAGATAGAGGAAGGAGAAGGTAGAAGAGGGAGGAGGGAGCTCGCACTGTTGGATCGAGGCTATGGAGGCCCAACATCACCCGCCTCCTTCTCCTTCCGTTAGCCGGTCGGGCTACTACTGAGAGTGATGGCTTCAGTCGGTGCTTGCATATTTGGACCAAGGAACTCGAAAATGTCGTATCTTTTGCCTCAGATGTCCGAATCGAGTGATTCTTTTTTTGCAAAATTTCAAGCACAAAATTCACTATGACCTCAAGGCAAGAAAACATACTAATTATCTTGTCTCAACTAATCAAAACACTAATCACATCTGTGAACACTTATCTTAACTTAATCAACATGATGATGCACTAATCACTATACTTATTGATTAAGCTTGGAGTGAGACATAATGAGAATGTATATACTCAACATTCGTATGATCTCATTCTTCCAAGTCATGTACTTGAAGACATACATCATTGAGTAATATCATTCTCTAGACATTTATTATGTTATTCATTATCTTATAACTGAATGTACAAAATAAATTGGAAGCTTGCCTTTTAATTAATCAAATCATTTACATGTCATGCCATCACAATAATCATATGATTGTCTCTCTGGGCATACATACCAACAACTCATGTGTTAGATGCTATAGTCACGACTGAGACAACCTTGTGAGAGGTGGGTCAAAATACCTTGTCTTCTAGTGTCTCAACCATGTACACATGTGACCTAGGGTTTTGATCTTGAAGTGTCTCAACCAAGACAAATAGATGGAGTGTCTCGACCGAGACATGAGGACAACTGACCTAGTTGGTCATGACACTATTGCTGGATAAACTCAAACATTTAGTATTTTGCATGCAAGTGGAAATAAGGTTATCTTTTTGATGGGCATGTGTTCCTTGGTGATATATTATGTTGAAACCTCAAATACTTTACTTCCCTCCTCCTTTGGGTATATAACTCATCCTCTTCATAAGCAAGTAATCTTTTTTGGCCCTACACATCTTCTTCTAGCTTGATATCATCCTTGGAGCTTCTGGAGCAAGAGAAGTCAGATCTTGAATCTTGGGTGGCTGATCTTTGTGCATGTTGAAGATTTTGTGCTAGATCACTCCTTGGTGGTGGTTTCATGGATATTTCTTCTCTTGGTAAGTGGCCTTACTCTTGACCATGATTTCTCTCTTATGCAACCTCCATCATCTTCTTCCTCATTGTTCTTGGTTTATGGATCATCCAGGATGGACGCTTGATAGGAACTCCTTCTCATAAGGGGGCATAGACCATATTTTCCATGATGAACCAGAGTGAAAGGATGATTCTTTCTTTTTCCCTTTCTTTCTTGGTCTGGCCAAGGGCTATTTTTCCCTCTTTGTTGAGCTTCTTTGTGACCATGGTTTTCTTCTCTTTTGAGGTGATTCCTTGGTCAAAGTTTGAAGCTTGGTTAAGGTTCTTGGAGCTTGAGATCTTGAGAGTTGTTTCTCTTCAAAATAGGCGGGTTTTATAACTTTCCCTACCTCTATTATGTTCATCTTAAACCTTATTTTATACTAATTTCTCTATGGATCGTTGTACTTGAAAAACAAGAAGTTTTGATCTATTGTATATGCACAAGAATCTCAGTTTCCTCTCTCTAAACATATCCCTTTTGATGATATTCTATGATCATGTTTAGGGTTTGTTGAACACTATGATCTAGGGTATTAATCACCTAGTTGACATTTGGTTTTCCCCACTGTTACCCTCCGGTTTTGACCTTGGTTTAGATATGTGGTGGAGTAGAGTATATGGTCAAGACATCCCTTGGTTTTCCATCACGTTCGACACCCATGCAAGGGGTGGTTTCGCTCGCAACACACCCCCTAACCCTAAGGATGGACGTTACTCTAGCCTGGATGTGACACAACATTGTTGCATGTTTACTTGGTACTGGTTGACGTTGCGGCCAGGATGTCTAAACAAGATGGTCGAGACGTATGGTCTTGTTAAGTCATGAGTGTAGCAGGTTAAGGTTAAATTGGTTACAGTCGAAGCATGGTAGGTTAAGGTCATAACAACTTGAGACAGTGGGATGACACCTTGAGGGTTGTGGTCCCAATGCTGCTTGTGGATTATGGTTGTGACGTTGCTCTGTTACAGTCATGACATCATGTTAGTTTTGTTCATGACATTTCATCATTGAATAGGTCGAGACGTCCATGGCTTATGATGGTTAAGACTGGGTTGAAGTGTGTCAGTCGAGACACTCATATGAGAGTGGTCAAGACCATGCGATGTGTCTTGGTCAAGACACATGTGTTGTGTCTCAGTCGCGACACCCCGTTGTTGGTTAGGTCAACACCCATGTGTTGGGAGATCAAAACATATGTGTTATGAGGGGTTGAGTCAATGTGTTGTGAATAGTTGAGACACATATACATGGGTAGGTACATTATCAATATATGGTGTAATGACCTACTTGAGATGTTGTGGATATGAATGGTTAATCATTAATTACAATGCTTAACACTAGTACTCTCGAACATTATATAATTTAGAGTATAATTTTTAACTACAAATAAATACTTCTTGAAGGGCCTTTAAGCCAGTTGGTGCAAACTTCACTAGTTGGGGGGATCCCTCTGAACAAGATAGACACCCTACAAGTTTGGTTTCAATGCCAACCCTATGAGAAGCATCCTTCGGTACCAGAAAAAGATACAAACAAATACAAAAAATATGTACTTATATTTAATTGGGATCCAATTATATGTATATTTAAGTATCAACGCAAGAAGAATATGATCATATCTGCATGTTAGTAATATCAATACCTGATAGTCAATTCATAGAAAGAACAAAGGAAAGAAAAACATTAATAGCTATTTCGTAAGCTTCTGTTAACAATTGGTAACCGTAGGGGGTGTCTGGGATTATGAGATAACAGTAGGGGGTTCTTTAGGATTTTAGAAGGTGAGGGGTTTTTATGGGATTATTACAAACATGAAAGGGTATAGGAATTAAACTTTTAAAATTTTCCATCATAAACACAGAGCCAATGTAGCTGGAATTAGGTCGATGGGTTTCAAAATTTCAATCAGAAACACAGAGCTAATGTAGCAGGAAAGCAGATGAGTGGGTTGTTGGCATTCAAATACCAAATGACGAGAAAATCAACTATTGACTGATAATTCTATTTAGCTCACTTTGCTCGACAAAATTTCTAGGCAGCTAAGGCTTCGATAAAAAGGGGGTCTGATGTTGGTCGATGGGTTTCCTAGTATCTTTGACCAATGAAAATAGCACTTTATATCCCTTGACTATCACTCTACTTTTAAATATATCTTCAAACTCACATCTAAGAATTTTTGGCGAAGGTGCAAGTTAGTGGATAGATGCTTAAGATCAAGCATCCCATAGACTGATATAAGTCTTTTCATCTTGTTGTTATCTCCCTAAAGGATGTTATTAATTCAAGTGTTCATGAAACACATACAATTAATGGAGACTTCTTGTGTACATATCCACTCTTATCTTCTTGGAAGTAACTCCAGGTTGTGATTGATCCACATTAATCATACCATCAGATGGGTATATGTCACACATTCTTGCTTTCCTTTTAAACATCACCATCTTGGCTTTGTTCTATAGCTGAAACATGTTCCTTTTTAATCCTACCCCTAAAACATATAATTCATACTTATGTCATTCTGAAAACATACCAAATGATTATGACAAACATCATATTCAACTATCAGTTCGTCACTTATCATATTTATTCCTAGCACCAATTTACTTATTTTGTGATTATTATAACAAAATATTATAGTTTCCCCTCTATGTGTCATTCAACCACAATTTTGATCTTAATTATCACCATACATCTTTGATAGGAATCTTTTTATATGCCATATTAGGGCTTATGTATCCTCGTATATCTTCAGATTTACTTCGATTCTACATAACTATTCACTTTCTACGATCTAAAATGGATCATTTTCTAAGTAAATTTTATAATATCCTAATTGTTTCATGATTATTTATTTCCAATCTTTCTTAATACACATTTACTGGTCTAGTATCACCTCAGGCTCCACTCTTCTCATCTAACATTCTACACCTTTATCATGTCAGCTCATACTCATCATCTGAGTCTCTTTTACTTCAATGGATCTTACACCTTAATTCCTCCTCATTACAATATCCTCTATGAACTTCCATATACACAATTGTACATTGCACATACTATATTAGGATACCCTAATTTTTACACATAATTACTAATGTGTCCTCGCCAACCCACAAAATTCACTACATGAAAATTGTCTCTAGATTTTAACCTTTAATGGCTAACCAATTCACTTGTAAGCAAATAAATTGATGTAGTACGATAGGTATTGATCTATAGAGACATCGAGTCAAGAGTTATTTCAAATTGAAAGCAAAAAACAATATTTAAAATAAAGTTGAGAGAGTGATTAACCTAAACAAGAAAGTAAAGTTGTTAAAAATGAAAGTACTGAATTGAAAGTGGAGAAACTAGAAGTGTTAGAATTAAATTACATAAATTGAAACTAAGTTAATAGAATAATGTAAATGAAGAATGTAAATGAAGATTGCAAAGAGCAAAGGAATCAAGTAGTCAAGATTAATTCACATTTGTGAGTTATCAGAAATCTAGATTTCACATAATGACTCCATAGTTAATTTAGCCATTTTTAGATTCCTTTTAGATATTTAGAGGTTAGGACCATTGAGATTTTTCCTCTTTGGAATCAGATCCCATGGATTAAACTTTCTACAGTCTCGTGGTCAATAGTGACACTTAGGTTCTAGTCTAATCATCTGATGTGTTCTCAGAATGGTTCTCTTCTAAAATAACATGTCTCATCTGATGTCCAAAAGTCATTGATTATTTCATAATGGATTGACAGTCACGGAGCATGATGGATCATCTCACATTCCAAGCTATAAATGGATAATAAACACTTCATTCATATTTTAAAGGAGTTTTACAAGTTGTTAAAATCAATATATTGAGATCACGGGGCTACTCCCCATGTCCAAATAAGGAGGCACTACTCAGACATGATGCAAGTGATCAAAGACTAGAGTATGAAAATTTTCTCTAAGATACAGGATACAAGAGATTATTTTCTTTGGAGTCCCCGCTCATTTTATATGGAGAAAGGAGAGGAAAAACCCAAGAGCAATGGCTTACTTCAGCCTAAAGTCACATTGGTAAAACTTTGACTGCATTGATGACTTTCTCATTTTGTCTTTTGAATGTGTCTTTACTTACATTCTCACACAAATTGGATGGAATTCATCAACTTTCCTTTGTTCCTGGTCAAAAAAGTATCTTTAATAACATTCATTGTTTCACCAAATAGAGAGTGGAGAAATTTTAATACATTTCCTTCCTTTAATTACTTTGACCGCTCATTAACTTCTTTGACTCTCTTTGCTATAGAATTCCATTACAGGAACTTTGAGTGGATTTCAATCATGTCAAAGCTTCTAAAACAGTCAAAAATGTTTTTTTGTAGGAAACTAAATTTCCTTTTTAAAGCATATTTTCACATATAGTGGAGTTCATACACAAAAAATATGGCACTTTTGGTGTCGGGTATATATGTATTTTAGGCACTGTAGGAAATTGTGCAATCATCTTCAAAGAGTAGTTTTGGGAATTTTCACACTTCGAAATAAATTGCCTATATCCCTGCAAAAGGCGCAATAAATGAAGTAAAACTTCAATTGACTAGAGAACAGTAAAACTAAGATAATTAACTATAAAACTAGAGAATAATGACAAAATGCTCCTAAATAGGATCTAAAACATGTAAATCCAATGGATAAATATGCATCTATCAAATACCATGAACTTAATTTGTGCTTGTACTTGAGCAACATTAAATAAAAAATGATACTCAATAATGCTCTCATCCAGTCTTCCTCACTTTCCTAGCACTACATGAATCTTTCCCACCTTGCATGGTCAATCAACGTTGATATCCTAGAATCACGAAAACACAATTTGCTAACATTCCTTACTCAAATTTACTTCATAACTTGCTTCTATTTTGAAAACTTGTAAGGAATCAGAATTTATGTCCCTTTAGTCATCAATACTCCCACATATTGGTTAAGAAAACAATTGCATAAGGCCAAGGTTCAAGGATTTTATGGGTTTATGTAGATTTGCCAGGGCATAAAAAGTGGAGTGAAGGAAGGTATGGAAGGAAGTAGTCTCTCCACTATTTAACTTGAGACTTTTTCATTTCATTATTTACAGTTGCATTGACCACATGTTTTGGTGTTCTCTTTTGGCATCTTTTCTTTATGATACACCCTTATTAAATTTATGAGGGGTATGGAAAAAGAAAAGAGGGAGGAGAATGGGGTGTGCCACCCCAAACTTGGAGTTTGGAACATTTGCTTGGCTTTTTGATTTTTTTTGTTGATGGGGATATAAAAAGGTAGAGGAGGAAGTGTAGAAGAGATAGGTCTTGTGCTTCTCTCATTTTTTAGAACTTCAGTACCTAGGAGTATTACAACATCAGTTCAGACCATTCTAAAACACACAAAAAGTCATAACTTTAAAAGTTAATTCCACAGTTCTAATAAAGACACATTGTGTTTTGATTCCTATCTATACATTCAGGCTTGCGAACTTTCCCAAGGGTAGTTGTAACATACCAGATCTTGGACACTACCCTGGAAGTTTGACCTTTTGGGTTTGGCCAAACAAGGTTGAGGTTAGAGTGATCCTAATAATATAATGCATGAATAATGTAGTATAATATGTCATATAAATCATTTGGTAATAATAAGAAGATGAATAATTTAATTGGATGCATAATGATTTAATGGGACTCTAATGGGCTAGATGACAAAACCCATGTAAGAAAGCCTCAAAATAAAGAATAGACTTCAAATTCATAATCTACACATCAAAATAAGCTTACATATCAATTTTCATCTAATTTGGACAACCATGGAGTAATATAGTAAGTTAGGAGAGAGAAACTATCTAAAAAATGTAAGTAATAAATAAATATGATATATGACACCAAAAGATGGAAATAAAGGCAAATTCGCATTCAACACACTTAAGTTTACTTGTGGAGGAAGTTTCACCTAATTTGGATAATCCATATGTCATTAATGCATCAGGAAAGAGAAATAAAGAATATATTAAATAATACATCTAAGGTTACCAAAAGTGAAATCTAATAGGATATTTGGAATCTCCATGTTTAACTTAACTTGTTTGCAAAGTTTGGTTTAATTTGGATAAGTATAGTACCCTTAAATGAGGAAAGAGGAAAGTTATGCATTAATTGGTTTATCACTTTGTTTTAATTTGATTTATTTCCTTGTTACTTTTATTTTCCTCAAATTTCGAATAGTTTCTTAGTTAGGGGCTGTCGTACGGTCCACTTAATGTGGGGTTGCTTCGTAGCCGTTGGATCAGATCTGATGGAGGAGAGTCATCTCCTACCTCCAGTCGGACTGTTCTTTTCGGCTACAGTAGCAGCGATTTTGGCACAATGGTTTTCTTCCTCTACTTCCCTTATTGTGTCCTTCTATTTTGATTTTTGTCATCGCCTCGACTTTCCAACTTCAGGGACCCCAAGTTTGGGCGGGTTTCCTTCTCCCAATCTATCGGTCGATGAGATACTTTCCCAATCAACTCTATTTTTGGTTTTGAGGTTTTTGCATCAAACCTTGAGTAAGTTCCCTATATATATCTCCTCCTCCATGAACCCCAAACCCACAGAAATTGCTCACAATTGCTCCTTCAGCCCTGATCGCCCTGCAACTGCTGCTCCCATCTCCGACTACATGTTTCATCATCGGCGACTTCGGCGGTGGTCTCCTAGGACTCGATGGTGGCTTCTCTTGGTCGGGTTCGACTCCTGGAGGCATGGGTGAGCTACATGGGTTCTTGGTTTGCTCGATTTGAAGGTACAATAGTTTTGCCTCTTTCTTTTGGTTTTTTACCTTCTCGGTGATCGGCGACTTCTGGTTCACCTTTTCGCTTGCCGACTTGACCTTTAGCTCCGATTTGGATGGTTGTTCTTTCCCCACCGTTGGTTTGAGTTTTCTTCAACCTGTTCTTTCTGGTCGAGATCCTTGGTTCCTTCAGTAATGGAAGAGAGCCTATCTCAAGTTGTAGATGGTCGTTCTCTCCACAGTTTGGCTCATTGAGTCCGACAGCATCTTAGGAACAAAGTTCCTTTAGGCACCTTTGCCTGGTTTCCTTTGGATTGAGATCTGGAACTCATAGATCACCTCGCTATACACTGGTTTCACGTAGTGTTCACAGCGAAACAAAGTCTTGTATGGTTTTCCTTCTTTACCCTTCCTCTTTTCTTCTATCATTAGTTTTTTTGTCTAGGGGCTTTTTGGTCTTTTCGCTGGGTCTTCTCTGTTTTGATTTTGTGCCTAGATCGACTGATGTAGATGAATGGCCAGTCGAGTTGGCCGAATCTGATTGGGCCAACTCAGAGCCGCGGCCCACTCCCTCTCTCTCCTCTCTTGCCTCTGGTTTTCAGATTTGCAATTTTGTGATTGGTCGATGCTTAAAAATTCATAACTAATTCATTCATGGTCAGAAAAATATGAAAAAATACTCGTTGGATTCAGAAAAAGAAGGTCTTTCTAATGGTATAAGTTTTGATGACTAAATATAATGTTTAATATCATGTGTTTTATTGGATATAATAAAATAAGATAATGAGTTGTATAATTCATAACTAATAAATTATAAGTCAAAAAAATATAATAAAATATATTTTGGACTCAAAAAACTATAACCTAATATATGGCATAGTTTTGATAACCTATTTCACCAATAATAAAAAGGCAAATTTTAAGGTTTTGAATATTTAATGGAAACATAACCCTAATCCCACATATATGATAATAGGTGCTTTGGATGCCTAGTCTTGGACCTAGATGTCACTTTGGATCAACTTGACTCTATTTTGAGGTATATTGTATCCCCTATTCCTCTATAATGAGCAATTCACCTATCTTTTCATTCTCTTGAATTTAGCCTACACAATATGTCTTGTCTTTTGATATCATGGTTCGTGTGAACTATCTTACTTGTTATGGACTTGGATATTTTCTTGATATCGTATCTTGTGACTTGGTGCATGTTGGTCTTTTATATTATTATGTGCCCACTTTGAAGTGTATGTTTATATGTTTGTGTTGTCCATTGTGTGATGACAACCTTTGTACCATATTCTGACCATACTTGTCTACTTGCCTCTACATTAAACATGCTATGTGATTTAGTAGCACTAGAGTAGTGTAAATTACTTTAGTTTTGGGACAGTAATCCCCTATTGTTTTATCAAGGAGGGTGGCAGTAAACCACTTCTCTATACCCGAGTGTGGCAGTAATCCATTCTCAATTTTATATATTTGGGAGATTGGCAGTATTCCTTTCTCTATCAGGTTCAAGTTTGTTCTTGGCCACCTTTGTGTTTATATTTTTCTAGGGCTATGCTTATCTCACATGCATGTAGGTTATTGATGTTGATTGTGGTGTGTGTGCCCTACTTTCTCTATGTGCCAGTATTACACAAACTTTATTGTTGTTTTGATTATGGCAAGTATCTTCTTTTGTTATGTGATGATGATTCTTTTCTTTTATGTCCTCTTTGGGTAGTCCTTATCTCTTGTATGGGAATCCTTTTCTTTTGATGTCCCTTATTCTTTATAAATTGCTCAACTTGCTTTTTAGTATGCACATACCAGCCTTTTCTGATGTCTCCTATTGTTTCTCTTTTTCTGGGGTATGCTTCCAACCCTAGGTGGAGGACTTGGATGACAAGACATGTTGACCTGAACTAAGTTTGAGAAGTTAAAGTTTTGAGACAATCTTGAGATGGTTTAGATTTCCTCTACATGGATCCTTGTGATGTAAGTTTGTAACCCTTTGTTTTATAATTGAATATAGTCATGTTTTTATTCCCCTTCTATACTTTGGTCTTTTGTTACCATTATATAAAGATTTGAAATTTTACACCCATTCCAAGATGCCTTGAAGGTGTATTTGGACTGGAGGTTCTATTATTCAAATTTTTAGTAGAGAGGTGATTTCATCTCTTTACAACATGGTATCAGAGCCCATGGTAGTCGGAATCTGACTATTTCACTTTTATCTCCCTTTAGAACCCTTGACTTTGCTAGTTAGCTCTAAGTGAAATGTCAACCCTAGATTTGATCAATCATGATCTTTTGTGCAATAAGGTTTGTTTTGACGATGAGATTAGGTTATTAGAAGACCTTGATATGGATAAAGTGTGACTCAATTCTCGTATTGATTTTTGCTAGCATGTTGGATTTACATCGTAAAGTTTTCATCAACAAAAATTATTTTCATTACACTACTATATGTACAAAATGTTTTCTCTGGATTTATCTTGAAGTTTTCTTAAACTAAGTCACAACAAAGAGAAACTCTAGTTTGAGTAGATTCTAACCCTAGTTTTATGACTTGGAATGATATCATGGTGTGGTTGACCTACCCTATGACTTTTGGATGTTCATGTAGGGTTGATAGGTTAGGGACATGAGGATCTAAAACTCAACCCTAGATGGTGACTTTTTGTTGGATACCTGAAAAACATAAAAATTTCTAAAAGATGTGGGTAGCCCTAAAAAGTTGTTTAGTTTGACTTGTTAGGTTGAACCTCTTTAAGGGGTGGAGAGTAGTTGATCGTTGATGTTTTGATCTATAGATTTTGAGGACGAAATTCTTTTTAAGGGGTGGAGTGTTGTAACATACCAGATCTTGGACCCTACCCTAGAAGTTTGACCTTTTAGATTTGGCCAAATAAGGTTGAGGTTAGAGTGATCCTAATAATCTAATGCATGAATAATGTAGTCTAATATGTCATATAAATCATTTGGTGATAATAAGATGATGAATAATTTAATTGGATGCATAATGATTTAATGGGCCTCTAATGGGCCAGATGAAAAAACCCATGTAAGAAAGCCTCAAAATAAAGAATAGACTTCAAATTCGTAATCTATCCATCAAAATAAGCTTACATATCATTTTTCATCTAATTTGGACAACCTTGGAATAATATAGTAAGTTAGGAGAGAGAAACTATCTAAAAAGATGTAAGTAATAAATAAATATGATATATGACACCAAAAGATGGAAATAAAGGCAAATTCTTATTCAACACACTTAAGTTAACTTGTGGAGGAAGTTTCACCTAATTTGGATAATCCATGTGTCATTAATGCATCAGGAAAGAGAAACAAAGAATATATTAAATAATACATCTAAGGTTTCCAAAAGTGAAATCTAATAGGATATTCAAAATCTACATGTTTAACTTAACTTGTGTGCAAAGTTTGGTTTAATTTGGATAAGTATAGTACCCTTAAATGAGGAAAGAGAAAAGTTATGCATTAATTGATTTCTCACTTTGTTTTAATTGATTTATTTCCTTGTTACTTTTATTTTCCTTAGATTTCGTATAGTTTCTCGGTTAGGGGTTGTCACATGGCCCACTTAATGAGGGGTTGCTTCATAGCCGTTGGATCAGATCAGACAGAGTAGGAGTCATCTCCTACCTCCAGTCAGACTGTTGTTTCTGGCTACAGTAATAGTTATTTTGGCACAATGGTTTTCTTCCTCTACTTCCCTTATTGTTTCTTTCTATTTTGATTTTTGACGTTGCCTCAACTTTCCAACTTTAGCGACCCCTAGTTTGGGCGGGTTTCCTTCTCCCAATTGATCGGTCAATGAGATACTTTCCCAGTCGACTCTGTTTCTGGTTTTGAGGTTGCTACATCGAACCTTGGGTAAGTTCCCTACATATATCTCCTCCTCCATGAACCTCGAACCCACAAAAATTGCTCACAATTGCTCCTTCAACCCTGATCACCCTACAACTACTGATCCCTTCTCTGACTACCTATTACATCACCGGCGACTTCGGCAATGAACTCCTAGGGCTCGGTGGCGGCTTCTCTTGGTTGGGTTCGACTCCTGGAAGCATGGGCAAGCTATAGGGGTTCTTGGTTTGCTCGATTTGAAGGTATAGTAGTTTTGCCTCTTTCTTTTGGTTTTTGACCTTCTCGGTGATCGACGACTTCTAGTTCACCTTTTTTCTTGTTGACTCGACCTTTAGCTCTGATTTTGGATGGTTGTTCTTTCCCCTCTGTTGGTTTGAGTTTTATTCAACCCGTTCTTTCTACCCAAGATCCTTGGTTCCTTCAGTAATGGCGGAGAGTCTATCTCAAGTTATAGACGATCGTTCTCTCCACGGTTTGTCTCATTGAGTCTGACAGCATCTTAGGAACAAAGTTCCTTTAGGCACCTTTGCCTGGTTTCCTTTGGATCAAGATCTGGAACTCGCAGATCACCTTGCTATGCACTGGTTTCGTGTAGTGTTCATAGGGGAACAAAGTCATGTATGGTTTTCCTTCTTTACCCTTCCTCTTTTCTTCTATCATTAGTTTTTCGTCTAGGGGCTTTTTGGTCTTTTCGCTGGGTCTTCTCTCTTTTGATTTTGTGCCTAGATCGGTTGATGTGGGTGAGTGGCCAGCTGAGTTGGCCGGATCTGATTGGGCCAACTCAGAGCTGCGGCCCTCTCCCTCTCTCTCCTCTCTCGCCTCTAGTTTTTAGATTTGTAATTTCTTGATTGGTCGATGCTTAAAAATTCATATCTAATTCATTAATGGTCAGAAAAATATGAAAAAATACTCGTTGGATTCATAAAAAGAAGGTTTCTAATTGTATAATTTTTATGACTAAATCTAATGTTTAATATCATGTGTTTTCTTGGATCTAATAAAATAATATAATGAGTTGTATAATTCATAACTAATAAATTATAAGTCAGAAAAATATAATAAAATATGTTTTGGACTTAGAAAAGTATAACCTAATATATGGTGTAGTTTTGATAACCTATTCCACCAATAATAAAAGGTAGTTTTTAGGGTTTTTAATATTTAATGGAAACCTAACCCTAATCCCACATATATGATAATAGGTGCTTTGGATGCCTGGTCTTGGACCTAGATGTGACTTTGGATCAGCTTGACTCTATTTTGAGGTATGTTGTATCCCCTATTCCTCTATAATGAGCAATTCACCTATCTTTTCATTCTCTTGAATTTGGCCTACACAATATGTCTTGTCTTTTGATATCATGGTTTGTGTGAACTATCTTACTTGTTATGGACTTAGATATTTTCTTGATATCTTATCTTGTGCCTTGGTGCATGTTGGTCTTTTATATTATTATGTGCCCACTTTGAAGTGGATGTTTATATGTTTGTGTTGTCCATTGTGTGATGAAAACCTTTGTACCATATTTTGATCATACTTGTCTACTTGCCTCTACATTAAACATGCTATGTGATTTAGTAGAACTAGAGTAGTGTAAATTACTTTGGTTTTGGGGCAGTAATCCCCTATTGTTTTATCAAGGAGGGTGGCAGTAAACCACTTGTTTATACCTGAGTGTAGCAGTAATCCATAATCAATTTTATATATTTAGGAGGTTGGTAGTATTCCTTTCTCTATCAGGTTCAAGTTTGTGCTTGGCCGCCTTTGTGTTTATATTGTTCTAGGACCGGGCTTATCTTACATGCATGCATGTTTTTGATGTTGATTGTGGGGTGTGTGCCCTACTCTCTCTATGTGCCAGTATTGCACAAACTTTATTGTTGTTTTGATTGTGGCAAGTATCTTCTTTTATTATGTGATGATGATTCTTTTCTTTTATGCCCTCTTTGGGTAGTCCTTATCTCTTGTATGGGATGTCTTTTATTTTGATGTCCCTTATTCTTTATAAATTGCTCAACTTGCTTTTTAGTATGCACATACCAGCCTTTACCGATGTCTCCTATTGTTTCTCTTTTTCTGGGGTATGCTTCCAACCCTAGGTGGAGGACTTGGATGACAAGACATGTTGACCTGAACCTAGTTTGAGAAGTTAAAGCTTGGAGACAATCTTGAGGTGGTTTATATTTCCTCTACATGGATCCTTGTGATTTAAGTTTGTAACCCTTTGTTTTATAATTGAATATAGTCATGTTTTTATTTCGCTACTATACTTTGGTCTTTTGTTACCATTATATAAAGATTTGAAATTTTACACCCATTCCAAGATGCCTTGAAGGTGTGTTTGGACTGGAGGTTCTATTGTTCAAATTTTTAGTAGAGAGGTGGTTTCATATCTTTACAACATGGTATTTAAGGTCATAGGGGATCAGGTGATTTCTAGAAAGAATAATTTTTTGAAGAATGATGCAAGAAGATTCACTTATTCAGGGCGTTTCTTGATTAGCATGCATAAATGGTCGACTATATTAAAGCCAAAAGCAAGAAAGAAAAAGGAAATTATTTAAAATTTTAATGATAAAGAACATAATTTAAATTGTTAGAAAAATAAGATAGAGTGGGTGGAAGTGAGAGGTACCACCCACCTCCATCCTAAACATACAATTTTTCTCATCCCGGGCAAAAGTTAAATTTAGAATGGAGGGAAGAATTTCTCTGCAATCACCAGGCAGTCCTAGTAGCTCAAAAAATGCCCAGATAAAGGGGATGTCGATGAGGGTTGGATCTTTGAATAGAGGAGCTTCATGGTACACCCAATGATTGGGTGGTCATGCAACCTCAAAGGGGTATTCTGGTTGGTTAAAATGGTGTTTATTTTCACCTCACAACCCCCCAGGATCTACAGATATTCCTTCATCGGTGGAGAAAGTGTTGATGATGTGTGTGGATGGAGAACTTGATAATATACATTGGTTCTCTTTAGGGTTAACAATTTCCCAAACACCCAAGATGGATTGTCTTTTTGAAAGGGATGGTGGTATAAGATGAATCTTCTTTGTGTAGCACCGACAGTGGTAGATTGGGTCGAGGATCCAGTTCAGGTTTCTCTTCATCACCTAGATCTACATGTAATAGATATGTTGTCGGCGTGGGAAGAATTGTTTTATCATCTTGTTTTATTTTTGTATGTAGTTGTGTGTCCTCTTCATATAACACTTCATCAATATGAAGGTTAATGGAGGAATCATGGCCCTTTACTATGTCGAAGAGGAGATCTGGTTCCTTCATAGAGCAATTACCCATCTCAATGGGCTCATAAGGGCTTGCCTCACAATAAAATGGGGGCATGTAAGGTTCTTGTAGAGGTAGAATCAACTCATCGGGTTCAACTGAATGTGGAACAGAGGGTGGTTTAGGTGGAGTGTAGCACTCTTAATGAAGAGGCCTTTCTTGAAAAAGATCCACAGGTATATGATTTTGAATAGGCTCAGCCAACTTTTATTGGTCGTTGATAATGCCTGGATCAATGTTTACATCAGAGGATGGTGGAGCTTTAGGTTCTATAGGAAAACAACAATGACTCTCTTGCTATAACTTTTCATACTCAAGTAATTAATCCTCTAGAGGAAGGGTCGGAATACTAGTGTACTCATCACATAAAGGTCGCAACTCCTTAGTTTGTGGTGTTTCTATCGATTCGGGTATATTTACATGAGGATGGTATCATCATCATCATATTCATCATCAAAGAAAATTATCCTTGGATTCTCCAAGCTTCTGGGGGGGGCTCTCTATTTGGTCCTCCAATGGTGTGATTGGGGTGCGAGTTGTGTGTTCAATTGAGCTACTAGCACATCAGTTCATTCGGTCATGGCTATCCACTCAATTATCAACATCTTCAGTTGATTTATTTCTTCAATGAGGTGAAGGTTGGTTTGCATGAGAACGTTCTTCACGGTATACCCCCTAATTTTGTTGGTCATAGCCCTCCTAATATCGATATGTGTAACATGGTTCCTCATAATAGCCTTCATAAATTTGTGGGTTATCATTCGAATCATACCCACCATGATAAGAAGATTTGATATTACAAGGTGCTACCATAAACTGAGGGGACATATTTGGACAATCAATGGATGTATTTTTGTAGTAACCACACCATTGACATTGAAAAGAACATTGTCTCGACCACTCCATTTTTTATTTTTTTTATTTTATGAAACAAGAACAAAGATTAGCAAAAACTTGAGAAGGGAAGCAAAAAAATACAAAACAAAACTAAAAGTTGTAAAAATAAACTAAGAAACTAAAAAACAAACTAAAAATTATAAACAAACTAAAAATTACAAAACAAAACTAAAGTTATATGATTTAAGAGGATAAGATTGAATACTAACAAGTACAAAATTTTTTTGGAAAGCATACTATTGGAATTGACACTCGATAGGAGTTATACTACCAGAATATTACTCGATAGGCAAGGAAAAGAGAAGGGAAAAGGGAAAGTCAAGAGAAAAAAAACAATGATTGTAATTATTCAAAATGGTTGAGTTCAAAAACTTCAACTACCATCCCCGGAAATGATGCCAAAATTTAATGTGTCGTCGCCAACACATAAAATTCATCAGAGGAAAATTGTCTCTGGAGTTTAAACTTTTTTTTGGATAAGGTAAAATAGAAGTTTAAACTTTGATTGATAACTAATTCACTTGTAAACAAATAAATTGGTAGCATCAATCCGTAGAGACAACAAATAGAGACCTATTTAGGATCAAAAGCAAATAATAATATTTAAAACAAAGTTGAAAGAGTGATTAATCTATACAAGAAAGTAAAGTTGTTGAAAATAAAAGTTGTTGAATTGAAAGTGCAAAAATTAAATGTGCTAGAATTAAATTGCAAGAATTAAAACTAAGTTAATTGAAGAGTAAAGGAACCAACTGATTAAGGTTAATTTAGATGTTATGAGTTATTGGAAGTCCAGATTTCAACCCATGACTCCATAGTTAGTTTACCAAATTTTAGGTTCCTTTTAGATATTTAGAGGTTAGGACCATGGAGATTTATCCTATTTGGAATCAAATCCCATGGATTAAACTTTATATGGTCTCGTGGTCATTGGTAATTTGTAGATCATGGTCTAATTATTCGATGTGTTCTTAGAATGGGTCTCTTCTGAAATCACATGTGTCTCATCAGTTGTCTGTAAGTCCATGATTAGTTTGTCATGGATCGACTGCCATGGAGCATGATGAATTAGGTCATGTTCCAAGGTATAAATAGATAATACACACTTGTTTCATATTTTAAAGTAGTTTTACAAGTTTCTAAAAATAACATATGGAGATCATGGGGCTACTTTCCATGTCCTGATGAGGAGGAATTACTCAAACATGATGCAAGTACACAAAGGTTAGAGTATGAAAAGTTGGATCTAAGATCTGGGATCCAAGAGATTATTTTTATTTGGAGTTCAGTCCTCCTTTTATAGGGAGAAATAAGGGGGGGGGAACCAATAGGAATGGCTTACTTCGACCCAAAGTCACATCTTTAAAACTTTGACTACATTGATGACTTTCTCATTTTGGCTTTTGACTAAGTCTTTACTTGCATTCTCTCACAAAGCATATGGAATTAATCAACTTTCCTTTGTGCCTGGTCTAAACAATATCTTTAAAAATATTCATTGTTTACCCATGCATTGCCTTCCTTTAATTACTTTGACAGCTCGTTAATCTCATCATTGAATTCCTATCCATTCAAGGTGTCTTTTAAAATTTTAGGACTCCTTTTTGACATTATTTATTTTTATGTTAAACATCATAGCATCATATAAAATTCCTTTAGTTATCAAACTCCTCAAGTTTTGATGAGTTAAAACACGACTTTATATTTCTCAAGTGACTAGAATAGTACTAACCGTCATTTCTTCAATCGGTTTTATATGCATTTCTAGTTCAACATATCTACAACTAATATGGGTTTCACATCTCTTGTCATCTTTTATCTCGTTCTTTTCATCATGTGCTCTTATCCTATTATACTCTGGGGTTTTTTCCAACTAATTACTTGGTCAGAATACTCAAAAGGAGAGAAACAAAATATTTCCATATTAACTCCTTCTCAATTCTTGGATACATGACTACGACATCCAAACACTGAGTTCAAGTAGCATACATAATTATCATGTCAGGTTTATCACTTAGTTATTACTTTAATCCTACTTAATATTGTCCTTGTAGACTAACATAACCTATGCCCTGGTACCACACTTGTAAGGACACATCCATCTATTCAAACCATTAATGATCATTAGGACAAATTCCCAGACATAACCCAACTTAAAAAGTACGACCATCAAAACAAAATTTTAATAGATTCAAATGTAATGATTTATGTAGATATTTTCTTACAAAAAACCCCCATATAAACCTTGAAAAATACATATATGTAGTGTATCACTACACATATATATCATTCAACATGTAGACATGATAAAGGATCCATTGAAACCTCTCTTTATTTATTTCTCAAAAGTATTACAAGATTTTTCCATGATTATGAAAGTATAGAAATAGAATATGGACAAATCAGTTTACAACTCATGATCTTAAATCCCACCAAGCGAGACAACGTAATAGGTACATCATCATTACCCACCTGTAACTCAAGAAATTGAGGGTACAAGGACATTCTATAGTTTACTATGGTATTCCTTGTTGCATCTTGGCCAGCATGTCTTTTCCACTACTCCAACATACCTAAAAGATCTGGATTACAACAAGGGTGATATCCCAAGTCTTGGAGATATGATAGTAGCGACATATACCACACTTATATCTTATATGCACATGATGATCTAGTTACTTATAGGGAGATCAACCAACAGCTAAATATCTCTACACAAGACTTATGCATCAAGTACTTATTATCTTCATATTTATGTATATTCAATAAGTTAAAAAAGGTTACACTATATATAAACTGATGCCATATGATTATATGTACATAGAAGGAAAAAAATGTGATACTTGCAATAAATAAAAGAATACAATTGCACATCTATGTGATTTGTCAACTAAACCTTAATATACAACACGGCTGAGTTACACATTTAACCATACATTGGGTAATTTGAGTATTAATACTCAAACTACTAGTTATCCGCTAGAAATCCTCTAAAGTCATATGTATAAGATCAAATAATTACCATACTCCATCAGATCTCTTCATACACCTCGGTTTGGAGTTGGGATAATAAAAAATAGGGTGATCAAAGGTCGAGTCTACTATGAAATTGCTCAAAAGTGGATACTTACACACACACACACACACACACACACACACATATATATATATATATATATATATATATATATATATATATATATATATGTGTGTATATAGTTTTCTCTCTAGGTACATCGATCACGTCACCAAGAAAACATGGTATAAAGCCAACAAACTAAGACACAGTCGTGACCTCTCTTTTTCACATATCACTAGACCATCTATCGCAATTGAGTCCCCACAAAACTTTTGGATTTTAGGGTAAACCAACCCCACACACCCTCATATATTCAAAAATGTAATCTTTGAGCATCTTCTCACAATTCATATATTGATACAAGACTACATTTCACTATTTCTCCTAACGACCCACAAAAATAGATCTAAAGACTCAACGACTACATGATTAGGATTACATTTGATTAAAATAGCCAATTACTCATATTTCAAAAGTATCAAACACTTAAAAATTTATGCCAAGAGGTATAATAACAACTTTAGAAGATGTAAAAATTATTCACATATATCAAACCACCAAATCAGGTACAAGTAATAATCTCTGTCCACAACAAGGCCCAACGTATCAACCTTGGCTACCACAAGGTTCAACATATTAAGTCATGGCACATAAGCCTTAATTAGGAAATATCAAGGGATATTTCTACTTCCACTATTTCATTTCCAAGTGCAAATGGTATCAAAAAAGATAGGTCATTATCAAATGCGAAGAAATTCTCATTATCAACATATAGGGTAAGACATGATTAATCATCATCATTCACGTGTATGGCTGTCACGAGGAACTATCATTTGCATTTTCTTATAAACATTTATTTTATGTCAACCAATCCTTATTTGTGTGTCTTTAAGTGTCTAATTAGTTATGATAAAGTGTGCATTACCATTTAAGGTCAATGTTATCAAACCCATAAGATCACACTATTTTCTCCCACCTGAACCATTTCACCACTTATGCATCATATTATATTCCATCCATGTTCAATCATGAGTAAATTTAACCTTAGTACCCTACCATCATCCTGATGATGACATTTATATCATTTCACTTTAGGTATCAACCTCAAGGCATCAATCCTACATGTATATATTACATATCCAAGATACACCTATAATGTCACGTTTTACCACATACTTATCCAATCCCTTAGATTATAGAAAAAAGATAGGTAAAAGAAATATATAGTCATATGAGGAAGGAAAATTATTTCACTAGGATATTTTTAACATAAAATAACTATCATCTTCTAATAAATCTCATATTAGTTAAAAAACATCTATGGGACTTCATGCACAATTTATTAATTACCACTATGATACATTTCATGTACATTCATATAATTATACTTCTTGATTCATGATGACTTTTAGCTTGATCTATTAAACTGAGATGTTTTTGCGACTTGAGGATATATATACAACTCACAATATAACCTGAAGTACCCATTAGGGTACAAACCACTACTACCAGCAGTGAAGGCTAATTTCACCACACAAGGTCATACTAAGGACAAGATCTATAGGGATATCAAAACCACCAAGGTTCTGGATTCCAACTTATACTACTATGACACATCACCATACCAAATTTCAACTTAAAATTTAAAGGTATGGGAGAGTTACATCAAATACTAGATTACACATTAAAAAGACCACTTTTATGCATAAATGAGTTATCTTGAGATTATAGGTCTAACTCAAATGAAATTTCAGCAACATCACCATTATATAAGGTCCTTAATATCATTCTATCCACTCTCAAAAGCTAAGAATAACATATATAGTTATTTCCACAACATATGGCACCTAGATACCATAAAGATAACATTTTTCATAAGAATTCATATGTATTTCGATTTTGTACAAAAAAATATTTATATTGACATGAGATTAACAATAGGGATAACTTTTAGGAGATTTATAAGAATATGAAATTTCATATTTCCTTTTCACTTATCTAGTGGAGTTCTTGAGGAATCATATTTTGGCATGTTAGGGAATCATAGAGCAAGATTACTACACATTAGAACACCAATGTACAAATTCCAAAAATTTAGTCTTTAAACCTATAAGAGGGGAGGTCCATATCATCAAGGACTACTATTAAAAGATGTATGAATGCATGTAGATCTGAAGACACATTATATAATAGTAAAATATGACTTAAAGTTTTGACCTTTAGGAATTTATGCGAGTGATTTTTACACACAAATTCCTTAATATGGATTGTACTACGTTTTTAAGCCTTTAATGCAATTGCAAATAACTCAGCCTCAAGCAAAAGGATCAATTGTAATATAGTTAAGGGTCAAATCCCAAGAGATGGCATTTGTAAGAAATCACCTCAAAACCAATCGTAGTGAACAATATTTCAATGTAGTTGTTTGAGAAAAAATTGTGAACTATATATTGAATAAAGGATCACAAAGCAAGAGTTGATTAAACTAAGGGTTTGATTCAATATTAAAGTGAACATTGGGATGTCATGGTTTCATGTCCACCACCTACATACCCATTCAAATTGTCACAACTCAATAGAACTCCTCAACAATCAAATAGGACCAAGTGAATCCACTCCTTGTAGAAGGTGAATTACACCATGAACGAATTCCCCATGGGCTCGAGGTATCATTACCCGCAAATTACGATTCATTCGCCTATAGGATCTCTTCTATGAATACATCAAGAATTCTATGCATAAATTTGATAATTTAATCATAAGTTTTGTAGTTTGTACATTTAGGATCATATCAAACATGCTAGATGAGATAGCATTTCAAAGAGTAAGCAAAAAATGAACAGAGAACAATTAATCATATGCGGAAAATTGATCTAAATAAAAATACAATGGAGTATGGGAAATGAGGCTACTCCCCATTCCCCAAGAGGAAGGTCTACTTGCTAATGTCTAAAACAACAATATAGAAATAAGAAGATAAAGGAGAAGTCATATCACTAATGATGAAGAAAGAATCACCAAAAGGTATTTGACTACTAAAACCCACTCTAGATTCAACAAATCCAGATAACTCCAATGTGATCTTCTTTTTCATTGTCTCCTCTCTAGGCGTGCTCTAGCTCAAGAGTGAATAAAATAATTGGTAATTGGGTAACATTTTCTTTTTATTTAGAAAATAGCCCTGATTGGTGGTTGTGAAAGTTACTCTATCTACCGTGATGATTGAGCAACTAGGTGGTCTAGTTGGCTGATCACTTACTTGGCAAAGAGTTTGTTCACCTTCTTGATAGTCGTCCATACTAACTGATTGGTTGATCAGCTTTCTAATGAGGCTTCTAGAGAATCTTTTGATTGGTCAATCCCAGGAGGCGATCACCCAGCCTACTAGAAAAAAATCTATTGTGAGTCACTGACTTGGAAGACTTATCAATTGGCCAATCGATCAGCATGTGGGAGTGGCCAATCAGATGTCCTTCAAGAAGTGTTGAAGTTACCAATGTCAAGGGAGGAATTTCAGAATTAAATTGTTCGAGTGATCAAGAAGGGAGATTGACCAATAATGCAATCTTTTGAGACATAATGCTATAGGTGGATCAACCTATTGGTATGTATTCCCAGAGAGACAATCACATGGTGATTGTAATGGCATATCTTATAAAAGATTTGATTAATAATAAAGGCAATCTTCCAATTCATTTTATTTCATTCATTTGTGAGAAAATGATGCTACATAATAAATTCTATAAAATGATATCACTCAATGACGTATGTCTTCATGTTCAGGACCTGAATAATGAGATCATACAGATGTCAAGAGTATATACATTCTTTTTATTTCCCTAGTCGAGTGTTATTGTGGAAGGTTGATAGACAACAATAACACATAAGACTTGAGTGTGCACTGGTTGATGACAGGATCTCATTAAGTCATCATATGTGATATCAAACTAGACACAAAGATATTTGTTAGAGAACAGTGTATCAGACAGAACCACCATGAGAGTGATGCATGGAAACCATGATTGGTAGTCAAAATCATATCTCATAGTAATGGTGGTGATTGTAGTTCTAGACCTAAAATCACTACACTTATCACATGTCGTTCGATGTGCTTTGACATCATCCATCATGACCTTGAATAAGGGTAGACATAAAGTTGATGCTCGGGTGCATTGTGACACATGGGGATGACTATGAGTGATGTAGAAGGGATTTGTCCCTCCTATAGGAGTATGATATCCTGGCCACTTGATAAATGAAACTGAGAAATGTATGGTTGTGCTCGTGTGAGTCAACATATGACATTGAGCTCACTTATATCTCAGATAGTCTTCTCTAGTTCAAGGAACATGAATTGAACGTTTAAGAGGATGATGATTTTGTGCCTCGAGTTCAATCAGAATTTCACATATCAACTACAAAGGAACTATATGATCATTGTAACACTAATCACATATTATAGGTTGAAGTTGTTCTTTAACTTTATGATTACTTGGGTAGCAATGATGTCTTGCTAGATACCACTCATTGCTTGTGATGTGATAAGTTGGTTATGGACATTTGCTACCAACATAACTTGGAACCTATAGGGTCAAACACATAGGATACACCTGGAATAGGAGTTTACTCATGAATGATTCTTAACTTGATTACTAAAGTGTTTAGTTATTCAATTTAAACAACAATGGTTAACAATTGTCTGACAGGACTGTGAACTGACCGGTTCAAGTGTTGAACCGATCGATTCAAGTGCATGTCAATATGAACCAGCATTGGCAATTAGAACTCTAAAACAACTGGTTCAACAAGTGAAATGATTGTCTCAGATCTGTGAATTGACTATTTGGTTTATCAATACGATTGGATCAAGGATTGATGTTGGCGTCATGTTGTGCATTAATTGAATATTAAATGTCAATGCAATTGCAAATAGGAAACATAGTGAATTGACTGGTTCAAGCATTGAACCAATTGACTCATGTGTTAAATGACCAGTTCACTAATAAACCAATAGGCTCATGGTTTACAAAATCCAAAAAAATCATGAAATTTTGTCTCTTTGACTTCATCTCAGACTAGAACTACTGACACTAACCCTCTTATGAATACAGGGCAGTCGAGGCTTTCTAGAGACACAACTATAAGCTCTAACAATTATTGTCTTCTCACCGTTGTGGTAACATGAGAACTCGAGCATGTCCTACCCATCAAAGGGAGAGGCAACAAGGAAGAGACAATTGGGAGAACAAGTCAACACTAGCACATTGACTAGAAGGGACAACTCCTTCTTGTTCATTCATCTAGAACGCAGGAGTTCCTGGTGGTTTATGTGGACTACTACAGAGGTGAGGAGGCTATTGGCATCTGCTAGGAAGATGCAGTCAACCACTGTCGTGGTGATCAACTAGGAGGATGATGTCGATGTTGTCCACATGGAACTTAGAGAAAGGAGCACACTACAACAAGGGATAGTCATTGGACTTACTCCTAGACTAGGTATAAAACAAGCAGCCCTCTTTCCCATTACATAGTTGTCCATGTGATCTACTATATAAATGGTATATGGCAGTAAATTTTTTATTTCCACTGTCGTATCTGATGCCATATTTCCCAACAATGGTACTGAGACATGTCAAATGACTATGTTTTGGGATTTAATCAATATGATTGGATTTTGAATTTTTTTATTTATTTATTACATGTGGTATGAATATTTAAATGATTAATGTGCATATCTGATTAAACATCACATATATCCCTATATACATATATATATATGTATATATGTATGTATGTATGTATAGGCCATTCATTCACTACCCACTCGGGTAACTAACCTTAGTTACATGTGCATCTATTTTATAACAGGAAGATACGTATTTGTAATGAGACAGACCGCGTTTGTAATGAGATGACTGAGTTTGTAATACAAACACTCATTTTGTATTACAGCTTAAACTGCTGCCATAAATATCATTTTTACTATAATCAGACATGTAATACAAAACGAGTATTTGTATTACAAATTTGGTCACCTCATTACAACTGTTGTTTGTCTCATTACAAATAGGCACCTTTCTATTACAAAATAGATTCATGGGTAACTAAAGTTAGTTACACACGTGGGTAGTGAATATATACCCATATATATATATATATATATATATATATATATATATATATATATATATATATATATATATATATATATATATATATATGCATCACCCTAACATTGGTTTTGATGATGGATGTTAGCATGGTTATGGCGAATAACCCTAGATTTTTGTGCTTACTTGGATTGTTTTTATTCCTTTTTATATCTCAATTTTCATATCGAGCCTCTATCATTTCTTCCATATGTATAAATATTAATTCTCTCCTTCCTATGCTCCCTTCTAATGTAACCTGAGGTTTCCTTATTACCATGTAATATGTTAAATAGGATTAGGATAGTTCTAATTCTTGTTATGGTGAAGAATACATTATGCACCAGACAAACCATCTTTTTTAGAAGATGGACCAATCGGCTAGAAGACTGAGGAGGATCGATGATAGGAGGAGCCAAATCGATGACTGGCGGCCCAACTGATTGATTGAAGGTGTCTTGACATCATTTGGATCAGAACCCAAACGATCAATCTGAGAAACCAACCGACCGACAAGGAGGAGAAATGATCAGTTCATTAGTTGAACCAATTGACCCAGATTGGTTCGAGCACAGAACTTCATCAACAACAACTTTCTACATATTATGTAGACCTTAGGTGGTAGTAATCCCTTGTGGATCCATGAGGTTACAATATTATGACCATAACCATTGCTTGTGTTTTATAATTACATGTTTCATTTGTGGGATATAGTATGCATATGATACATATAAGTATATGGTGATTGGATATGTATATATATTTACATAAAAATATAATCCCTCAATCAAATAATAAGTCTTAGATGTTTTCTATAAGTAAGACATATTAAAAGCTTGATCGACTATGTGTATGCATGCCAAGTGTGGTGTGTTTTCTATCTCGTGGAAGTGTGAAGGTAGATACACGGCCTTGCCAAGAAGGGTGCATCACTATTGTGTTGGCTTTTGGGTCAGACTTAACTAAGTGATATTAAAGAGATTAAGTACCTAGAAACATGTAGATGACTATGGAAAAAAATTGTGCATACCATCTATCCAAGAATTTCATAAGATGCAATTGGAAAAAGTTGCCTACCTTAATAATTGGTTATGGATGTTGGTGTTGGATGGGTAATAACTCAGTTGTTTTGGATCTTAGCTCACTAGAAGGTTGTACGTTGCAATATTTTGAATTGATAAGTGAGGGATATCAATTTGATCAAAATAGTGGGAGAAATAATTCATTAAAGGCCTGATTAAACATCATCAAATTTTATTTTAATCAGATCAAATTAAAAATGTTTTGACAAATTGCAAATTTTTCTTTTAGAATCAAATGGCAACCAATAACATGTTTTCCATGCTAACAGTCCTTGAGAAGAACAAGTTGAATGGGAATAATTTCCATGATTGTTTCAAGATGTTGAGTGTTGTTCTCACATAGGATCAGAAGCTCTATGTCCTGGAGAGACCAAATCTAGATGAACCTTCTTCCATTGCACCTAAGGCTGATAGGGAGCTTACAAGAAGCACTCTGAAGATGTCGTTGATGTCAAGTGCCTAATGTCATGATATTTGAACCATGAGTTGTAGATATAAAATGACAACATGGATGTTATTGAGATGGTAACAAATCTTAAGAACATGCATCAAGATCATGCAAGACATGAGAGATATGATATCTCCAAGGCATTGTTCAAGTGCAACACGGCAGAAGGAGATCCATTAGGTCCCCATGTGCTCAAGCTTATTGGGTATGTGGAGAACCTTGCTAGAATGGGATTTCCCTTGGGTCAAGAGTTGGCCATTGATGTGATTCTTCAATTACTTCCAGAGTCTAAACTACAACATGAATGGCTTTTCCAAGCCATTTTCAGAGTTACTTCACATGTTGAGAATAGTTGAAGTGCATATGAAGAAAGATAAGCCCAATTATGTGATGATGATCAGCAGAGGAAAAGGGAAGTCAAAGGGCAAAGTTAAAACTAAGAAGAGTTCTAAACCTATCCAGAAGCCCGTCTTATGCACTCAAAGCATAGGGAGGGGTGACTAAGGGAGGAAATTGTCACCAATATCACCATCTTGGACACTAGATGAGGAAGTGTCCTCTCTACCTGGAGGAACTTAGAAAGAAGGAGGGGTTAGAGATCTCCACTTGAGTTATGTACATTATTGAGATAAATCTATCTACTTATTCATCTTGGGTACTAGATACTGGATGTGGATCTCACATATGTTTGAGAATGCATGATCTAAAAAGAATTAAGCCTTTACGAAAGGGTGAGGTTGAACTGCTCGTCTCAAATGGAGCAAGATTTGTTGCCACTACAGTTGGAACTCATAATTTATCCTTTCTCACGGGGCTTGTAATAGAGTTAAAGAATTACTATTTTGTACCTGCCATAAATAGAAACATTATTTCTGTATCTTGTATGGACAAGGATGGATATCAATTTCATATACAGAATGGCCAATGCTCTATTTCAAAAGATTATGATGGGATATGGGATCCTCATAGTAGGCTGGACCAACATCCAGCCAAGAGATGAGATCTTTTATGGCAGTGCCCCGATGTCTTATGGTCTTTATTTGTTGGATCTTAAGACAAACATTTATAAAGTAAATACCAAAAGATTAAAACTTGATAACTCAAACAAAACATGTCTTAGCATTATCATCTAGGGTACATCAATGATAATAGCATTTCTGGACTCCATAAAGATGGATATCTAGACTCTTTTTATTTTTAATAAATAGAGACATGTGAATCATGTTTGTTGGGAAAGATGACAAAGACTCCCTTCATTGGTAGCAATGATAGGGATAGTGATCTATTAGGACTCATACATACTAATGTATGAGGCCCTTTTAAAACAAATTCTAGAGGTGGTTATTAGTACTTCATTAGTTTTGATCGAGGTGGAGCATACTTAAGCCAAGAGTTGGAGGACCTTCTGTGAGACTATGGTATTGTATCACAATGGACTCCACCTGGAACACCACAACATAATGGTGTGTCAAAAAGAAGGAATTGCACATTGCTAGATATGGTGCAATCTATGATGAGTTTTTTTGACCTTCTGACTTACTTTTTGGGTGATGCTCTAGAAACCACAGTGTTTACACTAAACTATGTACCATCTAAATCAGTTCAAAAGATGACATATGAGATATGGTATGGGAAGCATCCCATTGTGTCTTTTATGAATATTTGGGGTTGTGAAGCTTATGTGAGAAAGTAGTTTCCCAAAAAGCTTGGGCCTAAATTGGATAAAAATGTAATTTTGTTGGATATCCTACAGAAACCAAAGGACATTACTTTTATACCCCATCTAACAACAAAGTATTTGTCTCTAGGGATGTTGTATTCCTAGAAAAGGTGACTACTTGAGTCAGATGATAGGAAACCCTCACGTCTGATTTTTAAGGGGGAAAACTATTTATCAATGACTGAAGAATATGAACTTTCTACTTATGATCATCAAAAATTGAATTATAATAAAATTGTTTTGGGTCAATTGCTAATGTTAGTAATTTATAGAACTCAAAGGGGTTTGAGACCAACAAGAAAGCATTGAACAAATAGAGGTACAAGAGGAACATAGAGAGTCACAAATTGTTGTGGAATCTCAAATTCCTCATGTAACATAGGAACCTCACAGATCTAGTAGGAAACACCTTGATCCAAATAGATTTGGTCATCTAGTGACTCACAAAGATGAACAGTCAGTCATTGATGATGAGACAACTACCTAGCTAGAAGCTATTAAGGGTCCAGAGTGTGAAAAAAGGCTTGAGGCCATGAGATCTGAGATGGAATCTATGTATGCTGACAATGTATGGACCTTGGTGGAACCACCTAAAGGGGTAAATCCCAAAGGGTGCAAGTAGGTCTTTAAAAAGAAGACTAACATGGACGGTAATGTACAACCTTACAAAGAACGATCGGTTGCAAAGGGTTTCAAACAAGTTCAAGGTGTTGACTAGCATGAAACCTTTTCTCTAGATGCCATGGTTAAGTTCATGATGATCATGCTTTTCATTTTAGATTATCATGACTATGAGATTTGGCATATGGATGTTAAACTTGCATTCCTTAACAGAAATCTTCTCAGGATATGTACATGACACAACCTGAGGATTTTATAAATATAAAGGATGCAAATAAAGTTTGTAAGTTACAAAGGTCAATCTATGGATTGAAGCAAGCATCTCGGAAATGGAATCTTTGATTTGACAAAAGAGTTGAAGAGTTTGGCTTTAGTCAAAATGAAGATTAACCATGTGTTTACAAGAAGGTTAGTGGGAGCATGATTGTATTCCTCATATTGTATGTGGATGACATAATATTGGTGGGGAATGACATTCCTACTTTACATATGGTAAATACATGGATAGGAAATACATTCTCTGTGAAAAACTTAGGCAAAGCATCTTATATTCAATGAACCAAGATCTATAGAAATATATCTAGAGGGCTTCTTGGCCTAAGCTAGAGCACATACATTGACAAAGTGTTGAAAAGGTTCAGCATGGAGAAATCAAAGAGAGGAAACTTATACATATCTCATGAAGTTAGTAACTCTAAAGCTCAATGTCCCAGCTCTTGTGAAGAATGAGAGCGCATGAGTAAGATTCCATATGTGTCTGGAATTGTATCTATCATGTATGAATGTTATGTACCGGCCCTAATGTCTCATATGTTTTGAGTATGACTAGTAGGTATTAGTAAAATCCCTATGAATGTCACTAAACTACCATAAAGAACATCCTTATGTACTTGAGAATGAATAAGGATCAGTTCCTTGTATACAGTGATGAGGAAGAGTTTGTGGTCAAGGGTTACACCGATGCAAGCTTCCAAACTGATAAAGATGAGTATGGATAACAGTCTAGTTTTGGGTTTCTTCCTAAATAATAGAGTGGTAATCTAGAAGAGTTCCAAGCAAGAGATATTCGTTGATTCTACAACTGAGTTCGAGTACATTGTTGCATCCCATGTAGAAAAGGAGGTTGTTTAGATCAAGAAGTTCATTTCAGAACTTGGGGTAGTTCCTGAAAACCTCTAGAGGGGGGGTGAATAGAGTTTTATAGATAATTTAACAATTATTGCACTTCAACAACCACAAAGAAAATATTGGACAAGGAGACACAAGGTTTAGAGTGGTTCCAACTATAGCAAATACTATAGCCGTCAGTCCACTACCCGGTTGCTTACCCAACCGGGATTTGAAAAGAAATTTATTTTATTACCTCTTCAAGGAATTTACATAAAATACAATCTCTTTTCCTAAACCCTTCAAGCAACCTTCACCTAGAAGTAATCGCCAACCTTGAAGCAGCCTTCCCTTGAAGTAGATGCACCAACTCCCGTTGCACCAGCCTTCTGAAGTAGCTTCCCCTGTGATAGCCTTCTTGAAGTAGCTTGAAGTCCCCTTCTCCACCTGAGAAGTCAACCCTCTCCAATCCGCAGCCTCCAACCCTAGGAGTAGCAAGGAGAGTACACAAGATAAACAGGAACAAGAAAGGAAAACAGAAATTACAACTTATCCTTTAAGCCCAAGGCTTGATATGCCTAGATCAAGCGTAAGATCTCCTAGCCAAGTATGTGAACTTGTGATTGCTGTAGGTAGGAGAATCTAGCCTATAGGACACGAGATTGAGCTAAGGAGAATGTAGGACAATGATCACAGTGCTCAAATTTTGCTTGCAAAAGATTGCTCAAGTATGCTCAAGTGTATTCTCAAGTGTAACAAGTGTGTTCTAGTGTCCTATGGCTTGTCCTATTTATAGGAATGGCCTAAGTATGCTTAAGGACGTTCTAGACAACTTCTAGGGGGTTCCTAGTGCTTAACTAGCCGTTAGGAATAAGTTAGGCGCATTAGCAACGGCTAGTTAATTAATTCTGCAGTTGCTGTCAGAGACCATCTCGGTCGAGGACTTGTCGACCGAGATGCCCAGTCGGTCGAGGATTTGTCGACTGACAGGCTCTCTGGATTAACGTTGATTTGCAACTGTCAACTGCTGTGTCTAACGGCTACTTTTGGTCAATCTCGATCGAGAAGTTTGTCGACCGAGAGTGTCTCGGTCGAGGAGTGTGGTCGACCGAGATTGACTCTGTTTTCAATCTTTTAATTAAGATACTAAGTATGTGCATGAGTGTGCATTATGTGATCTATTAGAAGGAGATGACCTAACTAAGTGTGGTGTTTAGCTAGGGAGATCTAACGCTTGATTTACATGAAGTCTAAGTACTTGTACATTATATATTTGTACAAGTTTACAAATGATTACATTGTATGACATTTATAAACATTCAAGCGTAAGGATTCCCTAGAACTTTGTCATCACCTTGTTCCTGCACACTTAAGTAGCTCGTTAGATTAATAAGAATGAAATGTTTGTCATCATCGAAACAAAGGGATTTATCATAATATCCAATTTATCCAACAATCTCCCCCTTTTTGAAGATGACAAACATTTCCTAAATATGAAATAAGGAAATATAAAGCATGTGAGTTTCATACCTGAAAATTTACCTTTTGTAGCTATTTATGTTTTTCAAGTGAGTGCTGGCCAAGATGTGATGAAACTCTTTTATATTCTTTCTCCCCCTTTGTCATTTCAAAAAGATATCCAAGTTGAATGTTTTATTTTTCTTTTCCCCCTTAATATAATGCTCCCCCTTAATTAGATATCCTATTAGGAACATGGATTTTTATCTAATTTATCCACAATTTGTTTCTTAATCATTCGCAAAGGATGTTAAGCCTTGAAATGATATGAGATTCCTTTAAGCATATGATGAATGTATATTGATTTCTCATGAATCAAAGGATGTTAAGCCCTAGATTAAATGAGAATCCTCTAAGCTTAGATTACATAAAAATGTCTCCATCTAAAAGCCCTATTTTGGGTAGAGAATTCCTGTAAATACAAGATACCATTTTCAATAAATTCATAAATTTCTTGAAAATTTTCAGCTACACATAATATTTTTGTAAGCTTCTTTAATCAAATGGTCAAAGTTTTGATAATCTCCCCTTTTTTCTTATGCTTTTCTCCCCCTTAGATAGATGAAAGTTTGAATACTAAGCAAATATATAAGATGTCCAAGATTTAACAAAGATGTATGCAATTTATGTTAATCTGGAAAAACAGAAACCCAGTCGGTCGACAGTTGCTCGACCGACAATGTTCTCGGTCGACTAGTTGCTCGACCGAGAATGTTTCTGGAGAACTGTTTTGTTATTTGAAAATTTAATTTTGATTGTAATAGTTGCCTGTTTGAATTATTATTCCCTTATTTGTTATGCTCTACAATAATGAACTTATAATCCATGTTTTGAAGATGTCTCATATGCCAAACAAATAACCATGTGAATAAAAAAATGGCAAATTTCATTCAAGAGCATGAAGAAGATTACAATCATATAGAATTTGACTAATCATTTTCATTACAACTATTACAACTCCAAAACTTCACAGGAAAGATTTAAGAATTACATCGATGTCCGGATCTTTCCCAAGGAATGTCTCGGCTCCATAGTATTGGACCAGAGTTTGCCAATCCAAAGCACCAGTTGTAGTCAACGCATATGCTTCCAGGAAAGTGGGAACTCGGTCAAATCGGAAGTGAGCAGCTATGTCTTGCAATTGTATGGAAGAAAATTGAGTATGTGCAAGATCCATTGATGGTGAAGATGGAGGTTGGTAGTAGTTGTATGAGGGGTTAAATGGGTTGAGCATGCCAGGGTTTAAAGAATGCGGATATTCATCGGTTTGGCCAGGAGAAAGGTTTTGCATTCTTTGATTTAAGTATGTCATGGCATGGTGATTGTAGTTTAATTGTCTACTAAGATGATATTGGGAGCCAGCAATATAAGTAAGGGTATTTTGGATGGGATCAATGGAAAGGTTAGTAGGAGGAGGGGGTGGTATATCCTGATGTGATGACTCTCCTTCTACTCTTGCCCTTTTATGGCCAAAGTCAATTCCCATCTTCTCTACGGTGTTCTTACTTATCTTTGGTGGTCTACGCTCCCATATGTATCCCATATCTTCAATGTTTGACTTAAGAAAATGTTGAGTAATCTGGCATACAAAATCGGCATATGGTGGATTGCCAGAAAACTCAAGCATATTTTTAAGTATTATGCGAATGAAGTTGATGGGAATTTCTTTTATGATAGCATAAATTAGACACATACGGAAGATAGGAACCTCGGATTTATTGGCTCGTGGATGTATGTTGGTGGAAACAATGAGGTTTACTATTCTACATGCCGGTTTTAGGTTTATTGCATAATAGGTTCCCCTATCTTCATGACAAGTGGTATTGGCTTGAAATATGGCTCTTTTTATATCACTAAGACTAGTGGTGTGGTCATCATGGGAAAATAAATTTATTGGATTGCCGGTGGTAAGGTCAAGGAAATCTTGATATTCATCTATATCAATTTCAAGCATGTCAAGAATATCCCCTTCGGAAAATTTAAAACTATGCCCATTGACCATGGTGTAGAAGAATGTGGTGTCATTTTCGGTGTGGGATAGAAGATTGGCATAGAATTCGTTGACTACCTTAATAGAATAGGAAGGAAAGGATGGATTGATGAAGTCCTTCAGCTTTTGTACTCCAAAGAGATGCTCCAGGTCGACTATGTTGATGAAGTCCATCACTTCGACCGGACGTCGGGGAAGAGGAGCTTTAGAGGAAAGCCGAAAGTATCTATCTCCAGCATCTCCGTCGATGAAGGCGATGTCATTGATGATCGTCAGTGGCGGAGTGGCTTCCCGATCTTCTCTTCTTTTTCTTCCAGCAACTTTCTTCTTCCCACGGACAGTTGATGATGAGGCCATTGTGTTTCTTGAGAGTGGAGAAGAAGCAAGGAAGATTTGAGGGTAAGAGTGCTGAAGGATTGCACGAAATTGCACTAGAGATGGACTATGGAAGCAAGGAAATGCAAGTGTGAGTAAGTGGCTCGTTTTTGCACTTATTTATAGAATTCCAGCGACCCGGTCGGTCGACGACTCGTCGACCGAGCGTCCGCAACGGTCGAGTTGCAGACGCGCCACTTGGTCCTCCAACGGTAAAGAAAACGGTCATAACGGTCGGGTCGCAACGGTCATATCCAACGGCTATTTCTCGGTCGAGCGCTTGTCGACCGATATTGTCTCGGTCGAGCACTCGTCGACCGACCGTTTGTCCGATACTGAATCTGTTTAGAATTTGTCGGTCGAGTGAGATGGGCTGACCGAGTGGTTCTCGGTCGACGAAGTTGTCGACCGACAGACTTACTGAGTTCAATTTTTGACTGAATTTTAGAACATTTTTGTAGAGCATATGTATATGTATATTCCAAGGGAGTAATAATATTTAAGGCTTCTAATTTCCACAAATGATTTGATGTTTTGATTTAAAAATATGCTAAGATTAAGTTCAATAAAATAATGTTCAAATAAGTAATTTTTTTATCAAAGTTTATTTTAGGTCGCCCTTGATTACGACCATGGCGCCCCTTGGTCAAATTTTATTTTAACCAAGAGGCATATTCTGCAGGTTTCCAGTATGAATCATTCATATGCGAAGTATGAGTTCTGCAGATAGCTTGCAAATATCAATTTGAGACTCATTAAAGTGTACTAATTATGAGAGCTTAATAAGGACATCAAATATGATGAAGTATATTCAAGAATAATATCCATTCATGAATTTAAGATTACTTTGGATAGACTAAAATAAGTGATGCTTAATATAAGAGCACACACAAATTTATTTGAAACATTTTATTCATTGCAAGTATTTCTGAAAAAGAGATGTGCAATAAAAGAATGATTAAATAGAAATGTAAGCATGATCAGTTAATATTTATTCCATATAATCTTTCAAGAATAATTTTCACATACAATGTAAAGATTTACAGCAGTCTGAGAACAGTGATATGCTCGGTCGACAGTTGCTCGACCGAGGATTATTCGGTCGACAACTTCTCGACCGATCAAGTTTCTGGAAACTGTTTCAGAAATATATTTCAAGTGCAATATAGGCTGTATCTTATTCAATTATTTCAAAGATCAGTTTTAGATAAACATATGTGTATCAAGGTGCTATTAAATCTTTTAATTTTTGATTTTGTTATCCCTAAATGTTAAGTTGAGATAGACATAAGGATATACAAATTAAGGTCTTTGGTCATATCTCAACTTAGTCGAACCTATTTAATTTGGGGTTTTTGGAACCCATACCATCTCGACATGCTTTTTCTTATATGGGCATGAAAAAGAATAATGTCCAAGGCGTGAGCAATAATGACAACAAATTGAATCAACCTCAAGCCTTTTTCTATGGTTTTGATCTAGGTTATTCTTGGGTATATACATTTTTGTGCCTCTAGGTATATAAGCAGATTGACTCGCTTGTGTTCTTCTAGGTTGTTGATGGGATTTCTCATTAGGCTTATAACCTAGTCCTCTTCTCCCTATTTGATGATAGGAATTTTCTAATATTCTATCAAGGATTCCATTGTTGCTTAACTTACTAACTTCTTGTTGCAACTTAACGATCTCATCCATTCTTTTCTTGATATCTAATTTTGCTTGGTCTAGATTGGATGATAACATATTTCTTTCTTTCACTATATTGTCATAATCTACATGGGTGCACAATATAGGTTGTTTTTGAAAATCATTTAATTTTGTAAGCAATTCAGCTTTTTCTTGACATAGAAGATCATAGTTTGTTTCTAGAGTAAAGATCTTTACTTCACTGTTACTTAGAGATGATTTCAAGGTACGATTATCAGACATAATGCTGTCTTTTTCAAAACCAAGAGTATTCAATTTAGCATATAAATCGTCATTTTCGGATGTAAGAGCAAGAAGTCTAGCATTTAGATCATCATTTTCTTTACTGGATTTCTTTAACTTCTTTTTGCATTCAACATGTTTATTATGTGTTTCTTCAATAATAGCAACTAACTCCTCCTTGGGTAAATCAAGCAAGCTTACCTCTTCTTCTTCTTCCTCACTTATTGTAGCAACGAAACACTCTTTATGTGCATCTCCTTTCTTTGACCTCCATGGACATTTAGACGTAGAGTGCTTTGTTCCTAAGCACCAATTGCAACTTGTCGAACTTTGGTCCATGCTCCTTTTCTTGTGGTTGTAGTCACCTCCTCCCTTTATCTCTTCAAGACCTTGTTAGGGCTCCTTGAAGCCTGCTCTGATACCAATTGAAAACCTCTAGAGGGGGGGTGAATAGAGTTTTATAGATAATTTAACAATTATTGCACTTCAACAACCACAAAGAAAATATTGGACAAGGAGACACAAGGTTTAGAGTGGTTCCAACTATAGCAAATACTATAGCCGTCAGTCCACTACCCGGTTGCTTACCCAACCGGGATTTGAAAAGAAATTTATTTTATTACCTCTTCAAGGAATTTACATAAAATACAATCTCTTTTCCTAAACCCTTCAAGCAGCCTTCACCTAGAAGTAATCGCCAACCTTGAAGCAGCCTTCCCTTGAAGTAGATGCACCAACTCCCGTTGCACCAGCCTTCTAAAGTAGCTTCCCCTGCGATAGCCTTCTTGAAGTAGCTTGAAGTCCCCTTCTCCACCTGAGAAGTCAACCCTCTCCAATCCGCAGCCTCCAACCCTAGGAGTAGCAAGGAGAGTACACAAGATAAACAGGAACAAGAAAGGAAAACAGAAATTACAACTTATCCTTTAAGCCCAAGGCTTGATATGCCTAGATCAAGCGTAAGATCTCCTAGCCAAGTATGTAAACTTGTGATTGCTGTAGGTAGGAGAATCTAGCCTATAGGACACGAGATTGAGCTAAGGAGAATGTAGGACAATGATCACAGTGCTCAAATTTTGCTTGCAAAAGATTGCTCAAGTATGCTCAAGTGTATTCTCAAGTGTAACAAGTGTGTTCTAGTGTCCTATGGCTTGTCCTATTTATAGGAATGGCCTAAGTATGCTTAAGGACGTTCTAGACAACTTCTAGGGGGTTCCTAGTGCTTAACTAGCCGTTAGGAATAAGTTAGGCGCATTAGCAACGGCTAGTTAATTAATTCTGCAGTTGCTGTCAGAGACCATCTCGGTCGAGGACTTGTCGACCGAGATGCCCAGTCGGTCGAGGATTTGTCGACTGACAGGCTCTCTGGATTAACGTTGATTTGCAACTGTCAACTGCTGTGTCTAACGGCTACTTTTGGTCAATCTCGGTCGAGAAGTTTGTCGACCGAGAGTGTCTCGGTCGAGGAGTGTGGTCGACCGAGATTGACTCTGTTTTCAATCTTTTAATTAAGATACTAAGTATGTGCATGAGTGTGCATTATGTGATCTATTAGAAGGAGATGACCTAACTAAATGTGGTGTTTAGCTAGGGAGATCTAACGCTTGATTTACATGAAGTCTAAGTACTTGTACATTATATATTTGTACAAGTTTACAAATGATTACATTGTATGACATTTATAAACATTCAAGCGTAAGGATTCCCTAGAACTTTGTCATCACCTTGTTCCTGCACACTTAAGTAGCTCGTTAGATTAATAAGAATGAAATTTTTGTCATCATCGAAACAAAGGGATTTATCATAATATCCAATTTATCCAACAGTTCCAAGCATCTACAATTCAATTGAGCTATTTTGTGATGATAATGAAGCTATTGCACAAGCTAAGGAACACATATCAGCATCAGCATTCCAAGAACATACAATGGTGGTTCCATATCATACAAGAGATCGTACAACGAGGAGATTTGAAGACTTTCCGAAGCCAACCGAAAGAAATGTGGCTAACCCCTTGACAAAAGCACTTTCACAGCAGAAGTATGAAGGTCATGTTAAATCACTTGGGATTAATTTCATGGGTGATTAGCTCTAAATGCAAGTGGGAGTCTATTGGTATCTATGCCCAGAGAGCCAATCATATGATGATTGTAATGGCATATCTTGTAAACAATGTGATTAATAATAAAGGCAATCTTTCAATTTTTTCTATTATATTTAGTTATGAGATTATGATTTTACATAATAAATGTCTATATAATGATATTACTCGATCATGTATGTCTTTAGGTTGATGACCTAAACAATGAGATCATATGGATGTCAAGAGTACATACATTCTTGTTATGTCTCTAGTCAGATGGTATTGTGGAAGGGTGATAGATAGCAATAACACATAAGACCTGAGTGTGTGTTGGTTGATGATAGAATCTCATTAAGTCATGATATCTGATTTCAAACCAAACACATAGAAACTTATTAGAGAACATTGTATCGGATAGACCCACTATGAGAGTGATGCATGGAAACCATGATCGGTAGTCAGAATTATCTCATAGAGATCGTGGTGATTGTGGTTCTTAGACCTAAAATTACTACACTCATAACATGTCATTTGATGTACTTTGACATCATCCACTGTGACCTTGAATAAGTGTTACCATAAAGGTATTTTCCAGGTGCATTGTGACACATGGGGATGCATGTGAGTGATGTAGATGAAATTTGTCCCTAGTATGATATCATGGCCACTTGATAAGAGAGATTGAAAAATGTGTGGCCATGCTTATGTGAGTCAATGTATGATATTTAGCTCACATATATCTTAGACAGTCTACTCTAGTTCAAGGAACATGGATTAAATGTTTAAGAGGATGAAAATTTTGTGCCTCGAGTTCAATATGGATATCAGTGACAAAGGAACTATACCGTCACTATAACACCAATCGCATATTGTAGATTGGAGTTGTTATCCAACTTTCTGATTACTTGGGTAGCAATGATGTAGCATCCCAGGATTTTAGGCCTCAGATGATATGATCTTAAAAAGAATGATTGGACTACCCACATCACCAAGGTGCACCTCCTTTTTAGGGATCCCATAACTAAATAACTCTATGGTTAAGCATGCTAAACCCAGGATAGTACTAGGATGGGCAACCAATCGGGAAGTTTATCCTGGCTTGCGCATGAGTGAGGACAAATAACACAATTAATGCTAGTAGTTATTTGTGGGGCCAATCATCATTCTTGAAACTCTAATAGAGCCTTGGGTGGTGGGCCTAGGCATTATAAGGTATCATATGCAATTGCCCTCTAGTAGGTGGGGCCCACTTGGGTCTGTGGCATGCCAATCTTTGAGCGGTGTGGTCCAAGCATGTCAGAAAGGGCTATCCTAGTTGATGGAGCCACCCTTGCATTGGTATTTGTGGTCAGGTGTTGGGTGTACATGGGCCATTTGTGTCTATGTTGAAATGGGGATAGATTATGAGGCCATATAGTTGATCCTTGATGAAGATGTCAAGAGTCTAAGTGGGGAAGATAGTAACACCCCAGGATTTGAGGCCTTAGATAATATGATCTTAAAAGGAATGATTGGACTACACATATCACCAAGGTGCATCTCTTTTCAGGAAGCCAATCACTAAAGAACTTTGTGGTTAACCGTGCTCAACCCAGAGTAGTACTAGGATGTGTGACCATTTGAGAAGTTTATCCTGGCTTGCAACATGAGTGAAGACAAAGCACACAGTTAAGGCTAGTGGTGGTTTGTGGGGCCATCCATCATTCTTAAAACTATTCTAGAGCTGTGGGCAGTGGGCACGGGAGTTACAAATGATGTCTTGCTAGATACCACTCATTTATTATGATGACATAAGTTGGCTATGTACACTCAGTGCCAACTTAACATGGAACCTATAGGGTCACACACATAGGATGCACCTACAATAGGATTTTCTCCATGAATGATGTTTAACTTGACTACTAAAGTGTTTACATAATCAATTTAAACAACAATGGTTGAAAATTAACTGACAGGACTGTTTACTGACTGGTTCAACTGTTGAACCAATAAATTCAAGTTCCAGGTCAATTTAAACCAGCATTGGCAATTAAAACTCTGAAACAACTGATTCAATAAGTGAACTGATCAGTTCAGATCTGCGAACTAATTGGTTCAGATTGTGAACCGACCGTTTAGTTGATTAATATGATTGGATCAACAATTGATGCTAACATCATGTTGTGCATTGATGGGATATTAAATTCTAATGCAACTGCTAATAGGAAACATAGTGAAATGACCGGTTCAAGGGTTGAACGAATCAACTCAAGTGTGAACTGACCAGTTCATTGATGAACCAACCAATTCATGGTTTTTAACATCTAGAAAATTCATGAAATTTCTTCTCTTAACACCTTCTCAGACTAGAACTCCTGAACGTAACTCCTATAAATAGAGGGGTAGTCGAGGCTTTCTAGAGAACCAACAATAAGCTATAAATATTGTTGTCTTCTCACAGTTGTGGTAACGTGAGAACATGAGCAAGTCCTACCCGCAAAGAGAGGGGTATGAAGGGAGAGGCAATTGGGATAGCATGTCAATGCTAGCACATTGACTAAAAGGGAGAACTCCTTGTCTGTTCATCTAGAATGACACGATTTCTTGGTAGTCTGTGTAGACTAATATCGAGTCAAGGATGTGGTTTCCACCCACTAGGAGGACACATTCAATCGTCATCTATGGTGATCAACCAGGAGGCTGGTGCTAATGTTGTCTAGGTACAACTTCGAGAAAGGAGCACACTGCAATAAAGGATAGTTGTTGTACTTTCTATGGGACCAGGTATAAACCTTGCAACCCTTTTTCACATTACATATTTGTTGATGTAATATATTGTCTAAGGGGAATATAGTAGTAAATTTTTTATTTCCCTTGTTGTATCTGATGCCATATTTCCCAACACAACCGACCTAGATGATGGGTTGCCTAATCACTCAATGTCAAAAAATCATCAGTCTTTGTTACTTTGGGTGACCTTCCCATCAACCAATCAGCAGGGCAAACCACCTGATCCAGGGTTCGTCCTGGGAGTGCTTAGGGATGGGCAGGTTGGTTAGCTGACCAGAAGATCTGGTCACCCATCAGCATGTCTAAAAGTATTGTTAAACTCCAATTTGATGTGAACTTTCTCTTGATCTTGAAATGAGCTTGGGGATGGAATCATGCATTTTTTTGGACTTGAAGTGCGCTTTTATCTACAAAATAGCAAGAAAATCAGTCAATATGTCACTATTATAGAATACAAACAAAAAATGATGAAAAGTAAGAAAAAGATGATGAATTGGTAAGTTAACTGAGTAAAACTAAACTTGAAATAGAAATGAAAAGGTGATGAATTTGCATTCATCAAACTACCTTGAACTTTTATGTTTCTCATTCTCAAGCAAAACATAATCAAGAAACCTGAAAAATAATACTACTAGCTTGTCATTCTCTCTTTCATAATATCACTTGGTTTCCTACAACTAAACATGGCCAAGCAACCCCAATTTCCTAGAATCATAAAAATTTTAGCTTCAAATCCCCTACATTTACTTCACACTCACAAACAAGTTTCCATATCAAAACATATGCATCACAATCGTGATAACAATGGTGTCTCAAAAGGTTCCCCATATTCCTATGAGATTTGCACAAGTACATAGTTCAGGTACAATGAGTAGTACTTTTGGAGTGATTTTTGCTCCATAAGAGAAAATTGGTGTGAATGGAGGTATGGAAGGGAGGATTTTAAATCTCTACTCTATTTGACTCGAGATTGCTTTATTTATGCTATAAATACACTGCTTGGAATATTTGTGTGCACATTGGCATCTTTTAATTATGGTACGCCCCTATTACATATGAGGGGTATGGAAGAAGTGGAGATATGGGAGAAAGAGTGCCACCCCAAACTTATAATTTGGCACTTTCTTTTTGGCTTTTTGGTTGGTTAATTTTTGGCAGATGATGGGTATGAAGATGGTGGAAGAAGTCTAGAAAATGATGAACTTGTGCATCTCATATTTTAGAATTTTGAGCAAAGGAACAAACAGAATACCAGCTTAATCACATCATATATATTGCAAGATAATGATAATTCCACAAGAAGCTTATGTTGATCAACGTAGAGACATGCTAAAATTTGATTCCTTCGAATCCCATATGACTTTCCATCATCTCTCGTCAGTGATATTATTCATGGTTGTTGGGGATAAGAAGGTTCTAGCAATGGAAATTGAGATTTATTTCTTCAACAATGATTTGTTTCACTTAATAGAGGTACATTGCTGATTTTTCAATTTAAAATGCGAATAGAAAACAAATATGGGATGACTAGATAAAGGTCGATTATTTGAAACAAACATGAATTTTCTAAAAGAAAAATAGGAAACAAGTGCAATGCCAAACTAGCAGGAAAATGACAAAAAAAGGGGAAGAAATTGAGGGTGGAATGAAAAAATACCACCCACTTTCCACATTCAACTTAAAAATTTACTTGTCCTTGAGAAAACTCTAAATATAGAATACAAGGGAAGAAAAATCACTAGAAGTGCCACCAGTTGCCATGATTGTTGGGCTACGGTGGTTGTTATGGAGGTGGAGGTTGGCCTTGGAATACCAAGTTGGTCTACCGGACCAATCCTAGATTGAGGGATGTCTAGGGGGCTCCTCATGGGATGGATAAATGTAGTAGCTTCCCCAATATTGATAATAGGGGAAGGATATGTCTATGTAGTGTTATAATTAGGGTAGTGAGTGCATGCTGGCTTGTAGTCTCCTCAGTCTACATGTCGATCCTCATGCACTCTCTACATCAGGTACATGTGGCTGAGATGGTATCCCCAGTGCTACTGCTCCCACTCCATGTGAGGCTGGGTGTCCTGAATCTGGTACAATTACTGCTAGAGGTCAGTGAAGTCAGAGAGCCCATATGGCTCTATAATCTCAAGCATGTGATGCTTCATGTGACGTATAGAAGGGGAAGGGGAAGTGGGAGAGATAGACTCCTCATCATTTTTGTACATGGAGGCATCGCATCTTTCAGATATTGTCATAGAAACTACACCCTTGATGAGTGGATGCTCCCTTATGTAACACTATATGTGCGCACCCAAGTCAGTGAGGACATTAATGAGGCTTGCCACTAAAAATATGCATGAGTAGGTAGTGCAAGTACAACTCGATTGTCTCTAAATAGCAAGTGGAATATGTCATCCTCCTTGGAAATTGTTAGGTTCCTAGAATCCATCAAATAATTGATATCTATCAAGTGTGAATATTTTTTAGTCATCATGATGTAGGGGATTTGGGTGTAGCATGAGTATCTTGATATGGTGTGATGACACTTTCCTAGAAAAACTCGAAGCTTTTGTACCGGTCTTACAGATTGTGCATATGCTATATGAGTGCAATACCCCAACTGTGGAGCTCTTCATTCAGTAGACACCACAGGAAGTAAGAGTTCAATGTGGAGATAATGTTAGGTGAGCTAGTTAATCCAAATCTGGCGCATGCAATAATGTAACAAAGGTAGCGAACTATCGGGCTATGGATGAATGAAGCATTGGTGCCATGTAGGAAGAGGAAATGGTTTGGTGGTTTTAGCCCAGAACTTATCAGTCTTGTAATTCTTTGATGGGTGGTTGTAATTATCTTTAATGCACTTCACCTACCATTGCTTTTTGGAATCAAAAATGATGGAGGTGTTGTAACGACGGTCGCCAAACTGACAGACAAATCATTACTAATTAAGCGGAATAAACCGAATCAGCGGATTAAAAAAATCACTAAAAATTAAAACCATTTTTGCAAGGAGATCCTTGTCTAGAAAACTTTTACTGAAATATCCAAAACTCATACATATCATAATTTACATTGTACAACATTGTTCCATCTCATCTCGAGGACATCATATAACAGTTGTTCTATCAAAACACATACTAGAGCATCACAAAACCTCGAGGCATTCAAGCCAAAATCTCAGATCATTCATGAAACCAGTACGAGCCAACTCCAAGGACCTGAGAGTACAGAGACGACACATAGGACTTCTATCTACAAGACACGACAGACAATACACTCAACCCGAGCTGTCACTACTGTCCCTATTGTTGTTGATGTACCTCTGTAGTATGGTCTCTACCTCCTCGTCTGGGTCCACCTAAAAAAAATGTGGATCCCACGGGGTAAGACAATTGTCCCAGCGAGAGATATAAATCTCTGTCGACCATATTATTATCATAGATTAAGCATTTATAAACTGAGAAGAGGTTCTTTTTATATTAACATGCAGGATAAATCATTGTATGAATAGAATAAAGTAATCTCCTTTCTTAAGGAGGACATTACATTTACCCATGGTAAAGTTATAAATCATCTATCTTCTTTGCAAGGAATGTAAAGAGCATAAATAACATCTATCAACTAAGATGTATAACTGAAGTACGCATCAATCAATGTTTTCCATATTCGATCCTTAAGCAGATATGCTACACGGCTGATTACATTTTACAATCACACTTATGCCCTGAGGAGATGAGGTATACCGCTCATACTCCAAGCGACCACTACGAAGTCAAAATCGGTACCATACAAGGTCAATGACAGAGCGGCTACCAAGACCTCCCTTGTCTCAGTCAGTACGAGACCACAGGCAGGACATCTTGTGTCACTGCTAAATAGCTTTCCAGGGTATACTGGCAACTTCACTATAGAGTTACAGGGGCAGCTGCACTCTCTTCAGAATCAAGAGATTTTATGTTTATCTATATTCGCACCCATCACCCCCACATATTCAAAAATATGCGTTCATCGGGTTATGTCGTGGAGCAACCTATTTCACCATTCAGCAAATCCTGACGCTGATGGATCTATGGTCAGGGCACTACATGATGAGATTCCACTTGGCTAATTAAGTACATTACTATATTCTTTTAGCATCGTTCAAGTTTTCAAACATGAATTATTATGACAAATGTTTCAAAGAAAAGAATAATACATCTATCAAGTACTTTTCAAATCTTTAGAACACATATAACATTTAGGATCTCAATCCCTTATCACATTATTGAGAATTTCTTATCTCTTAACATTATCATCATCATGATTGATAGATCTGGGTATTCAAACCCTGAGTTCATCACAGAACATTGTTAATACCTCTAGGTCCTCAGACCAAGGTATACATGATACTTGTTATACAAGCATCTCACGTGTCTCACAAGGCGCATTAAACATTTTGTCGCCTCTCACTAGGCAAAAAATTATCACATGGGTCACAAGGCCATTCCACATCTTGTCACCTCTCACTAGGCAACAACTTATTCACATGACTCCCAAGGCCATTCATCATTATACTTTTATATAAGTATTTAACATGCCTTACAAGGCTTATGCAATAAGAGAATTACATCCTTCCCATCATTAGGGTTAGGGTTTCCCTTAAGAGCTGAATAGGGTTTCATGTTCATATTATTAATCCAAACCCTAATTCATTTCTCCACACATCTAGGAGTATGCATTGATATCATAAGTATTCAATCATAGTTATATATTCTCATCATTTATCATTAAATGATTATCAACACAATGTATGAGTTTCTCTCTCATCCTTACCAGAATGTGATTACATCATTCTTTATTAACTTGGCTTAACCCTTCCTCAAGGTATATTAGCCTACACTTATTAAAGTTCTTTAAACTCATTACATCTCAATGTAACAAATGACATAACACACTTCATGTATTACTCATCCAAGTATTTTGGATTTGAGGTGCATCAAGGTATATCAACTTTGAGGTACTAAATGTGATATTTATCATGTCTTGATCTATCACTTCCCTCATCACAATTAACTTACTTAAGTTCATCAATTATCTTGTATTAGGGTATTTCCCATCCTAATACTTTATGCACTAACTCATCACATTTATCATGTAGTGTATTGGTCATAAGTCACATATTTGAATTGTCCAACCATCATCAATTGATATGGACTTATCTCAGATTGAAGCATTGTTGATATAAAGTTGTCCATTATCAATCACTTTAGGTGTTTCACCTATCAAGGTATTAGCCACACCATTACTTGGTATTATACTCATCACTCCTAAAAGTGTTTGCCCTCACCTTTACAAAGTGTATCAAGTTGGAGGTGTGCATATATTCACCATATTGGGTTGTAGATGTATAGACACCACCATATCAAGTTGGAGGTGTATAAGCACTCACCATATCAGGCTAGAGGTGTATGAACACCATCCATATCGAGCTAGAGGTGTATGAACACCATCCATATCGGGCTAGAGGTATATGAACACCATCCATATCAGGTTAGAGGTGTTTGTATGTGTGACCCATGTCGTGCATGAGGTATTAAACCATCACCATGTTGGGCTAGAGGTGCATCCAATCACCATATCGGGTGGTTCACCATCTAGGGTTGGTCGTGATGGGTTAGGGTTTTCCATATCGGGCTCAACCCAATATATTCATCTTATTTCCTCCTTCAAGGGTACCATACTATCTTAAGGATGAGTAATAGGTTAAACAATTGGTTAAACTCTTCTCAACCCATTACACAAGTCGATAGGAGTGAAGGGCACCAAGCCATATCAGGCTACACCATCCAATGTTGGGTTGCAACACCCATGTCGGGTTAGGGTTGGTTGTGATGGGCACATGGTACATGTCTGTGTCGCCCATGGTGTTTAAGAGGTATCAATTCATTACCATGTCAGGCTAGACATCAACTCGGGGTGGCCGTGATGGGCTACATGTCATCTCGATTTGTGTATCGGGCTACCATATCGTGCAATAGAACTTACTACTCTTCACTCATATCGGGATACCCAAATTAGGGTTTCATATCAACTTACAAGTATACATTTAACCTTGTCTCATGCACGGAGTCTATACTTGACTTCCTATCATGCAAGCATATCGTGCAAGCATATTGGGAAAAATATATCGTGCAAGTCATGCCCATATCGGGTTAGAGCTACTTGTGTATATGCTTGAACCCGATATCACTTTTACAAAGTGACACCATCTTCTTCAAGCTTTATACCTCCATTATAACAGTTATAGTTCATGAAAATAGGTCTAAGAAACTACTAGAACTCACAATTTCATCAACTATTTAAAGAAATTTTAGAATTAAAAGTAATTCATTAAGTGTAGCAATTTAGGTGATGAATAATAACATGGTTGAGTTCAAGTTATATAACCCGCCTTAAGAACAACTTCAAAGCTCCAATCTCCAAAGATCCACGTTCCTAAGGTTGAATATGACTTTATCAAAAGTCCAAGGCTCGTTCACAACTCCTTCATATACAAGGAATCACCATGGATAAGCAATTGGTGAAGAAGAAAAGAAAGGAAGATCAAAACCCTAAAATCATGCTTCAATCCAAGGTTGAAGATGATCATGACCTCGGCTTAGGGTTAAGTATTGAGATCCTTCTTGCTCTAGCACCTTTGTATGATACCTCACAACCCTTTAATGATATGCCACCACTTGTGGCCGATATCCCCCTCACTTGTGGCTAAAAACACTTCACAATGGCCGATATCACCCTTCTTGGTCAATATCACCCTACTTGGGCGATATGATTTTGCTATGGGAGATACCAAAGGCCCATGCACAATACCACATCACTCCTGCACGATACAGGGACCCTATGCACGATACCTTAGGGAAGGAGGGTGGTAAGATCCGAAAATTCCACTAAGGGGTGAAACTAGGGGTATATATACTTGTTGTTCATGAACGAGTGTAAAAATGAGGTGTCATCAATTTGAGCTAGTAGGTGCCACGTGTCCATGCATGGGTGACACATGTACATGCATGAATCAAAATTTATCTTGACATGCAAAACAGTTGAGGGTAACCTAGGGATGTATTTTCGTCCATTATTGATCCCTTTGAATAAACTATATCAACAAAATCACCACTTTATTCACAACCTGATACAACTTTTCTAAGGAAGTTGTAAATCGATACACTTCACCTCCTTGAGGTTCTTTTCACGTCATGGGCTTTTCAAAGAGTCCACAAAACGATATGAGACTCCTACTTTGGCTCCTTGGCCGATAGGCACTCATATATAAGCTTTTCAACTTGATACAACTCAAGTTAAGGTTTCATATTCAACCCTTTTCTTGGTCATTTCATCACCAAGATTACCATCACTCATGATTGATTCAAACATGGTGTCTCATTCATTATCTCTCCTCTAAATTATAAATATAGGAAGTAGGGACGCTCTAGATGTGGTAATTTGCATATCAACCCTATATTTTGGGTAAATTACAATTTGTACCAAAATTGGTGCACAAGGTACTAACATTATTCAAACATGTTCAAACTTGTAATTTAGGCTTTCCACAAGACACCACTTAGAATATTTCTCTCTCTTATGATGCTAAAACGCTTAAGGCATGTTCGACGTGTTACAATTTGCAATATAGCCCCTCATCTTGGGTAAATTGTATTTTGATCCAAAATAAAGGAACATTGCTCAAACAACATTCAATCAAGACCAAACTTGGCACATAAGTGCGTCACATGATAACAAAACACCTTAGAGGATTATATTAAAGTTCTAAGCAACTTTATTAGCCAAAAAAATAGGGTTACCTCATAACCCAGGTCAAGGTCCTTACAAGTTATAAACCCCTAACAAAGATTTCGTCCCCGAAATCCCAGGTAAAGGGAGACAGGTATTATTTATTCATTATATCATCAAGTCTCCACATAACATCTTAATGTCATGGAGATGCCATAGAACTTCGATCAGCACAAAGTTCTTCCACACAGGGTTATCATTTGAATCTATCATATATATATTCATCTGCCTCTTCATTATTGACTTGCAGTATATATATTGTGTCAGGTACCACCTTCTATATCAAAGAAGTGTTATTCATATTTTGAATGATTCAGGTGTCAAACCCCACTTAGTTTTTAACATTTCTTTTTCATGGAGAGATTATGGTTATGTTTTGTCACCCACTTGGGACTACAGGTCTTATCATACATTTTTAGCTTTGATAAGCTTTTCTCAAATGATTCTACAATTATTCCTTCAATTAGTACATCCTTATCGATTTTATGTTTATGCATAGCATAAACCCCTAACATATGATGTCCATACTATTTTATGTAACTAGACTGATTTCACAGTTGGCCATTCCAGGTAACCAACATAAATCATCTGATTAGGGTTATGCTTTTACTTTCCCATAGCACATGATACTTCTTAGATACCAGAATTCCTTACCTTGGCATCTGTCACATGTGTTGAAAACACGTCACATCCTCATCATTTTCATTTCTCGATTGTTATTACCAAGGCCACACATATAAAAGGATCTTTCTTTCATCTTGGGACATTATTTGTTACACATATCTTTATCTTGGAACCAAAGTCCAAGACAAATTGATACTTTTCTAAGTATTGATCAATGGATAATTTCTAATCCATGCACATCAAGTGTCATAGTACTCACTTGATTGCCATGTCCCTAAAAGGAGAGAACACAAAGAAACATATTCCTCTTATCACCCCATCATCACCCAGGGTTGTTTATCAAAGAGAAGAGATTACATATCCTCTGATTATTGCATGAACTTTCAATGTTCATGAGTCACTTACTCTTGTTTCATCCTATCAGCATAGGAATTATAAGGATGATTACATGTCATCACTCCTTTCTTTGTTATTGTCTAAAATTTTGTGATTTTATCACATTTTCCATTTCCACATCATGGGAAAAGATCTTTACTATTCACACAGACTTTATCAAATAGGGATCATCTCCCTTGTTTTCATTCTCTTTTCATGAGGATTATATTCTTTTACTTCGTCATGCACACAGATTGATCTAAGATCATCTCAGATTCCATTTGCTACACTTAGGATGTGATACAAATGTACATACCATATTTTTAGATTCATTATACTCACTAGATTGTCTCAAAATGACCACTTGATCAGAGTAATCAGAAAGATAACAATCTAAGAGTTCCATACTCACCTTATCTTCAATAGTTGAATACCTGGCCAGGGTATACAAGTATTGAGATTAGGTAGTATGCACTTTGTGTACTATCATATTCCTTACTTTTTGTATCATCACAAATACATGATTTAACATTCCTGGATTTTCTCCAGGCATCACTTTTATATCTCATCCTCTTTCACACATATAAGAGCAATTATAGAACATTTAAAAGAATACTGAATAGTATATAAATTCTAGTTCTCATCATTTCTTCCCTATGTCCTTATAGGACAATCAATAGGGAAATCCATAATAGCAATCCTTCTTATGATTATCAGATAACATCAAGATAAGGCATATCAAAATGAAAAAGCTCTATCTGAGTGTTACCCCCCCCCCCCGCGGTCATCTACCGCTTCAGGTTGACTCAACACATAGAGTCTAGCTATTTCATGTTGTTGCTCTTGCATTTTTACACTATTGGGCTATGACTTTCGTAAGCCCAGTCGAGTCTACCTCGGTTGTTGAGTCATTTCCTCCCTTCTTTTTAAACAAAAGGGTTTAGTATTTTCAACATGTCCATATCTATAACATGTCTTATCCCCGTACCATGGTCTTATCGGTCTTATTACTGATGTAGAAGCTAAGTCAGGAGTTCTTACAGGTCGAAGGTTAAGACCTTTTCCTTTACTTAGTGGCTACTCCCCTGGTGGACTAGGAATTTATTGCACTGGTGGAACGAAAAACCTTGGCTTTTTAGAACAACTAGGCAAATTCTCTTGAATTGTAATGACATTTCCTTAATTCTCAGCTTATTGCCCCTTCTCGGGTACTGCCATCACAGATATACTATCTGTCTAAACTTATGGTGGAGTCTACTTTATCGCCGTATGTTAATCTTTCCCACATTTTCCAATGTTCCAACATGACTATGTCATTTAGGAACCCTTTCAAAGCACAAAGTTTCTGTATTGAGGACTGGTAACCTATGTTGTAATGCTAGTATCCAGTTTACTATATGCATCATTGTTGTCCTAACTTGCCCATCAAGAGCATAAAAAGTAGGATTCTCTATCTCAATTGGATCATGATAGGAATTCTTAGGCACTCATTCTTTTCTTTCCTGATCCCTTACACCTCTTCCTGGTGCAACAACATTGCTTTCAGCAATGTGTCCCTCGTGTTCTCCAGTAATTTTCAAACTTCACCCTTTCTTCTGCATAAGAAGAAGTCACTATAGGGTATACTGGAGGACACTAACACAGACTCAACACCTTTTAGTCCTATGTCTCTGTAGACTCAGCGAACCTTAAGCTCTGATACCAAAACGTGTAATGACGGTCGCCAAACTGACAGACAAATCGTTACTAATTAAGCAGAATAAACATAAACAGTGGATTAACAAAAATCACTAAAAATTAAAACCATTTTTGCAAGGAAATACTTGTCCAGAAAACTTTTACTGAAAGATCCAAAACTCATACATATCATAATTTACATTGTACAACATTATTCTATCTCATCTAGAGGACATCATATAACAGTTGTTCTATTAAAACACATACTAGAGCATCACAAAACCTCGAGGCATTCAAGCCAAAATCTCAGATCATTCATGAAACCAGTATGAACCAACTCCAAGGACCTGAGAGTACAGAGACGACACATAGGACTTCTATCTACAAGACACGATAGATAGTACACTCAACCTGAGTTGTCACTGTTATCCCTGCTACAGTTGATGTACCTCTACAGTATGGTCTCTACCTCCTCGTCTGCGTCCACCTAAAAAATGTGGATCCCATGGGGTGAGACAATTGTCCCAGCGAGAGATATAACTCTCCACTGACCATATTATTATCATATATTAAGCATTTATAAACTGAGCAGAGGTTCTTTTTATATTAACATGCAGGATAAATCATTGTATGAACATAATAAAGTAATATCCTTTCTTAAGGAGGACATTACATTTACCCATGGTAAAGTTATAAATCATCTATCTGCTTTGCAAGGAATGTAAAGAGCATAAATAACATCTATCAACTAAGATGTACAACTGAAGTACGCATCAATTAATGTTTTCTATATTCGATTGTTAAGCAGATATGCTACACGACTGATTACATTTTACAATCACACTTATGCCATGAGGAGATGAGGTATACCGCTCATACTCCAACCAACCACTGTGAAGTCAAAATCGGTACCATACAAGGTCAATGACAGAGCCAACTGCCAAGACCTCCCTTGTCTCGGTCAGTATGAGACCACATGTAGGACATCTTGTGTCACTGCTAAATAGCTTTCCAGGGTATATTGGAAACTTCGCTATAGAGTTGCAGGGGCAGCTGCACTCTCTTCGAAATCAAGAAATTTTATGTTTATCTCCACACAAATCTGGTATTCATCATCATCGGGAGATTTGTGATACATCCATCCCGACACATATAATGAAGGATTGAGAGATCTCATGTTTATCTCACGTCAATCCCACATTAGGGCGTAAGGATATTCGCACCCATCGCCCCCACATATTCAAAAATATGCGTTCATCGGGTAATGTCGCGGAGCAACCCGTTTCACCATTCAGCAAATCCTGACGCTGATGGATCTATGGTCAGGGCACTACATGATGAGATTCCACTTGGTTAATTAGGTACATTACTGTATTCTTTTAGCATCAGTCAAGTTTTCAAACATGAATTATTATGAAAAATGCTTCAAAGAAAATAATAATACATTTATCAAGTACTTTTCAAATCTCTAGAACACATATAACATTTAGGATCTCAATCCCTTATCACATTATTGAGAATTTCTTATCTCTTAACATTATCATCATCATCATTTCTATATCTGGGTATTCAAACCCTGAGTTCATCACAGAACACTGTTAATACCTCTAGGTCCTCAGACCAAGGTATACATGATACTTGTTATACAAGCATCTCACATGGATCACAAGGCCTATTAAACATTTTGTCACCTCTTACTAGGAAACAAATTATCACATGGCTCACAAGACCATTCCACATCTTGTCACCTCTCACTAGGAAACAACTTATTCACATGGCTCCCAAGGCCATTCATCATTATTCTTTTTATGCAAGTATTTAACATGCCTTACAAGGCTTATGCAATAAGAGAATTACATCCTTCCCATCATTAGGGTTAGGGTTTCCCTTTATAGATGAATAGGGTTTCATGTTCATATTATTAATCCAAACCCTAATTCATTGCTCCACACATCTAGGAGTATACATTGATATCATAAGTATTCAATCATACTTATTTATTCTCATCATTTATCATTAAATGATTATCAACACAAGGTATGAGTTTCTCTCTCATCCTTACCAGAATGTGATTACATCATTCTTTATTAACTTGGCTTAACCCTTCCTCAAGGTATATTAGCCTACACTTATTAAAGTGCTTTAAACTCATTACATCTCAATGTAACAAATGACATAACACACTTCATGTGTTACTCATCCAAGTATTTTGGATTTGAGGTGCATCAAGGTATATCAACTTTGAGGTACTAAATGTGATATTTATCATGTCTTGATCTATCACTTCCCTCATCATAGTTAACTTACTTAAGTTCATCAATTATCTTGCATTAGGGTATTTCCCATCCTAATACTTTATGCACTAACTCATCACATTTATCATGTAGTGTATTGGTCATAAGTCACATATTTGAATTGTCCAACCATCATCAATTGATATGGACTTATCTCATATTGAAGCATTGTTGATATAAAGTTGTCCATTATCAATCACTTTAGGTGTTTCACCTATCAAGGTATTAGCCACACCATTACTTGGTATTATACTCGTCACTCCTAAAAGTGTTTGCCCTCACATTTACAAAGTGTCTCAGGTTGGAGGTGTTCATATATTCACCATATTGGGTTGTAGATGTATAGACACCACCATATCGGGTTGAAGGTGTATGAGCACTCACCATATTAGGCTAGAGGTGTATAAACACCATCCATATCGAGCTAGAGGTGTATGAACACCATCCATATCGGGCTAGATGTGTATGAACACCATCCATATCAGGCTAGAGGTATATGAACACCATCCATATCAGGCTAGAGGTGTTTGTATGTGTGACCCATGTCGTGCATGATGTATTAAACCATCACCATGTTAGGCTAGAGGTGCATCCAATCACCATATCGGGTGGCTCACCATCTAGGGTTGGTCTTGATGGGTTAGGGTTTGCCATATCGGGCTCAACCCAATATATTCATCTTATTTCCTACTTCAAGGGTACCATCCTATCTTAAGGATGAGTAATAGGTTAAACAATTGGTTAAACTCTTCTCAACACATTACACAAGTCGATAGGAGTGAAGGGCACCAAGCCATATCAGGCTACACCATCCAATGTTGGGTTGCAACACCCATGTCGGGTTAGGGTTGGTTGTGACTGGCACATGGTACATGTCTGTGTCGCCCATGATGTTTAAGAGGTATCAACTCATTACCATGTTGGTCTAGACATCAACTAGCGGTGGCCATGACAGGCTACATGTCATCTCGAGTTGTGTATCGGCCTACCATATCGTGCAATAGCACTTACTACTCTTCCCTCATATCGGGATACCCAAATTAGGGTTTCATATCAACTTACAAGTATACATTTAACCTTGTATCATGCATGGAGTCTATACTTGACTTCCTATCATGCAATCATATCGTGCAATCATATTGGACAAAATATATTGTGCAAGTCATACCCATATCGGGTTAGAGCTACTTGTGTATATGCTTGAACCCGATATCACTTTTACAAAGTGACACCATCTTCTTCAAGCTCTAGACCTCCGTTCTAATAGTTATAGTTCATGAAAATAGGTATAAGAAACTACTAGAACTCACAATTTCATCAACTATTTAAGGAAATTTCGGAATTAAAAGTAATTCATTAAGTGTAGCAATTTAGGTGATGAATAATAATATGGTTGAGTTCAAGTTATATAACCCGCCTTAAGAACAACTTCAAAGCTCCAAGCTCCAAAGTTCCACGTTCCTAAGGTTGAATATGACTTTATCAAAAGTCCAAGGCTCGTTCACAACTCCTTCATATACAAGGAATCACCATGGGTAAGCAATTGGTGAAGAAGAAAAGAAAGGAAGATCAAAACCCTAAAATCATGCTTCAATCCAAGGTTGAAGATGATCATGACCTCACCTTAGGGTTAAGTATTGAGCTCCTTCTTTCTCTAGCACCTTTGCACGATACCGCACAACCCTTGCACGATATGCCACCACTTGTGGCTGATATCCCCCTCACTTGTCACTAAAAACACTTCACTATGGCTGATATCACCCTTCTTGGTCGATATCACCCTACTTGGGTGATATGATCTTGCTATGGGAGATACCCAAGGCCCATGCACAATAACACATCACTCCTACATGATTCAGGGACCCTATGCATGATACCTTAGGGAAGGAGGGTGGTAAGATCTGAAAATTCCACTAAGGGGTGAAACTAGGGGTATATATACTTATTGTTCATGAAGGAGTGTAAAAATGAGGTGTCATCAATTTGAGCTAGTAGGTGCCACATGTCCATGCATGGGAGACACGTGTACATGCATGCATCAACATTTATCTTGACATGAAAAATAGTTGAGGATAACCTAGGGATGGATTTTCGTCCATTACTTATCCCTTTGAATAAAATATATTAATAAAATCACCACTTTATTCACAACCTGATACAACTTTCCTAAGGAAGTTGTAAACCGATATACTTCACCTCCTTGAGGTGCTTTGCACGTCATGGGCTTTTCCAAGAGTCCACAAAACGATATGAGACTCCTACTTTGGCTCCTTGGCCGATAGGCACTCATATATAAGCTTTTCAACTTGATACAACTCAAGTTAAGGTTTCATATTCAACCCTTTTCTTGGTCATTTCATCATCAAGATTACCATCACTCATGATTGATTCAAACATGGTGTCTCATTCATTATATCTTCTATAAATGATAAATACATGAATTAGGGACACTCTAGAGGTGGTAATTTGCATATCAACCCTATATTTTGGGTAAATTACAATTTGTACCAAAATTGGTGCACAAGGTACTAACATTATTCAAACATGTTCAAACTTGGAATTTAGGTTTTCCACAAGCCACCACTTAGCATATTTCTCTCTATTATGATGCTAAAACACTTAAGGAATGTTCAACATGTTAAAAGTTGCAATATAGCCCCTCATCTTGGGTAAATTGCATTTTGGTCCAAAATAAAGGAACATTGCTCAAACAGCATTCAATCAGGACTAAACTTGGCACATAAGTGTGTCACATGATAACAAAACACCTTAGGGGATTATATTAAAGTTATAAGCAACTTTATTATCCAAAAAATAGGGTTACCTCATAACCCAGGTCAGGGTCCTTACAGGAGTGGTCATCATCATCCAATGAATGCTCCTCCCCGGATATGTGGAAGGAGTTCATGTACTCCCGGTTGTTGATGAAATGATTCGCAAAGGAAGCAAGAAACTTCAACGTGAGTTCCTGGAAAACCAACTACACGGGTAAGGAGAAATTGGAAATGCATGTCCGATGGACAACGTGCATCATAGACTCCTAGATGCCTAAAATCTGGAATGTCATTGGCCACACATAGTGTGTCAGTTGTACCCTGATGGCCTCCATGGCCTTGTGCCTCTTTTGGTTATCAGCAATGAGAAGGGCATTGTACTTGGCTGGTAGGGGAACAATGCATGTGTGGAAGGCAACCTTGTGGCTTACCCCCAAGTTGAGGTGGTGGCAAGGTTGGCTGGTAGTATAAGTGCACAGTTGAGCGTCAATGTCATCAATTAGATACTCAATAATAATCATTTCTCTCTTCATATCCTCCATAAGAAGGTTCTCCTTATGTTCCATTTTTTAGAGGGGGCGTGTTGTATGCAGAATTCCGCTCCTAGGTGTGGATACCATCGGTCAGTCATGTGGAATGGGATTGGGGTAGAGGTGTAATTTTCATCTTCTCCTTTTCCTTGGCCTTTTGAGAGTGAAAGCATTTCATCTTATGTAGGAGAACACAACCAAACCCCTTGATTGGGTGGTCAAAGGAGCCTCCTCATGTTTTTAGGCATATTGGTACCTATTGGGCTTGGTTGGGTGAGCAAATGATATGATCATGTGATCTAAAGGAATCCTTTTCTTGTTGTTGAGTGATGATCAAGTGATCATTTGTGGTACTCGCTCAATTAGGAATGATACACTATCTTCTAATGAAAGTGGATCAGGTGACCATAAGTACTGGTGGGGTGTTCATATGTTCTTTGTACTTCTTGTAAATCATTGGTCAGGTGATCAGATGAAGGTGGTCAGCCAATTCAAGGAGTTAAAGGGAATTTCTAAAGTGCCAGGATTGGGCAAGTAGGAGTATGGTCGGGCATCTAGAAGACGTCTTTCAGCAATTAGGGGTGGGGCTTTGTAGAGTAAGTAACAGATGTAGTCAGTTGATCAAGGATTGGAACAGTGTCTGGGTGAAGAAAATGGTGGGTTGATAATGTTACACAGTCAATCTAGTGTCTTCACTTTGGGCAAATGGCATGTGGCATCGATATTGGGCAAAATGGTGAGTTGGGATCATTGTTGGTGTGCTTGAGGTTGGGCGAGTTGCTGCTTGTGGGGTATGCCAAATGGTGAGGGAAGGACAGCAATGGTGCTCAGGCAGATTGTTGGTCATCAACCAGCCACAGCTGTTGTGATCGTACAATCTTGTTGCAAAAAAGTAGTGTTAGCAAGCAGCTCAAGGAAGATAATAGGGGCGCCAGTCTCTAGGGCAAGGGAAAATTTGAGGGTGATGCCAACTATCTTACCCCTAGCCCTGATTATAAAGTTGAGGCTATAATGATTGAGTGACCTAAATTGCCCAAATTAGGTGATCGAGATCTTCACATCATAGAAGCTAAGAAGTTGGTTGGGCAATCCCATCATAATGGATCTATCGATCATCTCGAAGTGATTCTCTAAACCTCTTCGGGTTATTTGGTTGATCATTGTACATTGACAATCAAATAGAAGGTGTCTAGTGATTACTGACAACTTCAACCACCCCTTAGTCATTATATCTAGAGTTGAGGTCAATTTATCCCATGCGTATCCATGATTTTAGAGACTTACTGGTAAATTTGATCAACACACTAGTCACAAAATCAGCTAGTTTTTTTAATCGATCGCATTGATTATTTTGAGTCCAATAGCTTATGACATTTCCAGACATTGTGGTCACCCAAACTGGTGAAGTGATTGGGCTATCTGTACTATAGAGAGAAGCACCCACTATAGATAGATTAGTTGAATAGAGGAGTTGGTCGAGTGATCATCCTATAGAAGAGTTCCTAGGAAAATTTTGCCATCATGATCAACCGATCTTCTTGTCTAGTCAGTCGATCACGAGTTAGTAGGATCTCTATCATCTTGTGAGCAAAAAATACAACTAAAATTATATCATTAAAGTGTTAGACTACAAATGTAAGTATGGAAATGATAAAATGGGATGCAAACAAATCCTAGTGAGAAAAATCAAAATCTAAATTAGATAATCATTGGGTTGCATCTAGACAAGAACCTTATCTAACATTGTGGCTCGACACCTGGTTCCTTATATTGTTACTGGGCTGACAAAAGGAAGTGGAGATGCTTCCTTTTCTATAATATCTTCAATAGTGATGTATCTCTTTAGCGGTGGTCATTTGCAACAAATGCTCCCTTAATCTTGTTCCACAATACAAATGCACCATGTGGGTACATCAACTTCATGAGTTATGTCCCATGCCATCTATATTGGAGCTTCTCAAGACACTGTCTCAAGCGGAAGTTTTAGAGAAAAACTTGATCTCTCACCTAAATGTCTTTTTGTTTGAGGTGGACATCATGCCACATCTTGGTTCATTCCTTATAAATATGCACATTTTCATAGGAAAACAACGTAGTTCTTCTAACTTTTGCAGTTGAAGGAAGTGCTTCTCTTTGGCAAGAGAGAAATCAAAATTCTAAAATTGGATAGCCCATCCAAACTTGTGTTCCATCTCAACCGGGAGATGGCTAGATTCTCCACAAATCAATTGGAAAAAAGTAGTACCCAATGAGGTATTGAATGTAGTCTACTATGCCATAAAGGCATCACTGGCATTCAGTGCCCAATCTACTCAAGGAAGGCCTTAATTTGATGATTAGGCACTCAAGTTTTCTACTTGTTTAAGGATGGTACAATGTAGCTACTTGGTGTTGAACTCCATATCTTTTCAGTAAGAGTTCCTAAGAAATGTGACCCTCTGTCAAAGACAACAATGCGTGGTACCCCAAACCTAGGGAAGATGATATCCTTGAATAGATTCATCATGCACTGAGTCACTTTTAATAGTTTAGATTTCCACAATCCACTTGTATACATAGTCAACTATAGAAAGGATGTAGGAGTATCCATAAGAGGTAGAAAATTGACCCATGTAGTCCACACCCCACACATCAAATATCTTGACCTCCTACAAAGATGTCAAGGGCATCTCATCACGCATTGAAATGTTTCCTAATCTCTAGCACTTATCGCATAAGAGAATTTACTCATATGCATCTTTGAAAATTGTAGGCCAGTAGAAATCACACTGCAAAACTTTCAAAGCGGTCTTCGTGGCACTCACGTGGACACATGTTGGTCCCAAATGGCACTACTCAAGAATTAATTGCCCTTCTTCTTCAATTACACAACAATGGTAGATGTGGTTAGAACCAAGGAGAAGAGATATGGCTCATCCCAATAGTAGTATTTTACATAACTAAGGAACTTCTTATTTGAGTGAATGGTGTACTTGGTATGTAGGACTCCTGTAGCAAGATAGTTCATGAAATATGCAAAGCATGAAGTGTCAGGGGAGACCTTCATGATTTAATCATTAGGGAGGGAGTCATCAATGGGGTTGTCATTTTCAGGGAGATGAATGCAACTGATATGGTCATCCACCTTGTTCTTTCTTCTTCTCTTGTCACAGATCTCGAGATTGATTTATTGCATTAAGAGGATCCAGCAAATTAATCTAGACTTGGTGTCCTTTTTTTTCATCAAGTATCGAATAGATGTGTGGTCGGTATAGGCGATCACCTTGGATATGACAAGATAGGATCTAAATTTGTCAAAGTTTTAGACGATAGCAAGTAACTCTTTCTTGGTGTCAGCATAGTTTTAATGTTCTTCATCAAGAGTCTTGGAGGCGTAATAGATGATGTGATGCTTCTTGTCAATTTGTTGAACTAAGACTACCCCCAACAGCATAGTCACTAGAATCGCACATGTCTTCAAAATTTTAAGACCAATCCAATGCTTGGATGATGGGTGTGGTGGTGAAAGAATCATTCAAGATGTTGAAGCTTTCCATGCAAGTGTCATCAAAAAAGAAAATGACATATGTCAATAGAAGATTCATCATTGCCTTCACAATTCTGAATAAGTCTTTATTAAATAGTTGTAGAACTCAGTGTGTTCTAAGAAGGCACAGAATTATTTGATGTTATATGACAGTGCAAGCTTTGTAATAACTTCAATATTTTCCTTATCAGCTTCAATTTCCCTATTCCTCACTTTGTGGACAAGGATAATGCCTTCCTTCACCATGAAGTGGCACTTTCCCCAATTTAGCACTATATGTGGTTCGTCACATTTTTCTAATATCACGGATAGGTGATGAAAACAAGACTCAAAGAATCATCGTAGATGGAAAAATTGTCCATGAATAATTCCATCACGGTTTTTGTCAATCCTACAAAAATGGCAGCCATACAAAACTAGAAATTAGTGGGGGCATCGCATATACCAAAGGGCATCCTCCTAAAGGCATAAGTGCCAAAAGGCAAATGAATGTGGTCTTCTCTTGATCATCTGGATGAATAGGAATCTGATAGAATCTAGAGTAATTGTCAAGATAGCAAAAAAACTCTCAATGTGCAAGGTGCTCAAGGACTTGATCAAGGAAGGGAAGGGGAAATTGGTATGTCCTTGTAGCTTTCTTGAGCTTCGTGTAGACAATGGACGTTCTCCAAACCATGATAGTGTGTGTGGGTATGAGTTCATTATTGTCATTCTCCACTACAGTGGTATCACCCTTCTTTAGGACAACTTGCACGGGGCTGACCCAAGGAGAATTTGAAATGGAGTAGATAATTCATGTAGTAATCAACTTGATAACTTATGGACATACCACTTACTTCATATTGGGGTTCAATTTGTCCTTAAGGTCTATAGATGGATTTTCCTGCACCATGGGCATTTTGTGCATGAAGATGGCTTGACTAACACCTATTAGATCAGTCATTTTGTAACTCAAGACTGCCTTTCTTTTATTTAGTTTTGTTAACAATTTGTTTTCTTATTCTTTCATGAGATCAAAATTTATAGTTACTGGGAAAGTTTTCTGCTCATTAAGGTAGATGTATACCATCCCTTCTTCATCTCAAGTGCTTTTGGTGACTTACTTTTCTCTTCAACAACATATATCATTTTTAATTCTTTGAATTCAGCAGGAGGTGCTTCCTCAAATGTGTCCTGGTGAACCAACCATTGGCTATTTGTTCATCGTCAACATTTGAAATTCTTAGAATGGTAAGGGTTGTTTGAAATGGGTCATAAAAAGTATCATCTTCCTATATAAGATGAAATAGCTTGTCAATGCAATCAAGTAAGAACACTTCCTCATGGATGCTAGGGGCCTTCATGTCGTCAAACACCATAAACTCAAGTGTTGCTTTCCTCAATCTCAGAAGAATGGTACCTGCCATAAAATATATCAAGGCTCAGGTTGTAGTAAGGAATGGAAGGTCAAAGATGCAAGGATACAAAAGATTCTCCATGATGTCCATAATCACAAAGTCACAAGGGAGATAAGCTTCATTCCCCACCTTCACAAGAATGTCCTTAATGATACCAATTAGTTTTTTCATGGAGGAGTCAGCTAGTTGGATGGTCATGGTAGTAGGGAGAATCTTGATGAGTCCCATCCTTTGGCACAAGTTGTATGGCATAATGGAGATGCTTGCACCTAAGTCTACAAATCCCTTCCTACAAGTGTTGTCACCAAGTTAGAAACCAAACCCAAAAGTATTGGGATCCTTTTTCTTCTTAGGAATTTTGTTCAAGATTATGTCAGAAGTAGTTCTTTCCAATTTCACAGTCTCATAATCTTCACTAGTGTACTTCTTGGTCAACAAGGTCTTCAGATATATTGGCCAAGTAGGAATTTTAGAAAGGGAATCCATGAAGGGCATGTCCACATGAATATTATTCATAGCTTCCTTGAATCTCAATAACCTAGCATCTATCCATTTGCTTGAGACATGATAGATAGGGGTCCTTGGCCTATAGATAGGCATGTCAAGCTCAACAAAATCAACTTGTAATTTAGTGGTGGTAGGTGCCTTACTAGCATCAATATCAATGGTGGCATCTATCACTTGGTCCTTCTTGACTAGCATTGTATCATCATCATCAAAGTCATTGGGTGTGGTGGCTAGATTCAATGGATGGGGAGGTGCATACACATTCCTTGAATCTGTAGAGATGACCTTTATCTAATTGGGATGCTTGGGATTGTTCTTGAGATTCCTAGTAAAGGTACTTGTAGGGGGCAGAGGGTGGTAGAAAGCTAGGTCAAGTAAGGCTTTTTTACTAGCATTGTTTGTTGAGTCAAAATCATCTATATTTTGTGGTGGAGATCTTATCATCATTGGAACTGTTGGGCTACTGCACTTGTGCCACTTGGATGGGATCATGAATTGATGTCCTTGGTGATTGCCATAGTTTTGGAAGTTGCCCTGGTAATTTCCTTGGTTCCTAAAATTTGGTTGGTTTTATTGGAACTCGAGAGAGCCATGACCTTGGTTATTTACCTAAGGTGTCCAATGTTCTAATGCATTCTATGCACTGGAAAGATTACCATATTAGAAACCAGGATGGTTTCTAGTCTAGTTTGGATAGTACTAGGCATGGCCAAGAAAGTTGTGGATTAAGTTGAGCTCCTCCATCTTTATCCCATCTTCAACTTTTTATTGGGGCATTGTTCACCATGACATTATGAAGATTTGGTAACTCAAGGTAGAGTGGTCATGGCCTAGGCATGCCTCGCATAAGAGATATGTAGACTTGACTTGTTGCTACAGTTGTTGTAGTTGTTGTGGTTGTCCCCTTCTTTCACATACATTGAAAGAGGAGTAGTTGTCTTGCTTTAAGGAAATCTTCTTGAGTGACTCAGCTATGAGCTTGAGTTCTGAACTATTTCATCCTTGGTCACTTTGAGGATGGCTTCATGTCCTCAGCCTAATCGGGATTGGGTTTTATAACTTCTCTTTACAACTTCCCAAGCATTGTCAAAATTCTAGAAGATGAAGTTTCATACATATGTGGAATCAAGAAACTATTTTGTATTGTCTTCAACACTGTGGTATAAGGTCTCTATTAGCTACACTTAGGGAATTTCATGATGTGGATAGTGTAAGGAGCTCCTTGAAATGCCACGAAGATTCAACCAAGGTTTCTCCAAGAACCATGGTACATTGTGTGATATGTCCTATAATTTGATAAGTGAGGGGTGGGGAGTAGTACTTCTCAAGAAATTTGGATTGGAGACCCTCCCGAGTGGTGATGTAGTCTCCCTCCATGGAACCTTACCAACTTATGGCTTGATTGGTCAGTGAATAATTGAATAGTAGAAGATTGATGGTGTCTTTGAAACAACCTAGTATCTTGTGCAAGGCACAAAGGTCAGAGGAGTATGGACGTGATCTTGGCGGTTATTTCCCTTATTATCAATAAAAGAACTGGTATGGAGCAAGGTGATCTAGTGTGTGTAGATCTCAAACTGAACTGTAGGGTGTTGATGGTGGGAGTCACGACCTGATGTTGTGCGTCATTGGGCTTAGGAAAGTCCTTAAGATACTTTTTTTGTTCTTCTTCAAGTGTTGTAGCATCCTGGGATCTCTTCTCAGTAGTCATGGTTGTCATTGTCTCTTAGATGACAGCCTCATGCTATGTGGAAAAGGCTTGGTTCTCCTAACGGTTGATCTCTTCCTTGTCCATCCTATTCTAATAGTCTCCATTCAAATGGTGAGAGGTCTTGTCAATCTCTAGAACAAGTTAAGATGGTGCAGAGTCAACACTTTGTGAATGTCGCATACACCTTGAGTATGTAAAAAGAAAGTTGTCAATATCAGAATACAAGGAAGGAGGATTTCAAGTATATATAAGTGATTATCAATTGAAAATAAAAAGCCTACTTATTCAAAATGATAGAGTTCAAAAGCTATTCTGTTGTCCCTAACAATGGCACTAAAATTTTATGTGAGTTATTTGCACAAACAAATTCCTTAAAAAGGATTATCCTAGGTTTTAAAGCCTTTATTACTCACAACTAACTCACCCACAAGAGGATGGTTCAATTGTAATATAGTAGAAGTTGGAATCCCCAGAGACTATAGTTTAAGAAGTCACTTTGAAAGCAATTGTTGAGAATAATATTTAAACTTGGTTGTTTGAGAATGCTTATGAACTAATTATTGAATATGGATTTCAAACTAAAAACTAAATAAATTAAGTGTTTTGTTCAATATTAAAGGGTACACTGTGACGTTTTGGTTTCATCTCCACCACCTACATACCCATCCAAATCATTATAAATGAGTATGAGCAAGTAAATCCACTCATTGCGGAAGGTGAACTACATCATGACCAAATTCCCTGTGGGCTAGAGGTCTCCTTATCCACGACTCACTTTTAGTAGTCATGTAGGATCTCTTCTATGATTGCATATGAAATCCAACGCATCCATTCGGTAATATAATCTTAAGTTTTTGCATCTCTATGCTTAGGGATCAAATCAAACATGCTAAATGATATATTAATTCAAAAAGCAAGCCCAAAACAAATGAAGAATAGTTAATCATGTGAGGAAATTTTAGTCTAATTGAAATAAGATGGAGTATGAGTGATGGGGCTACTTAAGATGCCCTAATGTGAAGGTATCTCGCTCATGTTTGAAACACAAATATAGATACAAAAAGAAAGAAAGGAGAAGTCATGTCCTTGATGGAGAAAAGAGAAGTAGCCAAATGTCTCTGACTACTGCATTCTACTCAGGCTTCAATGAATCTGAAGAACTCTGATAGGATATTCTTCTTCCTCTCCATCTCCATTAGATCGTTGCTCTAGAATGTGCTCTGGCTCATGAGATAATAGATTGGTAATTAGGTTATATTGTCTTTTTATTTAAAAAATAGCCCCGATTGGAGGCTGTGAAAGTCTCTCTTCTGTTGCGATGATCAGGTGACCATGTGGTTTAGCTAACCAATCACTTACATAATAGTGTGGTTTGTTGACCTTTTCTTAGCTGACAAGATTGATTAATTGGTCGATCATCTTCTTGGATGAGTCTTGTGGAGAATATTTTGGTCGGGAAATCCTAGGAGGGGATCACCCAATCTATTAGAAAATCAAAGTTGTTGTGAGTCCCTGACTTGGAAGGCATATCGAGTAGTCGGCCAATTAGCATGTGGGATCAAGCAATCACATGTCCTTAAAGAAGCATTGGAGTTAACGATGTCGAGGGAATTTGGGAATTAAAATGGTCAAACGATTAGTAAGAAATATCAGCCAATCTTGCAATCTTTTGAGACATTGTGCTATAGATGGATTAGCCAACTTGGATAACGGTTTGCCTAATCACTTAATATTGAAAAATAATTAGAGTCTTTATAACCTAGGTGACCTTATGATTTCACAATTAGCAAGGCAGATCACCCTATCTAGGGATCATCTTGGAAGTGCTTAGGGATAGGCAGGTTGGTCGGATGACCAGAAGATCTGATCACTTGATCAACATGCTTGAAAGTATTGTTAAACTCTTGTTAGATGTGAACTTTCCTTGAATCTTGAACATGATCTTGGGTATGGAATGCTTGATTGCTCTAGAGTTGATGTGTGCATTTTCTACAAAAGAGCATGAATATTTTCCAATATTACGATATTGCAAAATGCAAACAAAAAAATGAAAATAAGCAGAAGATGATGCAATCAGTAACTTAATGAGTAAAAATAAATTGGAAATAGAAATTAAAAGGCGATGAGTATGCATTCATCAATTTGCCTTGAACGTGAATGTTTCTCATCCTCAAATTACACAGAATCAAACAACCCGTCAAATAATACTACTAGGTTGTCATTTCCACTTTCATAATATCACCTAGTTCCCTAGGCTTTGAGAAGGGGTGCCATCCCAAACATAGAGTTTGGCACATTCTTTTTGGATTTTTAGTTTATTTTTGGCAGATGATGGGGTATGAGATGGTGGAAGAAGTTTACAAAATATTGAACTTGTGTATCTCATATTTGGGAATTCAAAGCATATGAAAAAACATTGACAACTAGTTCAATCACATAAAATGAATTGAAAAATAATGATAGTTCCATAAGAAGCTTAAATTGAGCAATTTAGATACACACGAAAAGTTGATTCTTTTCAATCCAATTGGCTTACCATCACTTCTGTTAGTGATATTATTCATGATCATTGGGGATGGGGAGGTTCTATCATTGGTAATGGAAATTCATTTTTGCAAAAAATGATTTGATACATTTAACATGGGGTACATTGCTCATTTTTCAATTTAAACATGAGACTAGAAAATGAATCTAGCATGACTAGATAATGATCGATTACATGCAACAAAAATGAATTTTCTAATAGAAAATTTGGAAACAAGTGCAATGCTAAACTAGAAGGAAAATGATAGAAAAAGGGGAAGATGATGAGGATGGAATGGAAAAAACCACCCACCCTCCACCCCAAACTTAAGAATTTTCCTGTCATCAAGCAAACTCTAAATCCAAAATGCAAGGGAAGGAAAATCATTGGAACTTCCACTAGTTTCCATGATTGTCTGACTATGGTAGATGTTGTGGTGGTGGAGAAGCAGAATGTGGAGGTTGGCCCTAGAAATAATCCCAAGTTGGACTACTAGACCGATCCTAGATGGGAGTATGTCTTGGGGGCTCCTCAGGGGGTGGATCGATGTAGTAACTTCCTCAATATTGATAATGGGGGAAGCATATGTATATCTTGGGTTGTAATCAGCATAGTGAGTGTGCACTGGCTAGTAGTCACCCCAGCCCACATGTCAATCCTCATGCACCTACTAAATGAAGTACATGTGGTTGAGCTAGTAGTCTTGGCACTTCTTTCCCCCTCCAGGCAGGTCTAGGTACCTTAAATTTGGTGCAACTATTGTTGGAGGTCAATGAAGTCAAAGATCCCAGATGGCTTTGTAGTCTCGAGCATCTATTGTTTTGTGTGACCCATATAAGGGGAAGAGGAAGGGGAAGGGATAGACTCCTAATCAGTCACCTCCATGGAGGCACTACATCTTCCAAGTGTTGGTTAAAGAACTTCACCCTTTACGGGTGGATTCTCCCTCATGTAATTTGAATGCATGTATCCATGTTAGTGAGGTTTTAGCAATATAAAGGTGATGAATATGCATCCATCAGGCCTCTATATCAATTTTAGAGAAATTTTAGGAATTTACAAGTATAAAAAGGAAAAAGAATGCTAACATATGCTATATCACTTACCTCTCATATTGATGATCACAAGGTCCATATAAGGAAGAGAATAACAAGATTGTATATCTTGGATCATCTCTCAATTATCCACAAACTAAACCTCCAATCAAGATATAGCTTCCCTTAGTTCAAGGAGAGGTAAAAGGAAGGTTCTTTAGCTAGATGGGGTAAGTTCCACCCGGGAACTCCATAGGACTCTACCAAAGGAAAAAAAATAGGTGAGAAACAACAAGAATACCCCAAGGAACCTCATCTTCACACCCAAGATCACTTATGCAGCTCCAAGATGCCTCTTACATTGTAAATCTAGATCAAACAAGGGGAAAAGAGGAGAAAATAAGGTACTTTAGCAAGATGAACAAGTTGCCACCATGGAAAACAATGCACCTGAGACAAGGAAGAAGAAGTTGTTGGATCTAGGGCTCTAGAGGGGGGTGAATAAAGCTTCAAAATTCTCACAAGATAAGTTAGACCTTCAAATTATATCAATCAAAACCAATAGATTAAGTGCAATTTGAAGTCCTAACTAACAAGCATAGCAAGGATGAGAGAAAATGAAACAAGCACTTGGACAAGGTGGTTCAGAGTGGTTCTACTCTCCAAACTAGGAGAGAGTCAATCCACTACCTAGAGAGGTAAATGTCACGCCCCAATCTCACATTAACCATAAACCACAAGATTAGGACGCAACAGGATGGGATTTACACATAAGCCAACCACTCTTCACTTTTAAAAACATTTTAAAGATATTAATAGGAAGATCTGATTTATGTTGTCAAATGAAACTAAACAAACTGCGGAAGCATCTTTATTAACTGACTAGCAATATAAACAGAGTCTACAACATATTACATTGTTTGACATAAAAATAAAGCATAACAGATAATTTACATCTTTATACACATTCACTCTCTCACTCACACCTCGTCCCAAAGATCGAGGGGAAAGGACTAAGAGACCTCTAACTACTAACTACGAACCTTCTATCGACTAGGTGTAAGGATAAATCGATCCTTCTGATTTCCTGCTGCTGACGATAACCTGAAAATGTTTTGAGTAGAGGTATGAGCCTACTCGCTCAGTGAATAGTATTTCACTTAGCTATCACTAAACAACTCATCATGTTTTTAAACTGGAATTAAACATAAATGCAGAACTAAACAAGGCAGTTCTAATAACATAGCAGATATACAGATATTAATCACATTTCTAAGCATCAACAGATATTTCAGGTAAATAAACAGTTATATAAATTTACTGTGATCCTACTTGATTACTTATTCTTTTTATTATGCCCTAATCATATGCAGTGTACTCTGCATATAAAGATCCGTAACAAGTTCATGCTACGACCCCACCGTACAAGACTTAGCGACACACCCGGGAAATGCTAAGTCTGACGCCAGCCCTGCTCTGCTACAGGACCCCTGGCTCTCCGGCCAGAAACATAGGCTCTACGGCCTCAATGCACAACCACGTGTGCTCTCGACTCCTCCTTTAACCTGAGTACACCGGCGGAGGGTCTCACAAGATTACCTTCGTGACACAAGCACGAATGGTGTTAGATAACCGAGATTTCTCTTTCCTTGTTTGTCCGTGACACACGCACGGATGATGTTGCAACACGAGTTTCACCCCTAAGAAACAGACCTTATTTTAGGGGTTCTACGGTGTTAGGGCACCTAGGTCTATTAACTGATTAACAAATAGACATTAATACAGGAATATCACATTTCATGCATATTAAATTCTTAAATAAGCATTTAAACAGAAATATCACATTTCATGCATATTAAATTCTTAAATAAGCATTTAAACAGGAATATCACATTTCATGCATATAGCACAATCTAAATATCACATGAAGCAAATATATATCCTTTATCATCATTAAACATGATTCAATCTCATTTATTCACTTTCGATGCTAAACATCTATTTTTGATTCAGCAAATACATTGCAAATATAATACGGGAAATTTCATCATTTTCAGTAAGCATATTAGGTATTTCAAGTTCCAATGAAACTAACATACTCTATTGTATGTACTACGCTGTTTAGAAGTTATACTAACTGATACATAAGTAATTGAGCATTTAAATTGAGTTAAATAATGATTTCTAAATGAACTGCTACTCACCCACTTCGGTGGGTTCGTATACACCGAAAAACGTCCACAACTACGCCTAATTCTGCCCTTTACAGCAGCGTGCACGCCGTGCACCTTCAGTGCACCCTTGTTCTACTTTTCTGCCACTTTGCACGCCGTGCACCTGCGCAAAAACGGAAAACTCATTGAAGATGAACTCGATTAAAAACTAAGTCTTGGCTTAAGCTACGGAATCTAATTCTATCATCAAAACCGAACTGCGTGCTGGTCTTACCTTGCTCTATTATGCCCAATCGAGTTCCAATTCGGACCCGTTCAAACCTATCACAAACAGTAGAGTATCTTCTTCACACGTACAGGTTGACGAGGGGCTGGGCTAGCCACTAGCCATTAGCTGCAAATTCGAACTTCATTCCTCAAGGGCGGAGTCAGGGCGGCCATTAGAGCTGCTTGCTTGCTCCAAACCTTCCTTTGGCTGGCGGCTTGCTGCATCTGCAGCTTGGGTGGCCGGCGCCCTTGCAGGTCTGGCGCTGCTGCTGGGTGCTGCTTGAGCAAGCTGGAGGAAGAAGGAAGGAACTACCTAGCTAGCTTGTGGTTTTGGGAGCCTAGAAACCGCCCCGCCACTCCCCCTATTCCGCTCAATCGGCCGCGGCTGCTACTGCTGCTTCTTGCTGGGGTGCCACCCAGCAGGTCAGTAGCTGTTGGGCACCACTAGGGCATGGAGGACGAGGAAGAAGAGAAGAAGGGGAGTGGGCAGAGGTAGAGGAGAGGTGGGCGTAGCCGAAATCAAGGTTGGGAGCAAGAATCGCCCCTCAATCGCCCCTGTTCTCCCTTTCTCTCTGTCGCTCAGTCGGCTACTGTTCCATCAGCCGACTGAAGGAGAAGATAAGCAAGAATGGTTTCGGAGGGGGCCGGCTACAATTTGCCCAATTATTTCTGATATTTACAACTAGGTCCCTAAACATTCAAAAGCCCGTATCTTTTAACTCAGAAGTCAGTTTCGAGTGATTTTTCTTGCAACGGTTTAAGCTCGGAATTCTCTATAACCTCAAAGTGAAAAACATGCTAAAAGGACAATTCTACTGGATCAAAGCTCTAATTACAATTGTGATTGCTTGATTCAACTTAATGTACTAAATAATCAACATTGTCATCGTTACTTACCTCAGATGATTCAATCTCAGTTATTAATTCACATCTTAGTGTATCTTGATTATCTATGATGTTTAATTTGATACTCAACACTAATTGAGGTGTTTTACGTAAATCGAGGTATTTATCGACTAAGTAAGGAGTGGGTCATAACAGTAAACCTCTAGGACTTTGCAAGTGCTTTCCTCTATATATTCACTTATAAGAGTTACAACACAAGACCCACCAAAGGACTTACCTATCCATTACAAAGAGTCTTCAACCTTACCAAGGACTTACCCACTTTGCAAAGAGTCTTCTTCCTTCTTCCAAGGACTTACCTACTCTTGTACAAATCTTCAGTCTTCAAGGAATTACCTACTCTTCTTGGATCTTTAGACTTTGCCTTCTCCTTCACTTGGAGAATATCTTCACCTCTTCTTCAACCTTTAGAGTAGCTTGTTTCACTTTTACTTCTTTGAGAAAAGATGTACGGAAGATGGAATGGAATGAGATATTTACAAGCACAAGGAATTAATTCTCTTACAACTAGCCTAACTCACTCTTAATCACAAAATGCTATGTAAATGAGAGACATAAAGGGGCTCAAGAAGTTACAACATACTCAACTATAGCAAGGACTTAGAATGGCATGTATGAGCAAACTTGGAATGAAATCCATGGGGTCCTATTTATAGCTGGGGGTGTTCCCTTGAGTGTGGGATCACTTAAGGGTGAAATATAGCCATCTTCCAAGTTGCAACGGATCTATTCTTGCTCAAAACAACTCATCAATAGTTATAATCACTTTTTCTGCATTTTTCATATAGTACATTCGGTTGAGTTTCAATAAAGGTAACTCAATCGATCCACTAAGAAACAAAGTCAATTTTCAAACTATTAGTCGAGTTTGTTCGGGGAAACTCAACCAATGAGCTAAAATCAGTTTTGCCCAGTGAGTCGTTTGGTTGAGTTTTGTGAGAGTGCAATTCGACCGATTGGTCTCTTCAAAAAATCCATCACTGGATCGATCGAGTTTCCAAATCGACCGATAAACAGTCTGTGATAAAATTTCTAAATTCACATTTGAGTGATTAAATCTTGGAATTAAGTGTCCCTAATTTTTTATCATCTTAGTTACAAGTCATATCATCAATACAAGTGATTACAAAAATCATCTAAGTTCATTTGGAGTGATTTCCCAAATTGCACACTTGCATTGCTTTTTACTTGAACTTGAACAAGCTAGGGCTTGTGTAATTTGATCCTTTTCATGTACCTAAAGCCTGACATCAATCTTGAACAAACATATTAGATACATAGGAATGGAATGGTTAAGTCATTATAAAAATGTGGGCAATGTATGACTCTCAAGTCAACATTCTCCCCCTTTTTGATAATGACAAGCCATTCCTTAATCATATTGAAAATGATATGTAAAGTTATATGTTTGCCTTGTGAATTGCAGAGGGGTTCATGATTTGAACAATGTGAATTGCTCCCCCTCAATCTATGCTTACTCTTACCTACATAGTTAGTCTATCTACACAAAGCAACATGACATATATACTATATGGTCATTTAGCAAGTCACATGATAAAGCATATAATGAACAAGAAAAGAATCACATAGGCAATAAACGCAATATGGTTGAGCTTCAAAACTTTGAACTTCTCTCCCCCTTTTGACATTATCAAAAAGGAAGGGGAGTAGAAGAGCACAAAAATGGGTCTTCTCTAAGCACAACCAAAACATACATCGACAACATGCAATCTCAAAGCATACACCAAATAGAGACGAGAGAAACATACAGTCTAAGTCATAATCAAAATATGGTAAACATGGCACCAACTCATGAGATAGAGTAAATCAAAGAGTAAGGGTATACATAATTAAGATTACAACCCAAAAAGCATGTTGTCAAAAACAACTACAAGACAAAATGATGAAAACTAGATGATAAAAATTGTACAGCTCAGAAAATGTGCCCATATGTTTTTAATACAAAACAGCCTAGATAGATATATATGATCAGCATCTAGACTAAAAAAAAAGAAAATATAAACATCTAGGTCATCTATGTCTACATCATCAACATCAGCATCTGAGGCCTCTGGCTCATAGTCATCATCTTTGTCTAAAGGTGCAGCAGAGACAACAATGTCCTCATCACCAGAGCCACCAGTAGAGCCATCATCAGAAGCATCACCATCATCCTCATCAGCCTCCTTGTTAGTAGCAGCCTCCTCATCAGCCTGGTCTGGCATCTCCTCATCAGTAAGAGAACCAAAACCACGACCAGGCCAACAAGCATTCTTCTCATCCCAAGACATGCCAAGAGGATGGAGCTCATTGGCATGTGGGAAGGAAGGAGCAAAACTGCCAAGACTAGAAAGCAGAGTGGCCAAGGGGCCAGCTGTCAAAGACAGCACTCTAGGGGCATATCCACCAACAGTAGAGGGTGTAGCAGCAGAAGCAGTAGGTGGAGGGACAAGGTAAAAGTGATCATATGCATAGGATGCATAGTCACCTCCTGTATAGGGCTGGTAGGTAGGATAAGGGTGTGCACAGGATAGGTTCATGTTGGACATGATGGCACAGAGATCCTGATGCATGTGCTCTTGAACCTAAAGGTTGTACACCTATTGATGCATCATGTACCCCATAAAGGTTTCATTAGATATAGGGAACGAGGTGCGGGTAGGTCAGGTAGGCTCAGGTGGTGGAGGTGCTCGGGTAGAGGTAGAGGTAGAGGCACTAGGTGTGGTAGAGGATGGGATAGGAACAGACTTCTAAAGTGTGGTCTCACTAATGTACACTCCTTTCAGGGTAGGTTTGTAGTGAAGGTAATGGAAAAGAGATTTGCCAGTGGCAAGATGAAAAAGACCACAGATCAGGGCTAGGTAGGGTAGGTGGGTGCCACATGTTTTCTTCCCTAAGTCAAAGCAGGTCATATGGTGGAGAATGTATCTTGCCCACTTGACTCCTATGTTCTTCAAGAGACAGTGCATAATTACTATAGTGTTTTCTACAATTTCAGTTTGATTTTTCTTTAGATGAATATTGCAGTTAACAACTAAGGCAAGTATGTGATTCTTGAGATCTAAGGCGGTGGAGGGAAGGGTACACTTCTTCCGATATGGGAATTTAGGCTTCTTCAAGAACTTATGAATATCAGAGAGACTAAGATCATACTACTTGTAGAAGGCCTCATGCTCGACTAGGTCAAAATACTCAAGATTGTCCTTTCGCCAAGTGTCAGTCACTTCAGTACCCAAAAAGAAGATGTTTAGGGTATCCTCAGAGACTTGGAATTTCTTCCCGTTGATCATGGAAGTTAAGACTACTTGAGTCTTTCATGGTGGTACGAGTGTGTCATAATTTCATTGCAAGTTAGCATAGAATTCATGAACGGCTTTTGTTCTAGTTATGGAATTGTTGTAGCACAAGTGCTCGACACACAAGGCAGAGAGACGGTGGTCCTAAAACAACTCATCTACTTGATCAATCACTTCCTGTCTTCGTGGAAGTGGCTCAAACAAGGCATGAAATGAAAAGGGGTTACTAGGGAGGAGCTCCTTGTACCTATTAAGAGCCTCATTGGAGACAAAGAAGGTGTCATAAAAGGGAATGAGACGCGAGTTGGTAGATGATGATGGTGCACTAGCTGGGGCGGCCCTCTTTATCCAATTGGATGCTATGGAGACAAAGGGGAGAGGAAAGAGAGAGAGCAAAAATGAGAAGAAAACCACCAAAACTCATCCACAGTCTTAGGGTTTATAGGGAAGAGATCAAGGAAGGTTGATCTAGGTCGAACTAGGGCTAGGGAGAGGAAGTTCGAGGCTAGGGTTGATATCTTAAGGGAGCTAGATGTTGGATCGGTCAATTATTATCTAGTTGAGAGGGAGAAAACTCAGCCGAACCTATCTTATGTTTTCTCTAGCCCGGCCATCGATCGAGTTTTGTGACTCAAAAACTCGACCGATAGGCTCTTTAAAAAAGCTCTCGGCCTCCGATCGGTCAAGTTGCCAACTCGACTGATGGTCAACCTAGACCAACATTAGAAAATCTAATTTTTAGCCATTAGAGTGCTAATAAAAAAAATTTAAGTCCATTTTGCATTTTAAACATACTTAGGCACATATAACTCATCATTGGGTACTATTTTGTGATAAAACATGCATTTGTGAAAAATACCCAAAAATAAGCAAAAAAACAAGTCAAAAAGAACATGAAATTTTGATTTTTAGCATATTAGCAGGAAATGGTAATCAAAAATAATCAGAGCATATAGGATAGATGACAATTGTCTAGAAGGCATATTAGATTCATTTAAAGCAGTTATGAGAAGTTTAGATCTAATAAAGTTAAATTGATCTCTAGCTAGAGGTTTAGTGAAAATGTCCACCAATTGATTTTTCATGTCCACGTGTGTGATATAGATATCCTTTTTGGCAATGTGATCATGAATAAAATGATGGTGAACTTCTATATGATTATCTATACTATGCAAGATAGGATTATATGACAAGTTAATTACATTAGTATTATCACAATAGATAGGAGAAGCATAAAAATGAATGTTAAAGTCTTGGAGCATTTGCTTCATCCATAGGACCTGGGCACAACAACTCCCGGCTACAATATATTCATCCTTGGTGGTTGATAATGCCATTATGTTCTGTTTCTTAGAGAACCAAGACACCAAGCATGGTCCTAGGAGAAAGCAAGTGTTACTTGTGCACTTTCTATCAATCAAGCATCCCACGTAATCTGCATCAATATAAGTTGTAAGAGTAAAGCCCCTTGACTTGGGTTACCATAATCCAAAATTTTGGGTTTTGGTAAGTACCTTAGAATCCTCTTAACAGCTATAAGATGTGATTTCTTAGGATTTGATGGAAAGTGAGCACACAAAATAACACTAAACATTATATCAGGCCTAGAGGCAGTTAAGTAAAGTAAACTTCTGATCATACCTCTATAGAGCTTCTCATCTACCTTCTTCATCCTTATCAAGTTTGGCGGTGTTTGACATGGGTGTGTCCATCGGCTTGGTGTTCTCCATCCCAAAACACTTCAGTAGTTCACTTGTGTACTTGCTTTGGTTGATGAAGTTCACATCTTTAGTTTTCTTGATTTGAAAGCCGAGGAAAAATTTGAGTTCACCCATCATACTCATTTCAAATTCACTCTGCATAAGATCACTAAATTTTTTGCAAAGATCAAGATTTGTTCTGCCAAATATGATATCATCAACATATATTTGAATGATAAGAAAATTGTTAGAAGTGTGCTTTAGAAATTAGGTAGAATCTACTTTGCCAATGATATACCCATGATCTACCAAAAAGTTCCTTAATTTCTCATACCAAGCTCGAGGTGCTTGTTTGAGTCCATAGATAGCTTTTTGCAACAAATAAACATGGTTAGGTAGACTGTCATGTTCAAAGCCTAGAGGTTGTGCAACATACACTTCTTCCTCAATTGTACCATTCAAAAATGCACTTTTAACATTCATTTGATACAAAAGAAAGTTTTTATAACTAGCAAAGGTAAGAAACATACAAATGGACTCAAGTCCAGCTATAGGTGCATATGTTTCATCAAAATCTATACCTTCCTGTTGATTGTAGCTGTGAGCCACTAACCTTGCTTTGTTCCTTACCACTTTTTCACTTTCATCTAGATTATTGTGGGACCCACTTGGTGACAATGATCTTTCTATCACTTAGCCTTGGCACAAGGGTCCATATTTTGTCCTTTTCAAATCCAACTCTTCTTGCATAGCTAGGATCCATTCATCATCTCCAAGAGCTTCTTTGACATTCTTTGGCTCGAGTTGTGAGATGAAGGCGTTCTTGGTTTGTTTTTTGTTGAATGCAGCCCGTATCTTCACTCTTTCAAATGGATCACCTAACATCAGCTCTTTTGGATGATTCTTTGTAAAATAGGGAGTTGGATCCTTCTTCTCTTCATCTTTCTCTTCTTCTTGAGTGACCACCTCTTTTCCTTTTGAGTGATGTTGAGTTTTTTTAGAATAGGAATTACCTCACCTACAACATCATCGCTTGGAACAATATCTTTGGAAATAGAGGGGTTAGTTTCAATAAACATAACATTTATAGATTCTTCTACTTTAGCAAGATAAATATTAAACACTTTATAAGCCCTACTAGTAGTGCTATAGCCAAGAAAGAAAGCCTTGGAATATTTTGGATCAAACTTGTCGAGAGAATCTTTCATATTCAAAACAAAAAAAGACATCTAAAAACATGGAAATATGAGATAGACGGCTTCCTACCATGCCATATCTCATAGGAGGTTTTCTTTAAAGAAGGATGTGTAAAAACCCAGTTTTGCACAAAGCATGAGGTACTGATGGCTTCGTCCCAATACTTATTTGGAGTGTCATACTCTAAAATCATGATCCTAGCCATCTTCTGTAGTGACCTATTCTTCCTCTCTACAACCCCATTATATTGAGGTGTTCGAGGTGAAGAGAAGTTATGTGCATAACCAGATTCTTGAAAAAAACATTGAGAAAGATCAATTTCAATTCTCCCCCATGATCACTATGGATGGAAATGATCTAGAAAGAAGCTTCATTCTCAACTCATTTTAAAAACTTGAGAAAACAGTAAGCATATCACTCTTGGAAACAAGAAAGAAGGTCCAAGTATATCTAGAGAAATCATCGACAATAACAAGGCAATACTTGGAACCATGAAGCGATTGAGTTCTCATTGGTCCAAATATATCAATATGAAGAAGTTCAAGAGCTCTCTTGGTACTAAGGACTCCTTTGGATTTGAAGGAGGACTTGGTTTTCTTTCCTTGGGTACAAGGTTGGCATTCCTCATCCTTTTCAAAATCCAATTTGGGAAGTCCCTTGACCAAGTGCTTTTTGCTCAACTTCTTCAACGGATGCATATTTACATGACCAAGTCAACGATGCCAAAGAGAAAGGCATCTACCAACAATAGGATTAATAGAGTTAAGCACAATTACATAAAGATTACCACTTCTAGTTCCCTTATATATAACTTGATAAGTGAGGGAATCTAGAATCAAGCATTCAAAAGAAGTAAATAGCACAAGGTAACCATTATCACATAATAGATTTACTCTAACTAAATTGTGATGTAGGCCATCCACAAAAAGAACATTCTTGATACACAAGGATTCACCTACATCACCCTCACCTTTGACCTTACCTTTCTTGTTGTCCCCAAAGGTAACCGAACCTCCTTTTTTTATGAAGTTGTTGAAATGGCTTATATCACATGTCATATGCTTAGTACAACCACTATCAACAATCCATCTTCCTTTTTCCTACAAGAAAGGAGAGTGTCAGTTCCCAACTCAAACTTTGGGATCCAGAGTTAGCTTGGGGACCCATTTCATCTTTGGGTTGGTCCCCTTAGGCTTGTAAGGATAATAAGTAGAGTAATGATCATTACACTTGCAATAAGAACAAACCATAGGATCTTAGTGTCGGAAGACTCTCCAACAAAGAAAGAGGTCTCCTTGCTCTTTTTCTTACCTTTGGATTTGTTCTTGCCCTTTGGTTCTCCCCCTACAAATCCCAAACTACTAGTACCACTTTATTTGGTAGAATGGTCAAGGATTTCATTTAGGGAATTTTTCACTTTGAGGAATTTCTATAGAGAGGCCCTAAGTCTATGATTGTCAACATTTAGAGATATGATAGTAGAAGAAAAACTTGGCAATATCATCTCTAATATGAACAAGGTCGGCCTCTAAACAGAGGGCTTTAGTCAAATAAGAATCTTTCTCAAGAGAAATAGAAGCAAGATCATTACTAGGCAAGATAGGTCTAGAAGATAAATCATTAACTTGACTAAGAAACCTAGCATTTTTAGATTTAAGCACTTGAATTTCCTTAAGATAAATATCTCTCTCATCTCTATGAGCATCAACAACAAGCTTATTTTTAGCATTTTCAATTTTAAGAGTTTCAAGCTCATTTTGACACTTTTGGTTATCTTTCTTAAGAGTTTCAATGTTCTTAAAGTCGACACCATTCTCTCTACTTCAACTCCATTGTACTGGAGCTCAAGATCAAGATATTTTCCTTGCAAGTTATGAATGCTCTCAAGATGAGTTTTCTCATTAAGCTCAAGAATTTCAAGTTTAGCATACAAATCATCAATAATTTTTCCTAACCTTTTTCTTTTAGATTTACACTTAGAAAAAGAAGAACGGGTAGAAACAAGCATATCAATAATAGTTTCCTTAGATAACTCATGTAATCTTACCTCACTTACCTCACCAATTTCTTCACTAATAGAGGCCATGAGTGCAAGGTGGCACTCTCCATCTATAAGGAGTGAGATCCCAAAGAAGATCCACTCCCTACTAAAAATTTGAAGAATAGAACCGCCAGTCCAAACACACCCATAAGGTATCTTAGAGTGGGTGTAAAATTTTCAAATCTTATTAATGGTATTCAAGACAACCGAAGTATAGTAGTGGAAACATTGACTATATTCAATTTCTCATAAGGTTACAATAGAACATCTTAAACTTACATGTAAAGGTACATCATAAGGATCCATGTAGAGGAAAATCTAAACTACATCTAGATTGTCTCCAAGCTTTATATCCTTAAGCTAGGTCCATAACTTTATGCCATGTCCTCCACATCCTTCACCTAGGGTTGGAAGCGTATCCCAGCAAGAAGAGAAAAATAGAAGACATCGGCAAAGGCTGGTATGTGCATACCAAAAAGTAAAACTGAGCAATATAATTGGAATAAAGGACATCAAATAAAGTAAAGCTTCCCATAGAAAAGAAAAGTACCACCCAAATGGGTATCAAGAGGAAAGAATCACAATAAAATGATACTTGCCATCAAAACAAATAAAAGATTGTGCCATATATATACATCCACTACCATGGTAGGAAATGAAGCACAATAAGAGAAAGTAGAGCACACACCCCACAATCATCATCAATATACTTCATGCATGTTTGATAAACATAGCCCTAGAACAATATAAATACAAAGCCTCACAAACTTGAAACCTGGGTATGGGGCACCACCACCTCTATCCCAATAATAACAAGGGCATACTGCCCAAAAACCAATGCAATTACACTACTCTAGTACTACTGATTTACATAGCATGTTTAATAGATAGGAAAGTAAAAAGGTTTAATCAAATTAAATAAAAGTTGCCATCATACTAATGGAAAACATAAACACCCACCAAGTGGGAAAAAGACATCAGATGTCATCATATAGAGTTCCAACATGAACATAACATAAGAAAAGACCAAAAGAATGTCCAATGATCAATAACAAATAAAAGGTACTTCACATGAAGCATAATTTCCAAAAGAATAAGATAATGTGTAGGCTAATGTCCATAGGACCAAGAGAAAGAAGAAACATAGACTAATTACTCAAAATAATAATTGTGGATGCAAACATACCTCACTTCAGAGTCTATACAAGTCCAAGATCACTTCTAGATCCAATTCTAGGCCTCCAAAGAACCTATTAAGCATATATGTATTTCATGTTGATTAATCAAACCCTAAACATTACCTTTTTCTTTACATGTGATTTAGGTCATCAAAATTATTCTATATTTTAGGTTACCTTTTTCTGAGTCTAAAACACATTTTATCATATGTTTATGACTTATATATTATTAGTTATAAATTTTACAAGTTATTACTTATTTTGGTTAATCCATTAGAATCACATATTTTCAACAGTGGGTTTAGGAAACAAACCAACACCATAAGATGGCCCTTATTTTTTTTAATCCAATGACTATTTATTTGTAATTTTTGGATAAACGAGAAATTAGTTATGATTTTAACAAAATCAGCCAATCAGGAACAGCCACATCACCAAACACCTCACGAGAGAGGGAAAGAGAGAAGCCAAACCCGCTTATATGGCTCAACCAGAGGCATCCATGTCACTGGGTCAAAGCTTAGCTTTGACTCGTCTAACACAAAGAAAGAGAGGGCAAAAAACCAAGATGCCCTTCCCCGAGAAAACAAAGAAAAGGGAAAACGAAAGGGTAAAAATGAGAAACATTAGAGGGGAATCATCCCCCTCGCATGCACAAATGCCATGTCTATGAGGTAGGGAAGCAACAGTTGCTCATTTTTGGAGAAAACATGATCGCGCAATCAAAATCCAAACCAACACATCGAAAACATCATCATTGGTCCAAGGAATCTTACCCTGAAAGTAATTGCACTCTGGCAAAGAAAATCGGCATGGAGAGGTGCCACAAATCTGGAACACAGATTTGACTGGCGGTGGTTGAAGTGAGGACGAGGGATGAAATTGTGAGTATGGGAGAGTTATAGGAGGTACGATGACACTCTGGGGTCAGGCACTTATAGATGGAACCCAAGGTTATGGGTTCCCTGTATCTGTGGTCTTAAGAGCAGGGTGGCCAAATTGGGAGTTTCCCAGATAGGGCATGAGAGGGGTTCTATTACAGCTTGGGGTGAGCAGAATCCTCTCCAAAATATGTGGGAGGAAAAATATTGACTATCGGTCGAGAAATTCACGAAACACCTGAGCATTAGCCTTGAACCCACTCGCCCCTCCGACCCAAGGTAGGAGACGGGTCCAACGTTGTTCGATCCGACAGAACTATGTCTGTAGACAATTTGGGCCATCCATTAGGCATGACACATAAAATTTGATTCCTAAATCAAAGCAAATATAGTGTGCATTAAATTATTTTCTATTTTATCTCTCTTCTTTTGTGGGTGCAAACAAAGTTTAAAATTAATGAAATTTGAAACCCAACCTATTTTGGACACTAGGAATCCAAATATGAAATTGTTTTTGCTTTTGGGAATTATTAATGTGTTAAATAAATTAAATCTTATTTTCTCTTTACTCGTGCATTAATGACTTTAAAATTCTCCAAATTTTATGAAACTTCACCCAAAAGTCATATTTATGTGTTGGATATGAATTTGCCATTAATTTTACATGTTGGAGAGGTTTGTACATTTATTTAATATTTTGAAGGTTCTACACACTTTTTCTCTCTTGATATCATCTTTTAATTAAACTTCTTCCAAATTGGATGAAAATTCACCCTCTATATTTGTTATGTAGATTATGAATCCAACATTAGTTTCCTCTTTTGGAGTCATTTATTATTTTATTTGATATTTTGGGGAAAACTTAGATCTTTTCTTTCCTAAATGAATTAAATTAATTATTATATGAATAATGTGAAACTTGACTCCCAAGGTAATTGGGACCCAAGGAACATGATTCTCAACTTAGACTCCACTTTTGAGTTTTCTTTTAATGATTTATGTCCAAATTAATATTTGTCGCTCATTATTGTCATTATTACCATTATTCATCCAATTATGTTTCATCTCTTCATATTATCACCAAAGGAATTATGTATGATTATTTTGCACGAGTTATTATGAAACCTCTACCATGTGACATATTTAGTGTGTCCATTATTGGACAAAGACTAATATGTGAACATTAGGTTATTTTAGGGTGATTTATACATGTATCATCTCAAAAGGGTTACATTGAACATCCTTTATTTCTAACCTCAACCTTGTTTGGCTACGCCCAAAAGGTTGATGTTCTAGGGTAGGGTCCAAGATCCTATATGTTACAGCACTCCACCCCTTAAAAGGATTTTCTCCTCAAAATATATTGATCCAAACATCAATAACCAACTACTCTCCATCCCTTAAGAGGTTCAACCTAACAAGCCAAACTTATCAACATTTAAGGTTACCCACATATCTTTTAGTTTTGAATGTCTTACTGATTTATGTTGTTCATGTATCCAACTAACACGTCAGAACCATCTAGGGCTGAGTTTTAGGTCCTTGTATCTCTAACCTAACAACCCTACAAAAACATCCAGCAGTCATGGGGTAAGTCAACTACACCTTTGTATCAATCCTAGTCACAACTCCAAAGTCAAAATAGGGTTACCACTAGGTTTAGGGTTTCACTACCAAAACTTCCCAAAATCTTCATTGTGACTTAGTTTAAGAAATCTTCAATAAAATCCAGAAAATTTTGTACATATAGTCATATAATTTAAAATAGGTTTTGATGATGAAAAATGTTGTGATGTAAAACCAACATGCCGGCTAAAAATCACTGCGAGAACCAAGTCACAATATTTCCATAACAAGACCTCTTTATCCTATTACTTCCTTATAACCTAATCCTATCCTCAAATCAACCTTATTGCATCCAAATATCAATTCTAGGGTGAACATCTCACCTAGAGGTAACTTAGCAAAGTCAAGGGTCCTAATAAGGGAAACAAAATTGAAATAGTCAGATTCTGACTACCATGGGCTCTGATACCATGCTGTAAGGAGTGAGATCCCAGAGGGGATCCACTCCCTACTAAAAAATTGAAGAATAGAACCTCTAGTACAAACACACCCATAAGATATCCTATAGTGGGTGTAAATTTTTTAAATCTTATTAATGGTATTCAAAACAACAAAAGTGCAGTAGAATAAAAATATTGACTATATTCAATTTCTCATAAGGTTACAAAAGAACATCTTAAACTTACATGTAAAGGTACATCATAAGGATCCATGTAGAGGGAAATCTAAACCACATCAAGATTGTCTCCAAGCTTTAACTCCTTAAGCTAGGTCCATAACTTTATACCATGTCCTCCACATCCTTCACCTAGGGTTGGAAGCGTACCCCAGCAAGAAGAGAAAAATAGAAGACATCAGTAAAGGTTGGTATGTGCATACTAAAAAGTAAAATTGAGCAATATAATTGGAATAAAGGGCATCAAATAAAGTAATGCTTCCCAAAGAAAAGAAAAGTACTACCCAAACGAGTATCAAGAGAAAAGAATCACAATAAAATGATACTTGCTATTAAAACAAATAAAAGATTATGCCATATATATACATCCACTACCATGGTGGAAAATGAAGCACAATAAGAGAAAGTAGAGCACACACCCCCAAAATCATCATCAATATCATGCATGCATGTGCAATAAACATAGACCTAGAATAATATAAATACAAAGGCGTACAAGCCTCACAAACTTGAAACCTGATAGAGATGACATACTGCCACTCCTAATATATATAAGCTGGACCAAGCCTCACAAACTTGAAACACGGGTATGGGGCACCACCACCTCCATCCCAATAATAACAAGGGTGTACTTCCCAAGCCTCACAAACTTGAAACCCGGACATGGGGCACCGCCACCTCCATCCCAATAATATTAAGGGTGTATTGCCTAAAAACCAATGCAATTACACTACTCTAGTGCTACTGATTCACATAGCATGTTTAATAGAGAGGCAAGTAAAAATGTTTAGTCATGTTAATCAAAAGTTTCCATCATACTAATGGACAACATAAACATCCACCAAGTGGGAAAAAGACATCACATGTCATAATATAGAGTTTTAACATTAACATAACATAAGAAAAGACCAAAAGAATGTCTAAAGATCAATAACAAATAAAAGGTACTTCACATGAAGCATAATTTCCAAAAGAACAAGATAATGTGTAGGATAATGTCCATAGGACCAAGAGAAAGAAGAAACATAGGTTAATTTCTCAAAAAAATAATCAGGGATGCAAACATACCTCACTTCAGAGTCTATACAAGTCCAAGATCACTTTTAGATCCAATTCTAGGCCTCCAAAGAACCTATTAAGCATATATGTATTTCACGTTGATTAATCAAACCCTAAAAATTACCTTTTTCTTTACATGTGATTTAGGTTATTAAAACTATGCCATATTTTAGGTTACCTTTTACTGAGTCCAAAACATATTTTATCATAGTTTTTTGAGTTATATATTATTAGTTATGAATTTTACAAGTTATTACTTATTTTGGTTAATCCATTAAAACCACATTTTTCAACAGTGTATTTAGGTGACAAACCAACACCATAAGATAGCCCTTATTTTTATGAATCCAATGACTATTTATTTGTAATTTTTTGGATAAATAGTGAATTAGTTATGATTTTTATAAAATCAGCCAATCACGAATAGCCACATCACCAAACACCTAGCGCGAGAGGGAAAGAGAGAAGCCAGACCCGCTGACATGGCCCAACCAGAGGCAGCTATGTTACTGGGTCAAAGCTCATATTTGACTCGTCTAACACAAAGAAAGAGAGGGTGAATGACCAAAATGCCCTTCCCTGAGAAAACAAAGAAAAGGGAAAACATAAGGGTAAAAACGAGATATGTTAGAGGGGAATCATTCCCCTCGCATGTACAGACGCCATGTCTCTGAGGTAGGGAAGCAGCAGCTGCTCTTTTTGGGGGAAACTCAATCACGCAATCAAAAGCCAAACCAACACATCGAAAACATCATCATTGGTCCAAGGAATCTTACCCCAAAAGTAATTGCACTCTGGCACAGAAAACCGGCATGGAGAGGTGCCGCAAATCTGGAACACGGATTCGACTGGTAGCGGTTGAAGTGAGGACAAAGGATAAAATTGTGAGTATAGGAGAGTTATCGGAGGTGCGACGACACTCTGGGGTCAGGTACTTATAGATGGAACCCAAGGTTATGGGTTCCTCGTATCTGTGGTCTTGAGAGCAGGGCGGCCAAATCGGGCATTTCCCAGATAGGGCACGAGAAGGGTTCTATTACGGCTTGGGGTGAGTGGAATCCTCTCCTGAATATGTGGGAGGAAAAATCTAGGAAAAAGATTGACTATCGGTCGAGAAATTCACAAAACACCAGAGCATCAGCCTTAAACCTGCACGGCCCTCCTACCCAAGGTAGGAGATGGGTCCAACGCTATCTGATTCGGTGGAACCAGATCCACAGACGATCTGGGCCATCCATTAGGCATGGCACATAAAATTTGATTCCTAAACTAAATCGAATAAAGTGTGAGTTAAATTATTTTCTCTTTATGCTCTCTTCTTTTGAGGGTGCAAAAAAACTTCAAAATTAATGAAATATGACACCCAGCCTATTTTGGACATGAGGATCTGAATACACAATTAGTTTTGCCTTTTGGGAACTATTAATATGTTAAATAAATTAAATCTTATTTTCTCTTTCCTCATGCATTAATGACTTTAAGATTCTCCAAATTTTATGAAACTTCACCCATAAGTCATATTTAATGTGTTGGATATGAATTTGCCATTAATTTTACATGTTAGAGAGGTTTGTACATTTATTTAATATTTTGAAGGTTCTACACACTTTCTCTCTCCTGATATCATATTTTAATCAAACGTATTCCAAATTGGATGAAAACTCACCCAAAGGCTATATTTATTATGTAGATTATGAATCCAAGATTATTTTCCTCTTTTGGAGTCATTTATTATTTTATTTGATATTTTGGGGAAAACTTAGATCTTTTCTTTCCTAAATGAAGTAAATTAATTATTATGTGAATAATGTGAAACTTGAGTCCCAAGGTAATTGGGACCCAAGGAACACAATTCTCAACTTAGATTCAACTTTTGAGTTTTCTTTTAATGAATTATGTCCAAATTAATATTTGTGGCTTATTATTATTATTATTATTACCATTATTCATCCAATTATGCTTCATATCTTCATATTATCACCAAAGGAATATGTATGATTATTTTGCACGCGTTATTATGAAACATCCACAATGTGACATATTTTATGTGTCCATTATTGTCCAAAGATTAATGTGTGAACATTAGGTTATTTTAGGGTGATTTATACATGTATTAGCTCATAAGGGTTATATTGAACATCTTTTAATTTTAACCTCAACATTGTTTGGCTACACCCAAAAGGTTGAAGTTCTAGGGTAGGGTCCAAGATCTGATATGTTATACCATCTTCTTTGGAGCTAGAGCCACTTTAAGATGATTCCTCCCAAGCTGCATGAGTTGCATTCTTGTGTCTTTTCTCCTTCTTGTCCTTCCTCTTGTACTTTCTCTCCTTCTTGTACTCATCCTCCTTCTTGGAGTTGCCCTTGTGGTGTGACTTTCTTGACTTGGGACATTCACTCTTGTAGTGTTCCTTTTGTTCGCACTTGTAGCATCTAGGAGTAGAGGAGGAGGATTTTTTCCCTTGAAGTGCATGCCCTTGATGTAGTTGGCTTCATGCTCACTAGGGACATCATCTTCACCTGAGGAGGAGGGAGATGTTTGGCAAGAAAGTTGTTGTTGAAGGATGACCGCCTCCACTTGTGCTTTGAAAGCACTATCCTTGTGTTGACTCAAGGTCAATTAGGTCAATGTTGACTCACATCTAAATTGACTAAACCCATGTTTTGATGATGACTAACCATTCCACATATTGGTGTCTAATGTCTCTACTTGAGTGATTTCATATTAGGTATAGACACACTCCAAATGCCCTAACTTGTGCATCTCAGATTGGAGAAAAGACAAGTCAAAGTCAATACAAGTGCATGTTTTTGTAATATGATGTAAATCCATTAGAATCATGTTGTAAATCACTTGTAATGATTGTATGACTTGTAATTAAGCTTGGAAAAAATCAGGAGCACTTAGATCGAATGTTTAAGCACTCAAAATCCATTTTCCAAAATTCACATCAGGTTGTTCATCGATCGAGTTCTGTGAGTTGCAAACTCGACCGATCCTGATTGGATCTTGAAAATGACTTTTGATCGGTCGAGTTTACACTACACAGAACTTGACCGATGGAGTAGCTAACCAATTTGATTTTCATTGGTCGGTCAAGTTTCCCCAGGACAAACTCGATCGATGGTCTGAATATCGGCTTTGTCGTTTACTCTATCGGTCGAGTTACCCTTATAGAAACTCGACAGATTGCACTGTACGGAAAAGTGCAGAAAAGTTCTTCTAGTCGTTGTGGAGTTGCAACAAGTGAAAATATATCTGTTGCAAGACAAAAAACGGCTAGTTTTCATTCTCAAGTGTTCCCAAAGGATAAGAGGCATCCCCAGCTATAAATAGGACCCCTTGGGCTTCATTCCAAGGTTGAGCATTCAATGCAAACTCTATGTGAGGTTCCTATTCTATAGTTGAGTGCTTCCTACAGCCTCCTCTCTTTCTCTCTAAGCTTAATCACTTGCTACATCCATTAGAGTGAGTAGGAGATTTGTAATAGAGCTAGTTCTACATATACATCTTGTGAGGCTCTCACTTCCACCACCTCCCTATCTCTCATTTCAACCATGAAGATGAAGGTTCTCTCTCTTGGCTAAGAGAGGTGAAGAAGAACAAGAGAAGGCATCCCTTGGTGAAGATCAAGGTTGAAGACTTGGAGCAAGAGTGGATAAGCCCTTGGTGAAGGCAAAAGACTCCTTGCTCAAGTGGGTAAGTCCTTGGTGAAGCTTCTCCGAGTGAAGGTGAAGTCAAAGGTGGAAGATCCAAGAAGAGTGGGTAATCCATGCAAGGCTGAAGACTTGTGCAAGAGTAGGTAAGCCCTTGGAAGAAGGTGGAAGACTCCTTGCAAAGTGGGTAAGTCCTTCGTAAGGTTGAAGACTCTTTGTATTGGATAGGTAAGTCCTTTGTTTGGTCATGTATTGTAAGTCTTATGAATGAATATAAGAATGCAATGGTTAGGAAATCCTAGAAGTTGACCTCTCTAGGTAAGTGGACTGACATACTTCTAGTTTTAAGTGTGGAACCACTCTAAATAGCTTGTCTACTTGTGTTTTCTCAATCTCTCTCATCCTTGCTATGCATGTTTTAGTTGTACTGAAATTACCTATTTAGCAACCTTATCTTATCATATATCTTGAAGGTCTAATGAATTTTGTTTAAGTGCATTCAGCTCTATTCACCCCCCCCCATCTAGAGCATCTAATCACCCATCTAGGATCCAACAATTGGTATCAAAGCGGGTCTTCTCCAAGCATACTTCTACAAGTAGGAGAAGATCAGTGACTACCAAGGAGGGAGATACTTGATCAGCCTTCCAATCTTTGATGGGAGCAATTTCCTCTATTGGAGGAGAAGGCTTCAATTCTACATCCAAGGATCAAGTCTTGAGATGTGGCAAATGGTGAATAGCCCATAAATGCTACCAAAGACAAAGATTGAAGAATGGGATGAAGCTACCTTGAAGAAAGAAACCTTGAATGATATAGCCATGCACATCCTCTATGCCTCCATGACCCCCACCAAGTTCAACCGGATTTCTTCATGTGAAACAGCCTATGAGGTATGGAGAAAGCTATTCATCACTTATGAGGGGATAGATCAAGTGAAGGAAAGCAAAGTCTACATGCTCAAAGGGCTGCTTGAAAACTTCAGGATGGGAAAGGAGGAGAGGATAGCCAACATGTACTCAAGACTCAACACCATTGTGAATGGTCTTGTGATTCTATGTCATCCTATGTCTAGTGGAGAGATCAACTCAAAGATCCTTAGAACTCTTCCCAAGATGTGGGAACCCAAGGTGACTTCCATTAAAGAAGCAAGGTCCCTTAAGGATGTCCCTATCGAAGAGATCATTGGAAATCTACAAGCACGTGAAGCCACACTCGACAAGAGGGAGGAAGTAGAAAGACAAGAAGAGAAAGAACTCAAGAGAATGAAGAAGGTTGAAATCAAAGCTCAAATCAAGGCTATTGTTGGTCAAGCTTCTCCATCCTCTCAAGTTGAAGGAGATGCCATGTACTCCAAGGATAGATTCTATAAAGGCAATTCCTCCTCCATCCGGTGCCTCAAGTGTGGAAAGAAGGGTCACTTCAAGATAGATTGTCTACAAGGCAAGAAGACCCATCATCACAAGAAAAGAGAAGATAAGTGCCACTCAAGCTCAAGTGACTCCTCCAACTCAAGCTCAAGTGAAGATTCAAGTGGAGGATCAAGCTCAAGCTCTAGTGATGAAGGAGAATGCCATTTTGCTCTTATGGCATCAAAAAGTAAGGACTCAAGTGAGGTAAATCTAAACGCTTTAGATAAAGAATCTTTGATTGCTATTATTCATGATACTTGTGCCTCTCTTAAGTCTTCTAAAAGGAAAAGGAAAAAGCTTGCTAGAATTGTTGATAATTTCCATGTAGAACTAGATGATCTTGAACATGCTAATTCTTGCTTGCTTGATGATAAAAATGATTGTCTTAGTCAAGTAGATTCTCTTAAACTTGAAAATGCTAGTTTGCTTGATAAGATTAGATTTCTAGAAGCTCAACCTCTCATGCCTAGTTCTAATGAAGAGCATACTTTAATTATTGGTTCTCTCATGCACGATATTGATGTTCTTAAATCTGAAAACAAGGACAAAGATTTTGTTTTGCAAGAATTAGAAACAAAAAATGCCTCCTTGCTTGCTAAAATCAATGTGCATGAATCTTGTTCTAGTTCTAATAGTAGAGAGAATGATGTTGTTGCTCTTCATATTGATAGAGATTCTTATTTAACTAAAGATATTTGCTTAGAAAATGATCTTGTGAATGCTAGAGATAATATAAATCATTTGTCTTCTACTATTACTTCTCTTAAGCATGATAATGATAGTTTGAGATCTTCTTTGCAAAGATTCTTAGTTGGTAAGAAGAGCCTTAATGATATCCTACACCATACTACCAAACAAATTGGTAGACATAGTTTGGGGTATGATGGTAGTCAAAGGAACAACAAAGGTAAAGGACCTCCAATATTCCATGGAGAATCCTCTAGTTCCTAGACTATGGGCACAAGCAACTATTGCAATGATATTGGCCATTATTCTACTTGTTGTCCTTTTAGGAAAGCAACCAAGAGCAATAAGACTTGGGTTGCTAAACTAACTCCTTCGGACCCAAAAACATGATTGGGGACCATTTCATCTTTCTTCTTGTAGGTACTTGCAAATGGATTGACTTGAGCTATTAAATTGCAAATTGACTTGTCAATCCACATGAAAGAAGAAAGGTGAGATGTGTAGAGGGTGAAGACAAGTGGAAAAAGGAATGGTAAGAACAAAGATAATGTTTTCTTGCTTATAACCATTTCTAACTTGTTTTGTCAAGTTAGTGTGCACTATGCATGTGGTTTTTGAGTTAAAAGTGGTATTTTGTGCTTCTCTTCACACTTTTACTCATAAACTATTTCTAATGCTTTCATAGTGCATTACTAGCTTGCTTACACATGTTTGGATATGGTTTGTATTTTTAGCATACCTTTAAATATGTTTTTATAAAATATATGTGCTTTTTGACAACTGCTTTGTCGGTCGAGTTTGCCATGTTTGAAACTCGACTGATAGGCACCTATAGGTGTTGTCAACAGTTGTCATCGGTCGAGTTGTCAATACACAGAACTCGACTGATAACATTGTGCAAAGAATAAACAGTTGGCATATTGGATGAGAATTTCCCTCTCAACTAGATTTTCTCAACCAAATAGCCTTATTCTTTGGCACTCTTTTGGTACCTTTATATATGCATATTGCCATGTTCTAAATTGCCTATCTTGCTTACAACTATATCTCTCTAGTTGCCCTAAATTGGTATACCTATATCTTGCAATTACTTGCTTTGAGTTGTTTTGCAGGTTTTGATGATGACCTCTTTGGATCTCTTGGTTGTGTCTTAAATTACTTTCGTTGTGCTCTAACTTGCTACATCAATCTAGGTGTATATCTTGTTTTGATACAACCTTGAGGTTCTTAGTGGTAATCATCTTTTGGTAAGGATGCATATTTGTTAGTAAGTTATATCCTTCCATGCTTCTAAAATTGCATATCTACTATCTTGAGTTGCTTGCATAACATTGTGATGCAGGGTACATATATCTACATTATATGTAGAAATTGGAGTATGTTTGGATTTTATGCACATTTGCTCCAGTTTCAGTTTTTGCTGCAGGAGTAGTGTTTGTTATGTAGAAACGACCTTCTGAGCAAGGCTCATCACTTTGCCATGAGCCCTGGTACTTTTTGGGCAAATTCTGTCATCTTGAGGGTCAAAATTGCAATTTATTGTTTTCTGCAGCACCTTATCTTGCATTTTTGGGTTGTTCAAGTATATGCTTTAACTTGCTTTTCTTTCTATGCTTGGACAAGCCCCTATTTGTGCTCTTCTACCCTCCTTATATATATTTGTGTTATCTCCTTTCTCTTTAACAAGTGATGTTTCTTATTTCTTCATAACCCCACTTTTTGAAATGACAAAAGGGGAGAAAGGTATGTATTCTTTTAAAAGAGGAAGAAGACATGTCTTACATGAAGAGGAGAAGTATGTCCATGTAAAGGGGAGAAGGTAAATGGTAGAAGACATATATGTGTAGAACATATATGAGTAGAAGACATAGTATTCTATAAATGTTATGAAAGCTAACCATGCAGAAGAAATAGCATCAATTGAGGGGGAGTATGAGAACTCCATGCGCATCAATTGAGGGGGAGCATATGAGCTCAATCCTATTGAAACCCCTAGGTTTCTCCAAAGGTATGACTTTACTTAAATGCTTTCAATACATTTATGGAATGGTTTGTCATCTTCAAAAAGGGGGAGAATGTTGACACAAGGTCAATTAGACCAATGTTGACTCGCGTCTAAATTGACTAAACCCATGTTTTGATGATGACTAACCATTCCACATATTGGTGTCTAATGTCTCTACTTGAGTGATTTCAGATTAGGTATAGACACACTCCAAATGCCCTAACTTGCGCATCTCAGATTGGAGAAAAGACAAGTCAAAGTCAATACAAGTGCATGTTTTTGTAATATGATGTAAATCCATTAGAATCATGTTGTAAATTACTTGAAATGATTGTATGACTTGTAATTAAGCTTGGAAAAAATCAGGAGCACTTAGATCGAATGTTTAAGCACTCAAAATCCATTTTCTAAAATTCACATCAGGTTGTTCATCGGTCGAGTTTTGTGAGTTGCAAACTCGACCGATCCTGATTGGATCTTGAAAATGACTTTTGATCGGTCGAGTTTACACTACACAGAACTCGACCGATGGAGTAGCTGACCAATTTGATTTTCATTGGTCGGTCGAGTTTCCCCAGGTCTGAATATCAGCTTTGTCTTTTACTCTATTGGTCGAGTTACCCTTATAGAAACTCGACCGATTGCACTGTACAGAAAAGTGCTTCTAGCTATTGTGGAGTTGCAACAAGTGAAAATACATCTGTTGCAAGCCACAAAACAGCTAATTTTCATTCTCAAGTGTTCCCAAAGGCTAAGAGGCGTCCCCATCTATAAATAGGACCCCTTGGGCTTCATTCCAAGGTTGAGCATTCAATGAAAACTCTATGTGAGGTTCCTATTCTATAGTTGAGTGCTTCCTATAGCCTCCTCTCTCTCTCTAAGTTTAATCACTTGTTACATCCATTAGAGTGAGTAGGAGATTTGTAAGAGAGCTAGTCCTACATGTACATCTTGTGAGGCTCTCACTTCCACCACCTCCCTATCTCTCATTTCAACCATGAAGATGAAGGTTCTCTCTCTTGGATAAGAGAGGTGAAGAAAAATAAGGGAAAGCGTCCCTTGGTGAAGATCAAGGCTGAAGACTTGGAGAAAGAGTGGGTAAGCCCTTGGTGAAGGCAAAAGACTCCTTGCTCAAGTGGGTAAGTCCTTGGTGGAAGCTTCTCTGAGTGAAGGTGAAGTCAAAGGCGGAAGATCCAAGAAGAGTGGGCAATCCCTGCAAGGCTGAAGACTTGTGCAAGACTAGGTAAGCCCTTGGAAGAAGGTGGAAGACTCTTTGCAAAGTGGGTAAGTCCTTCGTAAGGTTGAAGACTCTTTGTATTGGATAGGTAAGTCCTTTGTTTGGTCATTTATTGTAAGTCTTATGAATGAATATAAGAATTCAATGGTTAGGAAATCCTAGAGGTTGACCTCTCTAGGTAAGTGGACTGACATACTTCCAGTTTGAAGTGTGGAACCACTCTAAATAGCTTGTCTACTTGTGTTTTCTCAATCTCTCTCATCCTTGCTATGTATGTTTTAGTTGCACTCAAATTACCTATTTAGCAACCTTATATTATCATATATCTTGAAGGTCTAATGAATTTTATTTAAGTGCATTTATCTCTATTCACCCCCCCTGGAGCATCTAATCACCCATCTAGGATCCAACACCTTGATCTTGTTGGCTTCCTTCTCTTTTTTCTTGTCTTCTTCTTGTTTGTCAAGCCTTGTCTCATGAGCTTGTCGGTTGCCAATGAGCTCTTTGGTTGGGATGTCACCAAGGCTCCTCAGTTCTTCAATGGAGGTCACCTTTGACTCTCATCTCTTTGGTAGAGTCCTCAAGATCTAGGAGTTGATTACACCTCTATCTAAAGTGTTACCCAAGGCAGCTAGGCCATTGATGATGACATTGAGCCTAGAGTACATCTCAGCAATCCTTTCTTTCTTGCCCATATTGAAGTTCTCTATAAGGTTGTTCAACATGAATATCTTAGCCTCCTATCATTGCAACATAAGCCTCATTGACACTGTGTTTCATCACCTTGAGGAGATCGACAATGTCCCTAAGAATCGCATGTTCTCAACACGCAAGCACACATCGGGGGCCAGCTAGTGATCCTCATATCAGACCTATAAAGAATGGTCATCCTTCTCTTCGAATGCAAGGTTTGAGATACTCTGTAAGATTCTATTAGGTACATTGAACTTCCTTTGTCCACTGCCCCCCTAGACCCATTGGTGGTGTTCTTTTCTAACTCATGTCTGCATACGCACGGTCGAAACGCCCAACTGCAACGATAGGAGCAAGGTGAAGGCCTCTCAAGCAAGACTGAAGGAGAATTTCAACATAAGCCTCATTGACACTATGTTTCACCGCCTTGAGGAGATCGACAATGTCCCTGAGAATTGCATGTTCTCAACACAAAAGCACACATCGGGGGCTAGCTGGTGATCCTCATATCAGACCTACAAAGAATGGTCATTCTCCTCTTCGAACCCAAGGTTTGAGATACTCCGTAAGATTCTATCAGGTACACTGAACTTCCTCCCCCCCTGAACATCTTAACTTTCTGGAACTCAAGTGGATGTTTCGATATTTGATTTATTTATTTGTCAACTTTTCTCTCTTCTGCGCCTAATCTACAAAATACAACTTGAGACAATGATTGTTTTCTGTATTAAAATGTTGGTGCCAAAATACAAAGGTAAGTGTACTATTCAGCTGTCTGAGTGTTGTTTAGTAGCATGCCGCCATCTCGTGATAATAACCAATACATAAGTAACTAATGATTTTTTATTCCATATGAAACTGATTCCATCATGAGTGATCTACTATATTTGTGCATGTCCACAAATAAAATTTTAAACTTCTGTATCCATAGAAATCTATGGACACTAATAAGCTGACAATTTTAATGGTTTTACAGTGATTTAATAATACATGGTTTTAGTAAGTTTTCGTTTCCAGATGAGCTTTGGAAGCATACATTTAGAAGAGCTTTTGTATGTATGAAGATCTTAATGTAACATATTTCACATGTTTGAATAGGCTCCCATGCATGTATAACATATTTTATGATGCTAGTATTTTCTAAAAACCATTAGCTATAGGTTTCTTAAAGCATTTATTATAAAGTATGATCCTCATTTGTTTCTGACTAGAATGTTACGCGACAGTGCCTCGTACCAAATGCATGTCTTAAAAACCTTCTTCCAAAACCAAACAATCTGAATTTTACCTTACAGTCCAGAAATAGTATTACAATACCCATATCATCTTATAGGCAATTTATATGCCCTATATATTCCATGAATTTTTAGTATATTTTTCTATTTCTGAATGGAACACAAGTGGATCAAAAGAAAATATTGTAGTGACACTAGCCACTATTATCTATCTTATGTCAGTTCAAATGATGATCCCCATGCACTCATCATGGGACGTATATTAGATTGTCTTGTCACTCAATCGATCTTTCTATAATGATACGCTTACCTCCTTTATCTGCTCATTTGGCATCAAAACAATTAACTATAGGTTGCACTATAGAATTGTCAAAGTAGCTGCACACTGACATGCCATGTTTCAAGGCAACACGCCCATTGATTTGCTTAATCACAGGGAAGAAGCAGGTGACACACCGTGTCAAAAGATGACATATAATGTCAAGGTACAGGCAACATGCCATGTTTGAAAGTGACATGATGTGTCTAAAAGCGGAAAATGAAGTCGTGAACAAAGCAGATCTCCATCAACACGTTGTGTCAAGCAGTGACATGTCATGTCAATGACGAATAATAGCTACAAAATTCTAGATTCAGCAATAAAAGATGGATTTTTCCTTTCGAATCTCCACCATATCAGTGTAGGAGAGATATGTCTCCAAAACAACCAGAAAGGGGAGATCTTTATCCCAGATTTGGGACTAGATATCAATAGGTGCATAGATGACAAAGGTGCTAGAGATCTGTAAGTATGTAGATGACGGCGGTGTAGATATACAAAGGATAGATGATGGCAGTGTAGATCTACAACAATATAGATGAAGACAACAAATAAGATAGATCCGACGGCTCCAAAGGTAGAAAATCTCATGGCGGTGGCAGGACGGCCCATGTAGATCTAATAGCAGCAACTTCAAAGTGGATGATTTTGTAGTTAAGGATGGAAACAGCTTATGGATGGGAAATCTCTACGGGCATCCTAACAACACCTAGCGACACTGGCCACCCACAAGGGGAGGCATCTTTCTTTTATGATCCTTCTCTTAGGGTTGGGGGTGACATGGGAGAACCTGCTCTGATACCATGTAAAAAACAATATAGTGGGAGAAATCCCCAATGTGTGGGATTTTCCTATTGATAGGAGGCAGCCCCCCTTTCCCATATATAGGATTAGGGGGAATCATACAAACACAAAACAAACCTTATTGAGCTAAGACACAACTAGGCCCATGTTAAAAATAGACTAAAAACAACTTAAGTAAATTGACTCTATAACACCTTTGAAATTTGGGTCTCAAATATGGGATCCTAACCTTTAGAATATGTAAAAAATAAAATATTGTATATTCCCCTAAAAGAGGCTAATAAGTTTTCATAAGCATCTAGATCCATATCTTACAGAGGATTAAATGTGTTAGAGGGCATCTCACATGTGCATAAGCCTCTATGAGCATTCAAGTTCTTTTACCAAGTTGTCTTTGGTTATATAAAGTTTGCATTAGTGATTGATTCATTGTTAATCAAAAATGAAATTTAATAGTGAACTTGGCAATAGTATTTTAATTCTAATGATGTGGTAGTTTAAATATAATATTGTATCAGTTGTGGTGACTTCTATAAGCTAAACATCAGCTCTTACATATTTAAGATCCATAACAAAATGAAGCATAATGCATATTTGAGAATGAAAATTGTTGATTTAGCCCCCATACATGTTTTACTTCTCTCTCTCACTAGGATTTCTTAAGGGCATGTAGTCATTCCAAGTGTAGGGTATAAGTGCATTGGGTACTATTATTTAAAATAGAAATTCATAAATTTATCCTATTATTAGCACATGTTTAGATAGCTTGTAATTTGTTTCTATATTATGTTGGACAATATTTTCCTATATGTTGTAAACATCAAGACAAACACACCATATGTGCAAAGATGGAGTTGAAATGATGAAGGAAATAAAAATTTCCAAATTATAAATCATGTGGTGTGTCTATCGAAGGACATGTCATGTCTAAAGTTAGAGAGGGAAAATACAACAAACTACCCTATATAAGAAGAGTCAGTCCTCCCACACACCATGCCCATCTAAATTACTTCACTAGGAAAAATTGATACATGACATGGTATGTCACCTTTGGGACATGTTGTGTCCCATTTTAGCAATTTGCCTAACTTTTGCAACAACAACTAAATGTGACATGGAGTGTCAATTCGTCAACATGTTGTGTAAAGTCGTGTAGTTGCATATTCTAAACTACATCGATATGATGTCATGTCGTGTTATTTAGTTTTTCTTAAAATATTTTTGTCACATGAGTGACATGGTGTGTCCTCAAGACCATATGTATTAAGCAACTCTTGGAAAAAAAATTGTAGTCATTGCTGTTTTGAGGATCACTTATTTCATTGCAAAATGTTTATTAAAAATTGTGGGATCTTGAGAGTGGAATTCCCCTCCCTCGGACTAAGAACAAAAAGGACAAGGAGGAGCTAAAAGAGAAAGAGATGGAGGAGGTGTAGTCTGAGTATAACAGGTAGACATCTTCTTATAGTATGACCTAGTGGTGCAATTTCAATTCTCTATAAAATTTCTCCTTCAAAAGTTATCCCTTATATTCCTTTTATATATGTTGGAGGTTGTTGGATTACATGGGTTAGAGAAATCCTCTTTATGGCCTCTTATCAGGTTCTAGTTAATGGTGAACCTACTGAAAGTTTTTCTCCTTCAAATGGGATCAGACAAGGTGATCCCTTTGCGTCGTATCTATTTGTAATTGTTATGCAATGTTTCACCCAAATTATCAACACAAGAATAAATGAAGGGTTGATTATACCTCTAAAAATCTCTAAGGATTTCTCTATATCCCATTTAGTCTTTGATGATGACCTGATGGTTTTTGTTGAAGCAAACGAACAAAATGATAGAAATCTATCTAGTGTTTTGTGGATTTTCAAAGGTTTTCTGGTTTGAAATTGAATCATGAAAAAATATCTATCATCTATAGCTATGGTGCTGACAAAGTCTTGATATCGTCTACTCTGAATATCAATGAAGGTTTCTTACCCCAAATATACCTAGGTATTCTATTTTTCATTGGGAAGCTTAGGAAGGAGTTTTGTGCTCCCCTCTTGGACAGGATTAAATCAAAGCTAGATGGGTGGAAAGCTAAGACCCTTTCTATGGCTGGTAGACTAGAATTGATACAATCTACTATATCCTCTATGCACCTTTTTTGGTCATCTACATTCCCTCTGCCATGTTCCATTGCAAATGAAATTGAGAGACTTTTCAAGGATTTCCTTTGGGGGTCTAACAAAGAGAGAAACAACATTCATCTTGTTAAATGGGATAGAACTACTCTCCCAAAGAAAGAAGGTGGTTTGGACATAAAATCTATGAAAGACTATGTTCAAGAAGGCATTATTTTTAACCTCTAGAATCTCACAAGGAAGATGGATAATCTTTGGGTTAGATGGGTTCATGAGAGGTACTTTGTAAAAAGATCTTTATGGTAGTTGATGTTAATCACGGTTTGTCCTGGCACCTCACCCAGCTTCTTGAAGCTAGGGAAACTCTGCCATCTTTCATTTCTTATGAAGTTGGTAATGGTAAGTCCATAAAACTTTAGGGTGATCCCTATTTTAAAGAAAACAAGTTCTTTGGGGAGGTTATTGATACTCAGGCGACTCTTAGCTTGGGTTTTCCTTTGGATGCCAAGGTTTCTTGCTTGATTGTTGATGGTAATTGGAGTGTTCTAGAAAATAAAAGGAACTTTCTTGTTGTGTCTCTTATGAAGGACACTCCAAAACTGAGGAATGGGGAGGATGGTCTGTTTTGTGATGGCCATTCTGATATTAATTTAAAAGTGTCATGAAATCTTGTTAGATTATGAAGAGAGAGTAGATATTTTTTTAATGGCTTTGGCCTTTCAGATGTTTGTATGTGTACCATATCCATGCATGTAAAGTTGGTCATAATAAGATTTTGACTTCTGACTATGTGAAAATGATGGTTTCCACTGTGTATATCTGCTTCTTGTGTATGCAAGGGTATGAGGATACAGACCATGTTATGTTTCTCTGCAGGTATGCTTTTATTTTGTGGACGTGGGTTGCTAAGGAGTGCAAACTAAGATTCCAATGTCAAGAGCTAGATTGACTGAATGGAACACAAGGAAATCCCATTGTGCTATCTTGATTATTCTTCATTCGTTGTAGAAGGAAACGAACTAGAGGATTCATGATAATAGAAGTTTGGACTCTAGCAAGTTTCTATCCATGGTCACTAGAGATTTTAAATTGTTATATGATGATTTTGTACAGGGTTTGATAGAAATTTTTTCTGTATAGTTTTCTTTGATCATATCCTGCTGATGAGATGTATAGGACCAAGGAACACTTAGACATTGGTCTTGTAACTCCTTTTTTGTTATATTCTATACAAAGAGAGATGGGAGATATTTTACATTAAAAAAAAGATTATTTCCACACAAAAAAACTTTGTATACTTGTGGGTTTGACCTAAAGCTATACTACTTATGATCCATACTATTGTGGGTGACATTTGGTTGCTCTAGTTTATTTAAATTATGTGCACACTATGTATGCATGAAGGTTGTTTGATAGTTTTATCTCTATTAGGGATACAAACCCACTTGGATTTTGTCAAACTTGAATGGTGAGAGTATATTTATTGGGATTACTTTCGAATTTTTGAAACTATAGGCTTGTGACTATGTGAATGTTTACCTTGATCGCCATTAATGATTGATTGTTGGGATAAGATCTTCTGAAGAGATAGTGGAAGTGATTCTTGTGGCATAATTGGTGATGAAGATTGAAAATCATACCTAGTAGGGTTTTTCCCCTTAACAAGCTATATTTGTCCAAATTTTGCTACAGGAATGATGTTAGAGTCATCTCTAGAAAATTTTGTAGAGGGGGTTGTAAAAGTGATTTTTTCCTTGATCAACTGGACATACATCTCATTTGTTTTGGTGGGTGTGATGTCAAGTGTTCATTCTATATTTACTTTGAGATTATGTATTACTTCCTTTCATCCCCACATTGAGGGAATGTAACATGAGTCATACAATAGATACAGAATATAAGTGAACCTAACTCTCACCCTACACAACATCAAGGTTGAATGTGGATGAAGAGGCTACTCTTAATCATGTAACTCAGAAGAAGGTCCTCTTGATGCATGGTGTTGTGTTTATGGTTTTATTTATAAGCGTCAGATGAAGATGTGTTGTAACATCATACAAACTAGTACAAGTAAATGGTTGCTTCAATTATGGCCACAGTGATGTTATAAATGTTGTTAGTTTTGGCATTCTTGACACCACTAGATTAATGGCACAATGATCAAAACTTCTTTTTTGCAAGTATCATGTAATAGTACAATTTTGTATGCAAACATGTGTATGTTACCTATGTATTATTCACAATTTTTGTGTCCAAACATGAGCATTCATAAACGTAACCTATATCAACAAAGTGTGTCTATATGATAGTGATCCATTGGAAAACATGTTGTGGAAAGAGTGTGAGAATAAATTGAATTATTACAAATTAAATGTTTGTATTGAAATGCATAGATCATTTACTCACCCATCTATAGATATACAAGTGCTTTTATTACAATCAAGCATTTTTTACATGTCTATCCATAAAATATATAATTTGTATTATCAATAATTAGCTCCAAATAAAATGCAAAATGAATTGTAAATATCTATTATTTTACATGATAAACAAGTCCAATGATAATAAAATACGACAAACAAGTGTCATTGTACACTTCTAATATGGTTGGATTCTGAAAATTAGGTTGAATGCATACTTAGCAACATTCCATGTGCCACAATGGCCCAGGTAGAAGTTGGTACACAATAACTTATACCTCTTCATGTGTCAATGTATTGCTATAAAGCAAATTACTTTTTACTTCTGACACAATCTCCCCCTAAATATTGTTTGTTTCTACCAAATTTTTGCCATAGAATGTTGGGTATAAGTACAACAACATAAAAATTAACACATGACTTTTTTAAATAAGTTTTTCTTTTGAAAAGTCACCTTGTTGGCCCAATAACTGCATTGTTTCACTATCAGCCCAATGCTGAAAAAACACAAATGTGGATAGAAAAACAACAGACTCCACAATTAACAACCACCACCCACATCATAATAAGAGACCACAATCATCCACCACACCATTCATTTTTTACCATCCAAACAACAACAAGATATTTCAATCAATCCCATCGATCCAGGACACCAAATATTATCACTATGGATTAGACACAACATCAAAGATTTCACCACAAAGCAAAGAAGTCTGAGATATGATCGAGATACTCAATCTGAAACCATTGAGGAACTCAGCAAACTCCGTAACAGCCCACAACTCCCTAATACGAGTAAAAGACATGATAAAACTCATGTACACAATTGTAATATTGAAAAAATACCGAAGAGAAAAAAAGAAGAGAAAATTCTTTTTTGTTGACGAACAAGGTACATTCTCTATACATTCTTGGTATTATTTAGATTCTATACATACAAACCTAGATAGCCTAAACAACATTTCCTCATGGGAGAATGCTTCGATTTTGTTTACTTTGTTAAAAACTTGGTTATCCATTTTGACTCACATTTGGAAGCTAACTTGGCACTCACTGAGATTGAGAGGGACCTTGGTTGGAAACATCATCGCCTATTAGTCTAGCACTATAACATATTGTTGTTATGTCCCTTTGATATCTAGTTGTTTTATAATTATAACTATGTTTCTTTAATGATTATATCTATGGTGAATGTTTGTGGAGCGTCAAGTTTTGCCCGATGTAGGCATATTAGAAGTTCTGATAGAGGTCATAAAATCAACCTCATTACCCTACAAGAAACAAAGGCACACCTCACCTCCTATCAACTACATTTTATGGGAATTAAACACATCAGGTAATGGATACAAGTCCCATCTTTAGGGCTTAGTGGAGTTGTGATGATTGGATGGGATCTCCATACTCTCAAACATATCAAGCACCATATAGACACATATAGCATCACGATCACTTTCACTTATATGGAAGATAATAACGAATGGACCTTCACATGACTCTACAGGGAACCAGGACATAACAAGGAGGATTTCATTACTGAGTTACATGACCTGGCGACTACACTATCACCACACCCATGGATTATAGGTGTAGATTTTAACCACATTAGAAATACACTTGAAAGACATACACATAGTACCACTAGTCTATATATACATCATAGAGATGATAGAATTTTTGAGAACTTCACTCAAGGACACCTCATCATTGATCTACATGCTGCAAGCACAAATTTCAAACCCGATTGTGGTCATCTTTGGACTGTGTTAGGCTATTTTTATGCACATAAACATGGGACTCCATATACCCCCTTTCTTCGATTCTAGAATAGCACCGACCTATCTCATACCATTTCCCCATCACCATTAACACAAATATTACCATATGAGGACCTTAACCATTTGACTTTAAGAATTTATGGACCAAGCATCCTTCTTTCATAGAATGCCTCCAATAGAGTTGGATACACCACCTATATGAGAAATATCGTGGTCTTCACATTCTAGATAATCTTTAAAAAGTTAGACAAAGACTAAATATTTGGAACAAATATACTTCTGGTAATATATATAGCAAAAAATCTTAGAGAGGTACAAGTTAGAGTATTCACAAAGGAAAGTGACCCCGTAATTCATCCAGCCTACATTCAAACCCTCATAACTAAACTGGAACACATGGATTCCATCAAATAACACCATGCAAAAATCATTTATGAATATGTGATGGATTTAGGAAGGATAGAAGAACACTGAACTTTTTTTGTACTACATGTAATTATCACAAGTTTACTACACACATCCATAGTCTACACATTGATGTTATACAAATTTTTAGTTTCACTCTTATCATCAAAGCCTTTGACAGTCTTTTTGGATATCTATTCAACCATGGTATATAATGTTCAATGTACATCCGTTTTGACAGGATCACCCTTTGTCCACAAAAGATCAAATTGAGCCACAATACATACAAATACTTTCATGAAAACAGAGATCAAAATTGTCATGGAACCCCTAGTGCTAAAAAGTCACCTGGACTGGATGGATTTTTATAATGAATTGTATCATCATCAATGGGACATAAGTAGGCACTCCATCTACAAACTATTTTCATACATACATGTACATCACTTTACATATTCCACCAATCAACCGTACAAACATAGGTTTCATCAAAATAATGATAAACCTACCCTTTCAGTGATTACAAACCCACTAGTTTGAATAACATAGCATACCAAATCATTGCAAAAACTTTTAGTACTCATATAAAACCTACCCCTAATGTGCATCGTAGGTCTACAACAATGTACTTTCCTTCATGGGAGAAGCATACAGGATGCACACATCATGGTTAGTGAGACAGTATAGACCTGAAAGATAAGGAAAATCCCTTTACTTACTATGAAACTCAACTTTGAGAAAGCTTTTGATAATATCAACTGGAAGTTTCTACTCAACTGCATGAAAGGATATGGTTTCCCGACTATATGCATTGGCTGGATCAAATCTTGTATCGACACTTTTCATTTCTCTACTCTTATAAATGCTACGACATGTGCTATTTTAAAAGTTCAAATGGCCTCAGACAAGGTGATCCATTCTCACCTATTATATTACTTATTGTGACATCCATTCTCACCATAATGATCACTCTTTCTACCTAAAAAAATCCTTAGAGACCTAATCACCAGATATAGAACAAATCATGCAATATGAGGATGACGCTATAAGTTTTCTTAATTCTGAAGACACTTAGATCGTCAATATTATTTGTATTCTTGGCATTTTCCCACACATGTCCGGTCTTAAAGTCAATCTATAGAAATCATCTATCACTGGCAGAAATATCAGCAATGACATGATTGGGAGATACAAGCATATGCACCAACATCAAGTGGAAACATTTCATATCAAATACCTTGATTTACCCCTATTTCCACACCCTCTTCCAACTTCATGTTGGAACCAAATAATCATGAGCATGGAGAGAAAACTACGAGTTTAGAAAACACACCATCTTAACCTTGTTGGCCAATCGATTCTTCTCAAATCCACACTTACACCCATTCACCCCCTACTATCTTAGTTGTATCCCTTTTCCTTCCAAGGTTCTTGATTGATTAGACAAAATCATAAGGAGATTCTTTTGGAGAAACATGCAGGGCCAACACAAAACATGCCTAATTGAATGAGAACATGTTATAAACAAAAAAGGGGGATGGGGTAACATGAACATGAAAATGCATGTGTGATGCCTTATACATAAAATCACAGCCAATTATTGCAATATTAATCACATTGTGTGGAGTCTCATGTGTAAACATATATTATTAACAATACAACCTATGGAGAAACATATGAAAATAATACTTCTCTCTATAGAAACATATATATCAAATTGTATACATCATAAGTGATATCACCAAGATCTCACCATATATGCACATAATAGATCATTCTAGTTTGACTCGTGATTTAGAGGTAATAGAATCATCAATATGAAAATTAAAGTATACATCCCTATATGGATACACACAAAAATTTGACGAAACAAGCATTGACCCTCCTCAACACTTAAAGGAGAACAAATTCAACAATTTTCTGGTTAAGATATTTTCTAGAAAATATCTTATAGACATCAATCACACATTGAAATGCAATACTATAAATCATATAGAATGGAAATGGGAAAAGTATTACAATCCTAATTCTATATACATGTTCTTTAGTAATCCTGGTATCAAAAGTATTTTTTACAAGATATGAAAAGATCAAATGTCCCGCTAAGTATATCATTCTTGTTTGGATTATAGGGCATAACAAAATTCTTACATAATCAAACTAGTGGAAGAGAAGTTTCCTTGGAGCTACTATGTGCATTTTATGTCAAGAAAATTATATATATATATATATATATATATATTCATTGTATGTTTACTAGGCGAATGTAGCTAGACCAACTGATACTCACCACTAATACAAATGGCATTGGTACAGACACCATGGGTTGGATCTTTAAAGGAAAACCTATATCCATATGCATCTCAAAAAATTGGATCCATTAACAACTATGATATTGTGGACTATAAGGAAGGAAATAAATTACATAATCTTTGAAAATAAAACATAATTTATCTTTTATAACTAAGTATATTATAAACACATATAATGACATTATGCATTCATATAGTTCATGTCAGTATCCAAGTCATCATTAGGGAGGTTAAAGAAACACATATGCTTCAGTATAAAGGTGTAGATCATTGCCAAGGGAAATACTCCATGGAACACATTTTGAATGAACAACAAAAAGCAGATTGAAGATGTGAAACCATCTTGGCTCAAGAACAAATCACATTTCACCTAAATATCTAGAGACTTGTTTAGGGGTGCCTCCCCTATGTGGAACTTTTCTTTATTAGCATCTTAGAATAGGTAGTACCATTTTTATATAATGTTTGGTAACTGTAAGGACCCTGACCCACATTTTGGGATAACCTTGTTTGTTTTGCTTAAGCATGTTGCTTAGTACCTTTCTCTAATCATCTGAGATCTAATCAGGGCATGTGGAAGTTTGAAGTTTCTTGCTTGAGCTTGTTAGGTTGATGCTTGTATTTTGTGGTGAGGTTTTGGTACAAATTGCATATTCACCCAGAGTTAGGGCTGATATGCAAATTTGCCACCTCTTGAGTGTTCATTCTCTCTCTTCATACCATCTTGAGGAGAGAGAGAGATGGACACCTTGCATGGGTCTTGGTTGTGTGGTGACATCCTTGGTGATGTTTTGAACACATGTTTGAGGTGTGCCTTACACCTAGAAGTGTTGTCTCGGGCTTGAGAGCCCTGGAGAGGTTCCCTATCGATTTGTAGGTGTGTAGAGTTGCACCCTATCGGTTTGTGGGTGTGTAGAGTTGCACACTATCTATTTTCGAGTATGTAGGGTTGCACCCTATCGGATTGTGGATGTATGGAGATGTGGTGTCGGGCATGACCTTGGTAGGAGACCAAGTGGGCAAGATCTTGCCTAAACCTTATCACCATGTCTTGCATGATGTTGTGCATGTGGCTTTTTTTGTGGACAAGTGGCACCTAAGCTCCTAAGGTGGTGACACCTCTTCCCTGATCTCTCTCTCATCCCTCTTCTATATATACTCCTTTCTCTCCATGCAAGAGGATCCATTTGGCCATCTTTGCTTTCCCTCTTCCATGGTGGACGACCCTTGAGAAGTTTAAGGAGCTAGAGAATCTCTCTTGGAGCTTGGTGGATGAGTTCCAAGTTGTAATGTTCTTTGATCATCCTTCATCTTCTACCTTGGTAAGCTATGTTTCCTAGCTCTTCTTTCATTTTCTTCTTCTCATCCATGGACCTTGGATACCTTCTTTGTACCTTGAACCATCTTAACCTTGGTATCATCTTCTTCCTTGGAGGTGTGGTGGAGATTGAGTTTGGTGGATCATCTTCTACATTGAGCTCATGAGCTTGGAGATTGACCTTGGAGCTAGGATCTTGATGGAGATCCTTGAGGCAGATTATATAACTATTAACCTCCTTTGTTATTTTCACTCTTTATATGCTTATGTTGCTCTTCATCTTGAGATCGTTCATCCCTTGCATTCTAGTAGTTGTTAATGGATATAGAACAATCTTGATGGTGGAATCTTGTTAGTTGCTCTTCATATCTTGTACCTTCTTGTTGGGAAGTAGTTAGACTAGTGGCCGACCTTTCTAAGCTTGAAGACAACCACTGTTTTTTTTAAGTCGCATGGGGCGCATAAGCGGCCCGCATATACTTATCCACTTATAAGGCCGATTAGTCGACAATTTTTAGATGGACATTTGTTATCTCGGCCCAAACTAGATTATTTTTATATTAATAACATTCTAGTGATGTACTAATTTGTTGTATGTTTTGTACATAAGTCACATGGTTATTTCATGTTTATTGTTTTAGACCTCCAGGACATGCATGTATCTTTTTGTATGATTTGGTTAGTTTTTATTATTATGTACTTGTGTTAAACCATTTCCTACGTGCTTCATTGGATTTTATGATAAAATGATTCTAGAATGCATTCTAAATGGTGTTTTACCTTTCATTGAAACATTATATTTGAATCTATCTCAAATTTTAGGGTCCAAGTATGAAATTTTGTAATTAAATATACAATTTTGTGATTAATTGAAAAATAATAATTAGATTATTACAAAAATCAAAACCGTGTATACTCCTGCATGTCGTATATACTCTATAAGGTGAACTCTCCGAACACATAATGCATACTGCTTTTTAAAACACTGAAGACAACAAGTTCACATATATATATGCACCATGTGGAGGATAGGTCGTCATGGCTTGTAGTGCAACAACTCGACACCCTATGTGCTAGGTCGTCATGGATTGTGATGTATCAAACTGATACCCTTTGTGGCAAGTCATCGTGACTTGGATATGCCTAGTTCGTCATGCCTTGGATATGTTAGATAGACATGTGTTGAGAGGGTTAGCTCATTTTGGCTTATGGTTGATAGATCTTGAGAAGATAGACCAACATGACCTAGAAACACCTAGACCGATATGGGATGGTTAACTGTTATGCATGGTGAGTGTTAGGCGTCATGCTCTTGAAGTGCCCTTGAGAGAAAAGATGTTTCTCAACCATTGTACCCTTGAAGGTGTTAGCCCGCCATGGCTATGGAGGCACCTTGAGGAGTTGGCCTATTTTGGAGGCTAACTGTGACACACTGGTTTGGGTAGATACTGATACACCTTGGGGTGATGCTGACCGATACACCTTAACCTGTGATACCTAGCTAAACCCTTACCCTAATGACCGATATACCTAGTGTTGCCTGACATTGATTGGATGTCTGACACCCTTAGGTGGTGCTTGCCGATACACCATGGAGTGGTGTTGCCCATCACACCTTAGATGGTGTTGACCGTCACACTCTCTAGAAGTGGTAAACAGATACATCTCTTAGTGAGGTTATCTCTTGTGCCTTGTATAGTGGTATTTGACATGTTGTGATGATGACAAGTTGACACCTTATGGCAAGTGCTAATCGATATGCTACATGTTTGCCCCAATTGATACCTTATTATGGTGTCTATGTTGCATCATGTTGATTATAGGGTTACCCATTATAATGTGATACCCTATGGGTAGTTGTGTGAATAATAGGGAGTGTTGTTTTCTATAATTTTCATCTCATGATACGCTTTGTAATGATGATGAAAGTCGTGATCTAAGGGTGGTTGTTGATCTAACTTTGTAAACCCTAATTGTTTAAATAGAAACCCTAACCCTAATGAGGTAATGTGAATGGCATGAATCTTACGATATGGTTGTATTGTTTATGTATGGTTCTTCTTGTTATGAGTGTTTAACCATGCATGTGACATCATTTGATAAGCATAGCCATGTATGAGCTATGTTTCTTATGATATGTGTAAATGGGCCTTGTGAGGCATAAGTTTTATTGACATCCTTAAAACAGGAGGTGAATGGTCTTATGACCTAATGATGGCTTATTTCCTTATATGAGATGATGATTTCCTCAGTGATGAGAGGAGGGGTTGTTACCCCAAGATATGTGATCCTTATGATGAAAATCATGGTGAATGACAAGTATCAAGTGATAATGTGATGAGATCACACCTGATATGTTCAAAGTATGTTTGGGTGATTTGTTATCCTCTTATTTATGTAGAATTTGTTTAAACGATGTACGTTGTAACTTGATTGATGCTAAAAGATGCTTAAATGACCTAATTAATCAACTGGAATTTAATCTTGTAGCTATCCCTATGCCATAGATCCATTAAGTATCAGCATTTTCAGAATGGTAAAGTGAGTTTAACTCGAAGAGCATATTTTTTAATATGTGGGGTACAAGTCGAATAATTCCTTGTATCCTTAACTACAGGATGTGTGAGATGACCATGCGTGAGTCAATATCATTGTGGTATGGATGGCCATGTGTGAGCCACTTCTTGTTAGAATGACCATGAGTGAGCCTATTCTTCTAGCGTCGTACATGTACCAAGGTGGGCTATTTTTTATTATATATGTGGATGATCATGTGTGAACCAATCCTTGAGTTTGACTATATGTCATTGTTGTAGTTGATTGATATGTTTCTGTAGTGTTTTCTCATGTACTGACCATGAGGTGGTGAGGTCATGGATTCTAGCTCTACCATTAGACCTTGTATGGCACTGATTTCAACTTAACAGTGGTCGGTTGGATTTGGGTGGTATGACTCAAATCCTCAGGGCATAATAAAATACATAATCAACTGTGTAGTATACTTATGTAGGATCAAAATACAAAAACATTAGACGAGGCCTTGCTTGATCTTTATACAATATTGTTAATAGGTTATATACATGTTCTTCATATTCCTTTTAAATTGTTAAGATATTTCTAAATTCAGCAGTGATTGTTCATCATGTTAATGATGAATACCTACTTCTTATAGTTGTAATTATATTGTTGCTCAGTTATCTTATATGTGATAATAATAGAGTTGGTGGAGAGTTATATCTCCCGTTGATATTTGAAATCTCACCCCGTGGGTTTCCCACATCCTTTTTAGGTGGACGTGTACGAGGAGGTAGAGATCGTGAAATAGAGGTTGAGGAGCAGCAAGAGAGGCGGTAGCTAACAAGGTTGGTATTGTTGTTGGATGTCTTTTATTGATAGTCCAAGAGTCATCCATGTACACTCAGGTCCTTGGGGATGGTTTGTAGAGGTTTTGTGGGCATGCTTTTGATATGTGGTTGGCTTGTGTGCCCTGTTATATAAAGTTGTAATGGATGTATGTATATATGTTCTGGAATAGGTTCTCTGGTAACAGGATGATGGCACACACAGTAAGCGCTTTGAGGCATGAAAGCACATGTATGTAAAGGTTCTTGTTGTTTGGCAGCTTTTATGAATATGGTTTTAATTTTTTAGTGTTTTTCAGTAATCTGGTTACTTAATCTTCTTCCGCAGTTTTGGTTTGAGTAATCTCACTTTTGCATGGCGTGAGGCATCACAATTAGGTTGGTATCGGAGCTTTAGGTTCATTGAGTCTACAGGGACCTAGGACTAGGGTTTGTGTCTATTCTAGTGTCCTCTAGTTTGTCTTATAGTGACTTTTGCTTATGTAGAAGAAGAAGAAAGCTTAAAGATGTCTGGATAACATGAAGAGCATGTTGCCAAGAGCAGTGTTGCTACACTAGGTGGTGGCGCAAGGAACCGGGCACAAGAAGATCTGGTACTTGAAGTCCCCCAGTTTGACCCAGCCATGGTTGCAAATCATGCCTTCCAATCTCTTTTTGGGTAGTTTATGGATACTATGACTCATATGGTAGATTGGATGCCTGCACCTCAGCCTAGGGCACCGGTTCCCCATACTGAATCTTTGGGTACTGGGAAGACTTTTGAGCGGCTTTGTCACAGTGGGGCGGTGGAGTATGTTGGGATGACTGATCTAAAGGATGTAGATCTGTGGCTTACCGAGCTGGAAAAAGCCTTCAAGATCCTTAGTATCCCTGAAGATGATAAGAAGCATGCAGTGTACCTTATGAGGGGGATTGCTAGCCATTGGTGGGCCATAGAGGGGGAGAAGAGGCCAGGTGTTGTGATCGGTTGGGAGGAGTTCTGAAGTGAGTTTGTTAGTCGGTACTTTCCTAGGATGTATCTTAATGAGAAGATCATCCAGATTGAGGGGATTTGACAAGGATCCACGATGATCAATGAGTATCAAGCAAGGTTTATGGAGTTGTTGAGGTTCTATCCTCACATGGCTGCCACAGATGATGAGAGGGTTCGTCATTTTGAGAAGGGGTTGATTGTTGAGTTGTCTACCCCGGCAGCTGCTTTGGAGAATTGAGAGAGGTTTGCTATGTTTGTGGAGTCTGTTCAGAGGATAGAGCGGTCTGTGAAGGAGAAGAGAAAGGCAAGTGCCAAGAAGAGGTCTGCATAGCCCCAGGGTCAGTCGGCAGGAGGCTTTAAGAAGCTAAGGTTTTCCACACCACCAGCATCGCAGAGGTTCAGTGTATCAACCTGGTAGTCACTGAGTAAAGGAAGAGGCCATAGTTTTCCACCTGTTGGAACTCACAACACAGCATCAGTATCAGTGACAGGACCACCTAGGCCTTGGTATGAGAGCAAGATGTGTTATAAGTGTGGACAAGTTGGGCATACCAAACCATTCAGTCCAGTAAGAGATGATGAAGTGACCCAACAACTGAGATAGAGCCAGCATGGCTCTCGGAGACAAAGAACAACAACACAGGATGACATGGATGTGGCCAAGTGTCATAGGTCAGATCACTTACTCAGGGAAGCAGAGGACGTAGGCGAAAACATGCAATGGCTAGATTCTATACCATGAGTCAGCCATAGGTGGTGGTCCACCCGCGAGTGGTAACAAGTCTTATGGATTTATTTCATTCTAATTTGTCTTATTCTTGCTTTGTATTAGTTTTGGTTGACCTAGATGCAATGCACTCTTTTATCACTCATGAAGTGCTTAGTAGTTTTCTTTTGCATGTTAATCGTAAGAAGAATAGTTTGTTGTTTGAAACCCCATTAGTCGGTTCTATAGTATTGTAGGAGGTGTGTCCTTCCTATGTCCTCTCCTTTTTAAGGCACATCATTCAAGTGGATCTTATACCACTTGATATGCATGGATTTGATGTGATCCTTGGAATGGATACCTTGGAGAAGTACCGAGTGGTCTTGGATTGTAGTTCCAAGCATGCAAAGTTTATAGATGGTAGTGATGTGTGGATCTTCCAAGGATATAGGAAGATTCTCCTAACATGTTTGGTATCGGCCATGGTGGCGAGGAAGCTTTTAAGACAAGGTTGTGAAGCATTCTTGGCACATGTGATGGATACTAAGGTGAGGAGTCCTAGTATTCAAGAGGTGCCAGTTGTTAGGGAGTTCGAGGATGTGTTCCCTAAGGAGTTTCCAGGTGCTCCCCCATCTTGAGAGATTGATTTTGAGATCAATCTAGTTCCTAGCATGCAATCCATAGCTCAGACATTGTATAGGATGGCACTGATAGAGATGGTAGAGTTGAAGAGATAGTTGCAAGAACTACTTGAAAAAGGTTTCATCAGGTCGAGTACGTCACCTTGGGGTGCTCCAATGTTGTTTGTGAAGAAGAAGGACAGGTCTATGAGGTTGTGCATAGACTACAAATAGTTGAACAAGGTGACAATCAAGAATAAGTATCCCTTGACAAGGATAGATGGCATGTTTGATCAGTTGCATGGTGCGACAGTGTTCTTAAAGATATATTTGAGGTCATGATATCACTAGTTAAGGATCAAGGAGGATGACATACCTAAGTTGGCATTTAGGATAAGGTATGGTCACTGCGAGTTTGTGGTTATGCCATTTGGGCTAACCAATGCACCAGCAGCATTCATGGATTTGATGAACCAAGTGTTTCAGTCATTTCTTGATCGGTTTGTGGTGGTCTCATAGATGACATCTTGATATACAATCATGACAGTCAATAACATAAACAGTGCCTTCATCAGGCATTTACCGTGCTAAGACAGCACCAGCTTTATGCTAAGTTTAGCAGGTGTGAGTTTTGGTTGAAGAAGGTAGCTTTCTTGGGGCATGTCATATCTATTGATGGAGTACGCATGGATCCTAAGAAAGTGGAATCTGTGATGGAGTGGGAATAGCTTGAGACGCCGATAGAAGTGCATAGTTTTCTAGGTTTGGCAGGCTATTAATGGAGGTTCATCAAGGACTTAAGTGCTATCGCTTTACCCCTAACTAAGTTAACGAGGAAGGATGTGTGGTTCATCTAGGATGACAGATGTCAACGTGCTTTCAAATGTTAAAGGAGAAGTTGACAAGTGCACCGGTTCTGGTTTGCCTGAGCAAGGAAAAGGATACATCATCTTTTATGATGCGTCCAAGAATGGTTTGGGATGTGTGTTGATGTAGGACAAGCAAGTGGTTTCTTTTGCTTCTTGACAAGTTAAGAAAGATGAGGAGAATTACCCAACCCAGTCCATGCTTTGAAGATTTAGAGACACTACATGTATGGGGAGAAGTGTCAGATCTTCATGGATCACAAGAGCCTGAAGTACATCTTTTCACAATAGGAGTTGAATATGAAATAATGTCATTGGATGGAGTTGATCAAATACTACGACTGCACGATTGATTATCATCCGGGAAAGGCAAACATCATAGAATATGCGTTGAGCCAGAAGTCTTCATCTTCACCTATGGATAAAGCCTAGTTGAGTTCTTTGATGTGCCACAAGAGAGACATGTTAGTCTCCTTGCATTAGATGAATGTTAAGTTGGAAGTTTCCTTGCTAGCCAGTTTGTTGGCACATCTACATGTAAAGCCTACGCTGAGATAGCAGATCAAAGAGGCACAACAAACAGATATCGTGATATAGTAGATTCGATCAGAGTTTTGCAATGAGAAGCATGATGGTTTCTACGAGTCAGATGATGGGACAGTTTGTTACCATGGTAGGATAGTGGTTCCTGGTGCTAATAACCTAAGGAAGATGGTGTTGGAGGAGGCTCATTCATCTATGTACGCTATGCACCCAGATAGCACCAAGATGTATCATAATCTAGAGGACATGTATTACTGGGTAGGCTTGAAGAAGGGCATGGTTGAGTTCGTTGCAAGGTGTGTTGTATGTCAACAGGTTAAAGTAGAGCATCAGAAGCCTGCAGGGATGTTGCAATCGTTGCCTATACCACAGTGGAAGTGGGATCATGCGACTATGAACTTCATGGTTAGTCTACCTAGGACAGCCAAAGGCCATGATTCCATTTGGGTGATCATTGACAGATTGGCCAAGTCAGCACATTTCCTTCTCGTGAAGACGACGTTCACAGTAGAGAAGCTTGCTCAGATCTATGTGGATAAGATAGTGTGTTTGCATGGTGTTCCAACTACTATCGTGTCTGATAGATGCCCCAGTTCACAAGTCACTTTTGGGAATGACTACACACAGTTTTGGGTACACAGTTAAAGTTCAGCACTACTTTCAACTCGTAGATAGATGGTCACTCTGAGAGGACCATTCAAACCTTAGAGGATCTATTGAGAGCTTATGTTCTTTAGTTTTTAGGAAGTTGGAATGTACACCTCAGTTTGACAGAATTTGCTTACAACAACAACTATCAGAGTAGCATTGACATGGCACCCTATGAGGCGTTGTATGGGAGGCGTTGCAGATTGTTGTTGTGTTGGTATGAGATAGGTGAGTATCAACTTCTTGGTCCCAAGCTTGTGCAGTAGACGACAGAGAAGATCAAGGTAATCCAACAATAGTTGAAGGTAGAACAAGACAGACAGAAGTCATATGTAGATAATCATTGTAGGCCATTGGAATTCCAAGCGGGAGAGAAGGTATATTTGAAAGTCTCTCCTTGGAAAGGTGTTTTGAGGTTTGGAAAGAAGGGTAAGCTAGATCCTAGGTTTATGGGACCTTATCCAATGGTGGCACGTGTTGGGAAGGTGGCCTACAAGTTAGGGTTGCCACCTGAGCTACACAAACTACATCTAGTATTTCTTGTAAGCATGTTGAGAAAGTGTCATCTGGATAAAGAGTTGATGTTGCAGTCTATGGAGGTGGAGCTTGACGAGGACATGACTTATGTGGAAGGACCAATGTTGATCCTTGATCGAAGAGTGAAGAAGTTGAAGAGTAAATACCTTTTTCTTGTGAAGGTTCTTTGGCATCATCATGGTGTTGAGGAAGCCACATGGGAGCTGGAGGAAGAGATGAGGAGAAAGTACCCCTTTCTTTTCTTTTAGGATTTCGAGGGCAAAATCCCTATTAGGGGTTTATTGCTTGTAAGGACCCTGACCCACATTTTTGGGATAACCCTATTTGTTTTTCTTAAGCATGTTTCTTAGTACCTTTCTTTAATCATCTGAGATGTAATTAGGTCATGTAGAAGCTTGAAGTTTCTTGCTTGAGCTTGTTTGATTGATGCTTGTGTTTTGTGGTGAGGTTTTGGTACAAATTGCAAATTCACCCAGTTAGGGTTGATATGCAAGTTTGCCACCTCTTGAGTGTTCCTTCTCTCTCTTGGCACCATCTTGAGGAGAGAGACAGAGAGAGAGAGAGAGATGGACACCTTTCTTGGGTCTTGGTTGTGTGGTGACATCCTTGGTGATGTTTTGGACACATGTTTGAGGTGTGCCTTACACCTAGAAGTGTTGTTTCGTGCTTGAGAGCCCTAGAGAGGTTCTGTATCAGTTTGTAGGTGTGTAGAGTTGCACCTTATCGATTTGTGGGTGTGTAGAGTTGCACCCTATCGATTTGTGGGTGTGTAGAGTTTCACCCTATCAATTTGTGGTTGTGTAGGGTTGCACCCTATTGGTTTGTGGATGTATGGAGATGTGGTACCAGGCATGACCTTGGTAGGAGACCAAGTGGGTGAGACCTTGTCTAGAACTTATCACCATGTCTTGCATGATGTTGTGCATGTGGCTATTTTTTGTGGAAAAGTGGCACCTAAGCTCCTAAGGTGGTGACACCTCTTCCATGATCTTTCTCTCATCCCTTTTGTATATATACTCCTTTCTCTCCATGCAAGAGGATCCTTTTGGCCATCTTTTCTTTCCCTCTTCCTTGGAGGACGACCCTTGAGAAGTTTAAGGAGCTCGAGGATCTCTCTTTGATCTTGGTGGAGGAGTTCCAAGTTGTGGTGTTATTTTCTCATCCTTCATCTTCTACCTTGGTAAGCTATGTTTCCTGTCTCTCCTTTCTTTTTCTTCTTCTCAGCCATGGACCTTGGATACCTTCTTTCTACCTTGAACCATCTTAACCTTGGTACCATCTTCTTCCTTGGAGGTGTGGTGGATACTGAGTTTGGTGGATCATCTTCTACCTTGAGCTCGTGAGCTTGGAGCTTGACCTTGGGATTTGAATCTTGGGGGTGATCCTTGAGGCGTGCGGGTTATATAACTCTTAACCTCCTTTGTTATTTTCACTCTTTATATGCTTATGTTTCTCTTCATCTTGAGATCGTTCATCCCTTGCATTCTAGTAGTTTTTAATGGATATAAAACTATCTTGATGGTTTCTCTTCATATCTGGTACCTTTTTGTTGGGCAGTAGTTGGACTAGTGGCCGACCTTTCTAAGGTTGAAGACAAGTAGACAACAAGTTCGCATATACATGCACCATGTGGAGGATAGGTTGTCATGTCTTGTAGTGTAACAACTTGACACCCTATGTGCTACATCATCATGGCTTGTGATGTATCATACTGATACCCTTTGTGTCAAGTCATCATGACTCGGAGATGCCTAGGTCGTCATGCCTTGGATATGTTTAGATAGACATGTGTTGAGACGGTTAGATCATTTTGGCTTATGGTTGATAGATCTTGAGAAGATAGACCGACATGACCTAGAAACACCTAGACCGATATGGGATGGTTAATTGTTATGCATGGTGAGTGTTAAGTGTCATGCTCTTGAAGTACCCTTGAGAGACAATGTGTTTCTCAACTCTTGTACCCTTGAAGGTGATAGCCTGTCATGGCTATGGAGGCACCTTGAGGAGTTGGCCTATTTTGGAGGCTAACCATGACGCACTGGTTTGGGTAGAGACAGATACACCTTGGGGTGATGCTGACTGATACACCTTAACCCATGATACCTACCTAAACCCTAACCCTAATGATCGATATACCTAGGGTTTCCTGACATGGCTTGGATTCCCGACACCCTTAGGTGGTGCTTGCCGATACACCATGGAGTGGTGTTGCCCATCACACCTTAGATGGTGTTGAATGTCACACTCTCTAGAAGTGGTAAACCGATACATCTCTTAGTGAGGTTATCTCTTGTACCTTGCATAGTGGTAGTTGACATGTTGAGATGATGACAAATCGACACCTTATGGAAAGTGCTAATCAATGTGCTACATGTTAGCCCCAATGGATACCTTGTGATGGTGGCTATGTTACATCATGTTGATGATATAGGGTTATCCATTATAATGTGATACCCTATGGGGTGGTTGTGTGAATAATAGGGAGTGTTTTTTTCTATAATTTTCATCTCATGATATGCCTTGTAATGATGATGAAAGTCGTGATATAAGGGTGGTTGTTGATCTAACTTTGTAAACCCTAATTACTTAAATAGAAACCCTAACCCTAATGAGGTAATGTGAATGGCATGAATCATACGAGATGGTTGTATTGATAATGTATGTTTCTTCTTACTATGAGTCTTTAACCATGCAGGTGACATCAGTTAATAAGCATAGCCAGGTATGAGCTATTTTGCTTATGATATGTGTAAATGGGCCTTGTGAGGCATAATTGTTGTTAACATCCTTGAAAGAGGAGGTGAATGGTCTTATGACCTAATGATAGCTTATTGCCTTATATGATATGATGTTTTCCTCAGTGATGAGAGGAGGGGTTGTTACCCCAAGATATGTGATCCTTGTGATGAAAATCATGGTGAATGGCAAGTATCAAGTGATAATGTGATGAGATCACACCTGATGTGTTCAAAGTATGTTCAGGTGATGTGTTATCCTCTTATTTAAGTAGTATTTGCTTAAAGGATGTATGTTGTAACCTGATTGATGCTAAAGGATGCCTAAATGACCTAATAAATCAAGTGGAACTTAATCTTGTAGATTGCCCTGTGTCATAGATCCATTTAGTGTCAGCATTTGCTTAATGGTGAAACTAGTTTAACTCAGATCGCATATTTTTGAATATGTGGGGTACAAGTCGAGTAATTCCTTGTATCCTTAACTATCGGATGAGTGAGATGACCAAGCATGAGTCGATCTCGTTGTGGTATGGATGGCCATGTGTGAGCCACTCCTTCTTGTTAGAACGGCCAAGCGTGAGCCTATTCTTTTAGTGCCATACATGTACCATGGTGATCTAGATATGATTATATATATGCATGGTCATGCGTGAACCAATCCCTAAGTTTGACTGTATGTCATTGTTGCAGTTGATTTATATGTCTCTATGGTGTTTTCTCATGTACTGACCACGAGGTGGTGAGGTTGTGGATTCCGGATCTTCCATTAGACCTTGTATGGCACTCATTTCGACTTAACAATGGTCGGTTGAATTTGGGTGATACGACTCAAATCCTCGAGGCATAATAAAATATGTAATCAGCTATGTAGTATACTTGTGTAGGATCAAAATACAGAAACACCGAATGAGACCTTGCTTGATCTTTATACAATATTGTTAATAGGTAATATACATGTTCTTTATATTCCTTTTAAATTGTTAAGATGTTTCTTAATTCAACAGTGAGTGCTCATCATGTTAATGATGAATACCTACTTCTTATAGTTGTAATTATATTGTTGCTCAGTTATCTTATATGTGATAATAATAGAGTTGGTGGAGAGTTATATCTCCCGTTGAGATTTGGAATCTCACCATGTGGGTTTCCCACATCCTTTTTAGGTGGACGTACATGAGAAGGTAGAGATCATGTGGAAAAAGTTGAGGATCAGTAAGAGAGGTGGTAGCTAACAAGGTTGAGAGTGTTGTCAGATGTCTTTTGTTGATAGAGTCCTAGAGTCATCCATGTACACTCGGGTCCTTGCGGATGGTTTGTAGACATTTTATGGACGTGCTTTTGATATGTGGTTGGCTTGTGTGCCCTGTTACATACAACTATAATGGATGTATGTGTATATGTTCCAGAATGGGTTCTATGGTAACAGGCTGATGGCACACGTGGTAAGTGCTTTGAGGCATGAAAGCGTCTGTATGTAAAGGTTCTTGCTGTCTGGCAGTTTATATGAATATGGTTTAAATTTTTTAGTGTTTTTCAGTAATCTGGTTACTTAATCTTCTTCTACAATTTTGTTTTGAGTAATATCACTTTCGCGTGACGTGAGGTGTCATAGTAACCATAACTAACACTCTACTCTAGACATCCTATCTATATATCTAATTTTACAAATGTGATCTCATAAACATTACTTGATCATGAATAAAAAGCATTATCAAAAGAACTACATTATTGCACTACTCCTTAGGCTTGGAAAAAACAACCGCCTAACCAGCACATGAACCAAACCATTCTCATACGATTCATTTTTATCCACCTGTGTATACCTAAATATTTGGTTTAGTTGACTAAAAAAATCATGTGTTTAATGTGAGTGGTATAGTTACCTAAACCATTCCCATTGTTTTCTTTTCTATCGTCCATCATTATTATGGAGGGTAAGTCTATTTATTTTTGCATTGTACCTCCATTGACTATATCTTCAGACATATGCATAGTTACTAATATGTATGACTATTTTTGTTATGTATTATGTACATGATATTTGGTTGGCATCATTATCAGTGTACTCAGTTTGATCGGTCTTGATGTATATTTTTTTTTAGGATGTCATGAGTAAGATGTGTTCCGTTTGTTGGCCAAATGGACACATGACAATCTATGATCATTCTGGTCTGAGAAGAGTATAATTAGGCACAATTATTTTCTCAGGCATGCCAAGTCAAGACAATTATCGTCATTTCACTGTCACGGTTTGATGGACATGCAACGTTATCATTTCAGTAGTAGATACATGCATCTATGACAATACTACACCAGCTATTATTTATGATATTTGTTCTTTGATGGGTGCTTCTCCTTTCTTATTTAGTTGTACATCCTCTTGATACATTGATCTTGTCAGCAGCTTCTCATCATTTCCTTTATTGTTTTCTCATCTCCTCTCTATCAAAATGCCTACAAAAATCATCTACTCGACTCAAATTATCAGGGTGTTGATTCTGAAGCAGCCAGATGGAGAAGAACTCTCTTTCACCCACCCATCAAGTAAAGAGGAAATACCTTTAAACTCGTCCACCTATCAAGTGGAGAGGATTGCCTCAAGTGATCATTTGTAAATTACCAAGAAAGTTGGAGCAGTCATCTGGAATGGAACCTTACCAAGAGGATTTTTGAGTATTAAATGCACATTTTTTGGCTATCATAGACTCCAAGGGATCAATATGAGTTTCTATCATAAACTCATATGTTCATGTTCTCATAGTAGGTTTAGTTTCTACATATAATCAATCATTGAAAATTGTTTCAACTTCACGATGTCCCGCTTTCTTTGGCATGAGTAACTAGTATCAACTTTGCAATGAATTAGTGTTCTTTGGCATAATTAATCAGGTTTGGATTTTTGTCTAACCCGTATTTGTTGGCATTCTTATGTTGATTCAACTTTGCATCTAACCAGCACTAGTGTGATCAAGTTTTCATTTGTGCATCACAACTAACTAGGGTTTGTTGGCTCGAGTAACAATCTATGTGCAACAACTAGCCAACTTGTGATGGATCGAGTAACCATTCATTCCTCACATCTAACCTTCATTCATGGACTTGAGACCATTCTAGACTTTTACATCCAACTAGTGTTCTTGTGATTGACTAACCAGTTTCCACTTCACAACTAGACATCATACTTTGGATCGAGTATTGTTTTGATTCATAGCTAAACATTATTCATTACATTGCACCTCTAAAATTCCCTTCATATTATTCACTACTCCTATTGTGTATATGCCATGAGTGAAAATGTGTCACTTGTTGTGTATATTCCTCCTATATAGCATATCACTCAACACCTACCCTTCCTCATTTCCTGAGCTACTTGAGTACCTGTCAGCATTAATACATGGATGTTACATATAAATCCTAAGCCTAGTCTTCCTACTATTTTATGAGGATGTCGACATGATGTTATATGTTATCCCATATTTCAATAATACAAATTACTATATGATTCTCACTATCACTGCAAATCCCCCTTTCTCAAATATTCTCTATCTTCAAAATGGTTGTAGAACAACAACAAAAGCTGATTCAGATACACAGTGATTACCAAAATGGTAAGAGGAGGGATTCCTTTAAAGCAACATTGGAGAGGGAACCATTCGAAGAAGCAATTTTAACGAGGAAGAAAGGGTGATTGTTCGTCGGGAATGGCATCTTGCAACTGTTGATTAGTAAGTGTTGCATGTTGGTTTTAATATATTTATTGTAAAAATGTATTTATGACTTTATAAGAGGACTCTACCCAGATTATGTAAGTGCTCAACTTTTATGAAGCTCTGGTATATGTGCAGCAACTTCTACCACGACAGCTTCCATAGACTCTGGGGTGATAGTCTTAGACAACTGCAAGGCAACCACAGTCTCTGTCACAGCATCATAGAGTCATATGACCACTTTTTGAATTTATGGGATCTTAGGTTTAGTGGAAGCTGAGTTTAAGAGCTTTTCCTTCCACCACAACTTATGATGTGTAGACACACTATACTAGGTTTCCCTTTCATTTCACCCTCTTTACTTTATGAATGCATGTGTGTTCATGTCTCATTACACTAGCTTATCACTATTTATGCACTAGGTTACTAGTTGGTTGCAGACTAATGTTAGAGAGGTGTTGAAGTTAAAAACAGTTAGTTATCTGCTTGAATATAATAAAAATGCTAAAATTTTAATTACATGTATTATCAAACGCCCAACCCAACTTTGACCATAGCTAATTTGGTTGAGTGATTGCTATCTAAAAAATCAAATACTACATTTATGCTTCAAAAGATTCAGTTAATGTTACTCTTCCTCTTATTTCTTACAGTATATGATATCTACATGGAAGGAATGTAGGTACTTTTATATTTGCATGGACTTCCCACATAAGAGGTTCTTTGTCTCAATAGCCTCCCTTGCCAGGATATATTTGATGTTATTTATTTTAGTATCAGGAACAAGGTGACATTTTCGTTGAAGTTGTATCTTAGTGCTACTAGGATAGTGAATTGTTGACATATATTTTTGTAAATGACCCCAACCATTATATATCAATAAGTTAATGATGAGGGTGTTATCCTAGGTTTCGATGTATGACCACAATAGCATGAGGAATAAGGTGTTTGAGAGGCAGGGTTTGTGTAACTTTATCCTTTGAGATCAACTATTATATGTAGTTAATTTTGTGTGTAATTAAAATGAATGTGGCTTAACATGGTATCTTGGGATAATATTTTTTTGCTCCATGGTTCATAATTGTATGAAATAGTATTCAATCATTAAACATATATTTGGCATGCGATTGAAGGTAGTTTAAAGATTGTCATTTTGTGCCAACAAGGATAGGTTAAGCCCCAGTCCAGAATAGATTGTGTACATTTCCATGCTCTCTTTCTCCTTTTTCCCATTGTGTTGTCACTTCTACATTATTGTGGCAAGGCACATCTATATTATCTAAACCCTAGTGTGTGATACTTGTTGTCTTATCTTTGGTATTGTCTTTTGACCTTGATTTGCCATTTCTATTTGGGGGAGAACGTCTTTGCAGACATCATTTGCTTTCCTATGGAACTCCCTCCATATATCTCAGTCAAATTTATATGCCCCCTCATATTTTGACTCCTCATAGCCATCATGCTTACTGTGTGCAAAGGAGAACAAGACCAGTTCTAAGTTGTGTGGTGATCTATAGTGTGGTGTGTATTTGGATATTCATTTTGATATAATAAAAAATAGATAGTTTAGTTTGGTTGTTGTTACTGGCTGGGATATCTTTTTTTCATGAATAGTGTTTTAAGTCGTGTATTTATCCTTAGTGTGGTGTGTATTCGTCTATTCATTTTGATATAAATTTATTAGATAGTTTAATTTGGTTGTTGTTACTGACTTGGATATGTTTTTTTAATGAATAGTGTTCCTTGCCTTCTCTTGCTTTCAGATGTGGTGTTTGCAATGTTTATTATCATAGGTGTACATCTCTCCTCTCTTGATTTCACATGTACTACTCCCAACAACTACGTACTAGTATTGATTTACTTATTTGTGGTTAGTACTAGTTTAGTTTTATTTTTTAGAACGCACTCTTTGTGTTGCTATCAAAAGGACTTCACAAAATAGTGTCAGCATAGGATTGTTGATCCATGTAAGAGAAACAAAATAAAAGTGTAAAAAATATCTATACACGTCCTCATCTAAAAAAATCCAATCAAACTCAGGAGAAATTAGTTGTCGTCTTGAATTAAAGCAAGAATAGTCTTCCTCGTATTCTCCCAAAAAACCTTCACAGAAGATCCATAATTCTCATGAACCCATAGGTTTATTTCTCTCCAGAGATAGTACATAGTAGCTTGAACGCATAAATGAGAGACTTTGTCAGCAGACTTTGTCAAGTCCAAATAGTAGGAAGGAACAGCAATTCCAAAGCAGTCAGTAGCTAGCTTCCATATTTCTAAAGAATAGATACAAGAATAACATAACTTGTGTAACGTCTTCATAGCCAGTCATACATCAAAAATAGATAGAAGTAGAAGAAATGCCCAACCTTTTGACATAGTCAGTAGTAGGAAACATATTGTGACCGACTTTCCAAGAGTGTATTTGAAATCTCCTGGGACAACTACATTTCCACACCCAACCAAAGAACAAAGATTTAGGAATTTTATCTCTAAAAGAATTCCAAAACTCTCTAAAAGGAACCTCAGATTTACCAAGATAGTAAATTCTATCCACACCAACTGTTGGATGAGGTTTAGAATCTAATATAGCATTGAAGGGTGCAAGCCTTCTACTGTCAGGAATAGACCAAGAAATTCCTTTGATGATTCTATAGAGTTTATCCTCCACCAAAAGGACAAGCTTGAGAACAAAATTCGAACCCAAGACATCCAAAAGGAAATGAGCATTAGATAACCAAGGGTCTATCCAAATATTAATAAGTTGACCATTATCCATTTCAATTTAGTTATGTCTACATACTCCATTTCAAAGTTTCTTGATTTTGTCATGCATGCTAACATATTGGGAGCAGTGCTTAGTTTTAGGATGATATGTTTGCCCTTTGTTTGAGCCATGTGTGATAGGATCATAAGATTTTCTCTTCATCTAGGCGGGAAAGGTGGAACTTAGGGGACAAATTTACCATTAGCACAGTGCTAGTTTTGACCTTTGGTTTAACATACTTGATTTATTTTGTTGATTTATTTTAATCCATATTGGATTACGTACTAAAATGGAATTTAGTATATCAATTCAAACAATGTCCTGATTCACATCCCTATTAAGATCTACTTGTATTTTGTCAAAATGTTATGCTTTTATTGCATTTGATTCAAAATATTATGTTGTTATCATGGAAGTCCATTGATATCATTTAGTAGACTTTACTTCCATGCATTTTGAAGGGTGTTTATATAAACTATGTTATTCTAAATGTATTTGTATGTATGTAACAAACAAATTAATAGTTGTACTACTTCAAATTAGCATTGCATGAATAATATTAGGTGATGAATACTAGATTGTCAATGTGTCCTGCTTTACATTTTTCGAGTGTACATGGACAAATCATATGCAAGCACTGGTACATTTCAAGAAAACCACCCTCATATATTTTATTTCGCTTGTGGTAAGTTGTTTATTCCAAACACCTACACAATGAGGTTTGTGATGCATCATTTTCAGCACCAACATGACAACTTTGAAGGCACTAAGGGAGGCAATGATGGACCAACTAGTGTTTTCTAGGAGCATTAGGTCTAAGTCGTCAAAATTTACCAATCACCTTACTTCTACGAAAGAAGGCACTACAAGGCATCTTGAATATATATATATATATGGGTTGTGTAATAGGTGTGACTGGGTATGTAACAATCTAAACTATAATAGTGATAGTGCAACTGTCAGTGACAAGGATGAGTGGAATAGTTTTGAAAACAACATCATATTATTATCTCTCAATTCATATGGCACAATTGTACCTTAAATTTTAAGCATTGTATTTTCCTTTGGACATCTATGCATTATATTTTATAGCTCACTAACAGTTATATTAGTTCTTTGTATGGGTTGTTTGCTTTAATGTTAGTCAAGTTGTCTACTTAAATGAAGCAATCTAATGGAATACATAGTTAGAAATGACATTAAATGGACAACGATGCAACTATGGAAGAATTAACACACTCCGGATGAAAATAGAAGATGCAGTTGCATTTTAATTTGATGTGTAATGTGGGAGACCTAAGAAACAATAATATATTTGTGCATTAAGTCAAGTTTATGACTTGATATAAAATAAAGATAAAATCATACAAACTTCTTACACAAAAGTTATGCACATAGGGAATTGAGAGATGTTCTTATTTTCACTAGATAACTAAAAACTAGACATACAACATCAGCACTACAGACAAAGATCAAAACAATTTTAGAAGAGTGAAATGTTGTAAGAAATGAATCGATGAACTTTCATGATAACGTTATTATGAACAAGGATGATTAAACGTAGTACACATCGTACATGGACATTTATGATATTCTATCTAATGAAGTTAACAAACTAGAAGAGGTGAATTGTTATAACCTTCCACCAACTCCATCCATGATATCAGGTCCAATATGTTATAACTCAATGGTTTGAGGAAACCTACACTTACTTGTACTTCATAATGGTCTTTATTTGACATGTACAAATTCACATTCATTACAACAATTTTGGTTTAATCATATATTTAGATTGACATGGTTGATCAATGTTGAGTACTTATTGATCGTTGTATTTGGTTAATTATCACATGTAATATCATGACACTTTCACACAAAAAAAACTTGTGGTATTGTTATTGTAGATATGTACTAGATTTTGTACAAGCAAGACAATATTCAGTTAGACTTGATGTTGGGTTAGAATTAATGATCCATAGTAGGTGGTCATATTTTAGAGCTAAGTAGTTAGGAGGTTTTTTTAGTATAGTGTACACAAAATACATATTGTAATTTGTTGTTATCCAAATAACATGTATCACATTATCATATATTGGGAAAGTAGCTTTCATTCTCATACCAAACCAGGTTTAAGTGTCAAAGAGAACCATGTTTGATACTATTACAATTTTGGATTGATTTTGGGTATATGTTATCTATATGTTGGGATGAAAATGAAGTAATTATTTTTTATGTTTTCTCTTACTATGTTGTATGATGAGCTAAAAATTATGAAAATAAAATAATCATTCTATTTGGTAGAAATATGCTACTTGAATACAGGTTGGCGCTAATGATTGATTGACATAGAAACCCGCTCTCGTGGTTGTTACACATCTCCACTAATAAGACATAATCAAGGGTGTTACATTCTCATCTCCATATTCATGGTTTTTTTTTTCATTTGTATGGATAGAATATATCTCGCAACAATGTTTATATCAATGGAAGTCAGCATAGGATTGATTTGATCTTCATATAAATCTAGATGTAAAGTAAGTCATGATGACTACAAATATTTGTTGTCGCAAGTTAGTTAATCATGATGAAGTAGGCTATATAGTAGGTGGTAAAATTATTTTAATAAATATTATAATGTTTCAATGTAGATTAGGGGCGTTGTCATTTAAAATCGTATGTATATTTGAACCATGTGAATTGTAATTGTTATAACCTCAATTTTGCTTGTATTGATTGAAATGTAATTTTGCAAATAAAAGGAATTTGAATGGAAAATTGTATGCTTTGTTTTCACAGAATGGATTCATTTGCAAAATTACCCTTGGATGTATGATTTCATGATTTATCCTATTTTGATAAATCTAATAATGATAAGAAGGGAAAAAGGATAAAAGAAATCCCATAATAAATAAAAGAAAAAGAAATAAAGTTAATTGTGTGTATATGTGAGAATTTAGTAGAATTCTCTATAAAGTGGCATGGGTGGCCACTATTGTTTGATTTTCGATTCCACTTGGTTTCTAATAAGAAAAGAAATCAAAATAAAGAAAATAGAAGAGAAAAATGATTTTTAATTGCAAAATATATGCCTTTTGAGTGGATGACTTGCATAAGAAGAAAATACTCTTTTATTTTTGAATCGGTTCAAAACTTTTCACACAAGTAATTTAAGTCATTAAAGAGTTTCCCTTAAAATTTGGGATTAAAAGGGTGCATGGTTTAGGAGATATGTATTTTAAAAAAATCCCTAAAGTGAGAGGAATAACATTAATGTCATGATTTTCAAATACAATTAGAAATTTTTTAAGATAACCTTTTTCTGGTGTACGACATGAGGGTCGTTGTATTTGAGATTCAATGATGGAGTTCTCATCCCTTACCTCCGGTCAAGAAATGAAACCAGAACAGAATTGGCAGATTTCGTGAACGATTTCCTCGCAACCCTCTACATGAGCAACTCTGGAAATAGTTTCCTTGGCTTCATGAGGCCAAACTGATCAAACTAACCTAGGTTTTTCCTAGGTTTATGGTGTCTAGAAGAATCCCCCAAACCTACCTATAGAGATAATCATGTAGGTGAAGAAGGGTATAAATACAAGGGGTACACCCCCTCTGCAACCCATCCAAGAGCTCATGAGGATTGCATAGAGCATCTCGAACTCACCCCTACTTGCAATTTCTTTCCCTCTCCCTTCCTACTCTCTGGTCCACTCCTACTGCCAGGTCAAGAAAGTCCCTCGTCGTCCGACCATCTTCGACCACCAATGAGAAAATTGAAGATGCATATGAGTTCGGTAGGATGAGGTAGAGGAGGCCGCATGGTTGCTAGCTTCTTCAGGCCTTTAACTCCTAGAGTCAACCTCATGGTTGACTCATCCAGGATGCTTGCGAGAGTCTGAAGTTAAAGACGAGATGAGAGGAAAAGACCCCTCTATCCCGCTCTCTTCATATCTAGTAAGGGTACTTCTGACCCTTTGCTTCCTTTTTCGGATGCTTGACCTGGCTGACACGCTATCACAGGTGTCATCATGGCATGAGCCTATTGGCTCAGCCTAGCCTCACTGGAGTGGCCAAAAATATATTAAGTAATTAGGTGGTGTTTTCTCAGTGGTCTAAAAGTGATTTATTTGGAAAAATCATAACTAATTGTAGGATTATCCAATGGGAACATGTAATATATGGATTTTGCTGAGAAAAATATGTAGAATCCATTAAAATGAATTCAAGGCCTAAATCTTCTTATAACATGAAAAGTATGTAAATGTGCCAACTTTAATGGTTTAATTAATTAAAAATCTAAGTTTTGAAGATTAATGGATGTAATGATGTTCCCTGTATATTATGAGCAAAGTTTAGCCTTTTGACATGAAAAGGATGGATTAGATCTAATTGGATGATATTTGTTCATAATTTTCTTAATTAGGGTTCCATGATTATAAAAGTTCATTAATGGACTTAAAAACTCTAATTTTGATAATTAAGAGGTAAAATGGATTTAATTGCAGAAATCAATCAAGAAGGCAAGAAAATGGTATTCTTGAACTATTTTTTGGGCAAAGAACCTTAATCTGGCTAAATTGAGTAATTAGGGTTTTTATAAGTAGAAAAGTGCTTTTAGGGTTTGTTGACCTAAAAAGGATAAAATTGGAAAGTAAAACCAAGAAACCCTCAGGAAACCCTAATGAGGCTTAGAAACCCTAGAACGAAATCCTAAATCAAATAAAAGATGTTTGGACGTGATTATAATAATTAGGTATTCTAAATACTTTTCAGGTTGAAGTTGCTTAATTTATTGATTGGATTGGTTGATTGGACTTCTTGATTGGATTAGATATCTTGCTTGGTTTTGAGACTGCCAAATCAGGTATGTGGTTACGCTTATGGCTAATTGATCTAGTTTCACGATGATTTTTGAGGTTTCACCAGTTGCTTGAAATTAACTACTTGGATGAACTTTAATTCTTGAAACTATAAAGTGGATATGGATATCACTGTATATATGTTCATGACTAGCTCAGATCCTAATCCTCCTCTATAGCTTTGTGTATATGTGAGAAATTGATGATCTAGGTATTGGCCTACCTTGGGGTAGGATCAACAGATTATCATGAGTCGAGGTTTGGTCTACCTTTAGGTAGGATCATACGACTATACAGGTCTAGGTCTTGGTCTACCCTTGGGGTAGGGCCAAAAGGGGCTATTAAGGATCTTCCACACGGGGAAAGGTAGTATCCATGTCCACTTCAGGGACAACATCGAGGCTTGGATAGATCACGATTGAGTAGTTATGTTTAAGATGTAAAGTTTGATCTGTTAAATAATATTTTGGTTGCAATATGTTGTTACAACTAGATGCAAAAGTTGTGTTTTCCCCCACATATTAGTATAACATGTTATATAGACCGGCATTTTGTTTGTCGGCATTTTAGGGTTGTGTGCAGTTACGTATGCAAGCTTAATGGAAAGTAGATATTCAATAGAAGTTGACATAAAAAAGGCTATATAATGTTTGGAGGAATATAGTTAGATACTTCACTCCTTGGGTAAAATTCTAAAATCCCATTTTTGAAAGGTATGTGAAAAGAAAATTTTTATATCCTCTAAGTTTAGTTGTGGTAGAATTTATTAATTATTTTCAAAACCATATGATCTTATTTGGGATAACGGCTCTGGATTCTTAGCCTTCCTTAATTGGGGGTTTCCATGAGGTAGGGTCATTACATTTGGTATAAGAGCTTAGTTTTCCATATAATCTCTAATAATTATTGAATTTTACAAATTCTTTAGAGCACAGGGGAGTTATTAGAGAATTTTACAATGATTGAGGTGTATAGAAAAGGATCACGGTCTGGGGGGCTAGAAATATTTTTCTCCATCCCTCTAGTCAGTTTATGAGGACTCCCAGAATCTGTGTGACTGCCAAGCTAAAATCTGAGGATTTGACTCGAAATAAGATACATCTAGGTTTTATTATCTAGTTTCATCCCTTCTTTACCCCCCTTTCATTGGAAAAACTTTAAGAGCTTAAGGTTTTCTCTCTCTCCACCTCTTGAGTTTTGGGGTTAAGAGTGTTAAGGATTAGGGAATCCTCCACCAAACAATAAAAAGCATGTAAGCAAGATGTCATGAAAATAATTTTTAATGATATAAAACTTAAAGTGGGTTTAATTACATGCTTATGTGTAGTAGCATGGCTCGTACCAAGACCATTACCATCCATGTTGACACCCCTTAAGAGAACACTGAGGTTAGGCTCTCTCATAGGAAGAGAAGGTCTCTAGAGAAAAGAAGGAAGGCTATGGAGGAAGAAAACTCCAAGAAAAGGAAGAGACCTAATGAATCCTCTGAGGATGATGTGGACCTAGAACTCATTCCCTTCGACTACATGAACAAAGAGAATGAGCAGAATAGGGAGCCGATATTGGAAGATGAGCCCATGGTCGACCATGCACTAATTCTAGACCAGTTGTAGTAGTCCACACTCCTGATTCCCTCTAGATGGAATACTAGAAGAACCTGACTGAGTCCATCAGTGCCTTGGACCTCAAGACATAGCCAGAGGTGAAGATGGTGAGCCACTACCAATTCGTCCATGACTTGGAGCCACCATTTTAGACTTGGTGAAGCTGAACATAGAGAAGTTTTGGGGATAAGACAAGATCGAGGTGGTCGACAAAGCCGATGCCTGGCTTCTAGCAGTAGGGAATGGTTTTCGCATGTTGGAAGTGCAGCCAAGCAAGAAGGTCCCATTTGCTACTCACCTCCTAGAAGGAGCAGCCAAGATTTGGTGGGAGAACCGCATCACAGGTTGAGATCTAAATGAGGACTCGATGGCTTGGACCAACTTTAGAACCATCTTCACATCCATGTTTATCCCAATCTCATCTAAGAAAGAGAAGGAAAGGGAGTTCACCAACCTGGTCCAAGGTAACCTATCTGTCGTAGACTTTGGTCGCAAGTTCTGCATCTTGGAGTAGTTTGGATACATGTTGACTGAGGAAAGATGGGTGGACCATTTGTGGAGAATCTGCATCCTACCATCAAACCTCATGTAATGGAGAGCAAGCCAAAGAACTTCACTGATGCCTACAACACCACCTTGGACATGGAGAAGATAGTGATGCCTGCACCGAACCCACCAAAGGGGTACGTGGGTTACACTGAAGGTACTTTTGGCCTAAAGAATGATCACAAGAAAGGACAAGGATGCCACCATTCCAAGAGAAAACGTGGAAACAAAGGAAAACCCCACAATGAGAACAACCATCCTAGGTGTCGCACATGTGGAAGATGGCATCCAGGCGAGTGTCGCTATAAGAAGAAGGTGTGTTTCCATTGCCAGTAAGAGGGACACTACCAAGCCAATTGCCCTATACCTAACCCGAGAGGTCCGAGCCCTGTAGTAGCCCAACCTGTAGCAGCCTAGCTGGTAACCACAACCCCACTTGTTGGAGAGAGAAAGCAAGCTTGAGTGTTCACCATTGACAATGAAGAGGCTCAAACTAATGCTAATCGATTGATAGAGGGTAATAACCCTTAGAGGTTTCTTTCCTCTTTTGAGCTAAGCACGCAGTAGTCTGACATGTTATGAAAAACAATGTAGGCATGCTAGAGATCATGGTACACAATGTAAAATCTCTTTATGACTCTGGTTCTACTAATACTTTCATTTTGAGAAATCTTACAACTATGCTTTTTTTGGACATAAAGGATTTAGGATATATTTTGGATGTCACAACCCCGAGTGGTCGGATCTTTACGTCCCTTTTGAAAACCCCAATTATACCCATTAAGTACATGGATAATGAGCTTCTTATAGATTTTATCCTCCTTGACATGAATGATCTTGATGTGACCATTGGTATGGATTGGCTCTATGCTTATAGGGCAAAGATCAACTGTAGGGAAATGAAGATAAGAATAGAGAGACTAGGTCATCCAATGTTCACCATTAGAGGTAGGAAGGATGATACCACCAGCTTGTATGTGTCAGCCTTGAAGGTAGAATAGATGATAGCCAAGGGTTGTCAGGCTTTCCTAGCAGTAGTTACCGAGCCAGAGCCTAAGGTGCAGTCCCTAGAGGATATAGAGGTAGTGAGGGACTACATAGATGTGTTCCCAACTGATTTTCCTGGGATTCATTCCTGAGAGAGAGGTAGACTTTTCGATAGAGCTAGCTCATGGGACAAACCCTATTTCCAGGGCACCTTATAGGATGGACCCCGCTGAGTTGCTTGAGCTGAAAAAGCAATTGTAGGAATTGCTAGACAAAGGCTTTATCTGACCTAGCACATCACCATAGGGAGCACCAGTCCTCTTTCTGAAGAAGAAGGAGGATGGATTGCTCAGAATGTGCATAAACTACAGAATGATCAACTAGGCTACCATTAAGAACAAGTATCATTTACCGTGTATAGATGACATGTTTGACCAGCTTAAATTTGATCGAATCTTTTTAAAGATTGACCTGAGGTTCGAGTATCACCAGTTGCGATTCAAGAGTGAGGACATCCCGAGAACTGATTTCTAAACCCATTATGGCTACTATGAGTATATGGTTATGCTTGTTGGGTTGTCCAATGCCCCGAGTGTGTCTATGAATCTCATGAACAGTGTGTTCCAACCCTTCCTAGACTCATTTGTCATAGTATTTATAAATGACATCATGGTTTACTATGATGACTTTGAACAACACCGTGACCACCTGGGTAGAGTTCTTGATATTCTGAGAAAGCAAAAGCTCTATGGGAAATTCTCAAAGTGTGAGTTTTGGATAGACCATGTCATGTTCCTTGGACACATCATATCTGGAGGGACCATCTCAGTGGATCCTAGTAAAGTGTCGCCCATGCAAGATTGGCCAGCACCAAAGAACCCTTCTAAGATTCGTAGGTTCTTGGGATTAGCCAGATTTTATTGGTGCTTCATAAAATATTTTTCAAAGACTGCTTTTTTGCTCACCAAGATTACCCGAAAGGATAAGAAGTTTGTGTGGTTAGACTTGTGTGAAGCTCGATACTAGGATTTGAAGGAAAAGTTGACCACAGCTCTGGTGTTGACTCTACCATCAGGATATGAAGGTTTTATGATCTTCACTAATGCATCAAATATGGGTCTTGGATGTGTGCTATAACAAAACATGTATGTTGTTGCTTATGCCTCCATACAGCTCAATACCAATGAAGTGAACTACCCAACACATGATTTAGAACTGGTTGTGGTTACACATGTCATGAAGATTTGGTGAAACTATCTTTATGGATCCACTTTTGAAATCCTCATAGATCATAAGAGCTTGAAGTACCTCCTGACTCAGAAGGACCTAAACCATAGACAAAGACAATGGATGGAGTATATGAAAAACTATGATTTCACCATCACCTATCACCCTGAGAAAGCTAATGTTGTACTGGATGCTCTTAGTTGGAAACAACTCAGGTGTGCAGTTATCTTGTCTATCCAATGGAGAGAACTGGAATAGTTTGTTAGGTGGGCTCATCAATCGTTAGAAGATCGGATCCATGTGGTTAACATCCAGATAAAACCAAACTTGTTGACCGAGTAGGTAGTTGTTGTAACATACCGAATCCTGGACATTTTGTCTTTTAGCCCTCTTTCTCATCTTTTCCTTTCCTTTCCTTTGTATCCTTTTTGGCCTTGATATTCAATTTGTGGAATTATTAGTGGTTTGGGGTGATTTTGATCACCATTTATGCCAACATTTGGGTTTATGCACAAATACCTTAGAAAATATTTTTAATAAGGGTCAAATATACAAATTTACCCCATATATGAGATAATGATAAAATAATTCATTTTAGATCATTCCTTAGCCTTATGGAGTAAGGAAGAGAAAAGGGAATGAATAATGTTGCTTTAAATATGTTAATGTGATATTGAATTAATTAATACGGAAACTATTGGTAATATTGGATAATGAGCTAAAATTCATAAAAGGAACACTAATTGGTTAAAGATAAGTTGAGATTCATTTTCCTTGATTTAAAGTTTTCTTGAATGACAAGTTTTACAATTTTAGAAAATTAATAATTATCTTTGTATTAATTGGAATTGGAAAATATGAGTTTTTCTCCAAATTATTAAATAAATTATTAATTGACTTTAAAATGGAAATAAACATCAAATTCGTAATATACATGTCAAAATAATTATCTGTGTGAAATTTATCTAATTTGGACAATCCTGAATATTTTATTTTATCCAGGAGAGAGAAAAATCATTTAAAGACCAAAAATATTAAATATATGTTAAAAATAATGAATGTCAAAATCATGTTCCTCGTGTTTAGTATTGCTTATAGGCCAAGTTTCATAATTTTAGAAAGTTTCTAGATGCCTCTAATAAATTAAAAGGATAAAATAAGTGATAAAATGTAATTGTATTAAATAAAGAAATAAATGTCTTCAAAAAAATAAAATAATTCCAAATTCATGTTCTACATGTTAAAATATATCTTTGGATGAATTTTGAATCAATTTAGAAAATATTTGATGAGAAGGTGAATTTAGGCGAGAGAAAGTGTGCAAAACCTTCAAATCATCAATTAAAATAATAAACAACACCAACAAATAGAAATAATGGCAAATTCATATCCTACACACTTAATATGACTTATAGGTTAAGTTTCATTATTTTTGGAGAATCCTAGAGTCATTAATACATGAGGAAAGAGAAAATAAGATTTGCTTGAATAAAATAGTAAAAGTCTTCAAAAAGCAAATCTAATTTTATATTTGGATTCCTCACCCCAAAATCAGTTAACGTACCAGATTTAAATTTATTTGGACTTTTTTACACCCTAAAATAATTATAGAAAGTTTTATACATTAAATACATCAAAAGAACAAAGTTAGAAAGTTGTATTAAATGTTCTGAATCATCCCCTACATCTAGCCACGCGAATAGTAAATTTCCAGATGGTCATATCTCCCTCATTTCTCAACAAAACTTCACAAAACAAGTTGTATTGGATTGCAAATTGGATTCCACACAGTTTGATATATTATTTTCATGTTTTGGTCGAGAAATTAGGAAACCTTGGGCTACAAGCAATGGTGGCCACCTCCTTCCTCACCACAACTCTTACCATCACATGTATATAACACCACTAAAACATCCCTTGGCCCTCTGCAACCCTCCTCTTCTCTTAATTTCTCTATTCCTTACTTGTGTGGCCGCCGGCATGCTTCTTGGGACCTTGGTTTGCGGCGGCTACTCCTCTTGCTCCTCACCACCTCCGTACAAATTGAGGGTACGTTTAGATCCGTCTCTCTTTGTTCTTTCTTTTTGTTCTTTCAGTTTTGAGTTTGATAGAGGTTTGTGTATTCCCCTAAATTGCAGCCAAGTAAGCAGCTCACTACTGCTGCCATGGCGCGCAGGGTGAAGGGGATGATTCCCCTCCGTGAAATCCCCATCTTGCCCTCCGCTTTGCTTGCTTCCTCGCTTTCTCACTCGAGGGTAATTAGGTCTTTAGCCATTTTTTAGTTTGCCTGGTTGCACGGATGACGGGGCAGTGACCAGTGACTTGGTAGTTCTCTGTTGGGCCAAGTCACCGGCCCGCCTCCTCTCCCTCTCTCTCTTCACCCTCTTGTTTTGTTTTGATGATGTGACACCTTCTGATTGGTAATAGTTCAATAAATCATAACTAATTAACTATTTGTCCAAAATTAAAAACAAAATATGTTATGAACTCAAAAAAATGTGTGCTTTTTAATAAAAATATTTCCAAAGGTTGATTTCGAGTTTTGTCAAAGGTGATTTTCTAGAAAATGAATTAATTAGTTAAAATCACCAAAAATGCATCTAAAAGTCCATATCTCTAAAATACCTAAAATTATGTGTTATTTTGATCAGAAAACCCTAACTAAGATAGTAGTGATGGTTTCAGGACCTAAATCGATGGTTTGTAGAAAAAGTTGGTAACTTTGGGGTTTTAAGTCTTTAATGAATGTATATAATCCTAATAAATGAACATGGTTATGATATTAGGACAAGTGGACCCTTATCTTGTTTAAAGGTTTTGAAAAGTGGTTTCTAGGGCTCTAAGGAAGAGGTATGTGCATCTAACACCTTAGTTGGGAAATTTTATGCCTTAACCTACTTTTTTCCTAATCAGGCTTAATTGAATCTAATTCTCTATTCTTGAAACCTAATGTACTTATGCCTCAAATCATATTATTACCTCATCTTGTTTGGGTCTTATACCCCACTACCATGCTTATTGGATATTTTGATTACTTTTATCATTACTACTTTTATAGCATGTAGATTTATGTTCTATTTAATTTAAAGTAGTGGTACTTATGTACAATCACCCACAGAGGGCATGTATTTAATCGCCCTGGGGAATGTTTTTATTCTCCCCTGTTATATTGTGTAGGTGATTGGGAATGTCTTATTCTTCCCTCACCTATAGGTTAGAGGTTTGGTAGGTTCCTCAACCCTACCTAGTTAGGTAGACATAATTATCTTACATGCAAACCCTTTTTATATAATTGGTAATGGCAAGTTTCTTTTGAAAATAGTCTCTTACTCTTGTTATATTCATCTTATGATGAACCCTATCCTATTCTTACTTGCTTTACTTATATTGTTATCCTAGACTAGTTTTGTGACACATACTTTTCTTCCCTTTCCCTTTTGCTGGGTGCCTTCCCAACCACCCAGATACTGAACAAGATGATGGATTAGACAAGGAGAACATAGCTTTGGCTTGGACCTAGCTGATGGAGATGTTGCTTGGAGATAAGATTGTGGTAGTTAGACTTCCCTCTATCTAGATCCTAATTATTGTATCTTGATGTAAACCCCAAAAAGGAGAATGATGTATTCTTGTATAATCTTTTATGAAATTGATTATAGTCAGTTATTCTTTATTCCGCTGCTTTCCAACGGTCTTTTGTATACCATATAAATAAAGATTTGAAAATCTTACACCCTTTTCAACATACCCTTTTGAGTATGTTGGGAATGGAGGTTTGATATATTAGATTTTTAGTAAAGGGGTGATTTCACTCTTTTACAGCTGCCCAGTCAGCCAGCCCAGAGCTTGACAAGATGAAAGGTTTGTTAGAGAAACCTCAGACACATTTCTCAGTGGGAGTAGATGATGGAATCTGCTACAAGAGTCGTATTTGGGTTCCTAAAGATTCACCCTTGAAGAATCATATCTTTCAAGAAGCTCATGGTTCTAAGTAAACGGTACACCCCGACACTACCAAGATGTTTAAAGACTTGCAGCGGTACTTCTGGCGTCCTGGGATGAAGAGATACATAGCAGCATATGTGGCCAGTTGTCTCATGTGCCAGACGATGATGTTTGGACACCAGCGACCCAGTGGATTGCTACAGTCGGTTGAAATTCCTGAGTGGAAATGGGAACAGATCACCATGGACTTTGTGGTGGGTCTCCCCAAGACCAAGAAAGGTCATTATGCAATATGGGTTGTGGTAGATCGCTTTACCAATTCAGCACATTTACTTGCATTTAAGACCATTGCCAAAGTGACAGATCTAGATGAACTTTATATCAGAGAGATAGTACAACTGCATGGCGTTCTGAGTTTGATTATTTTTTATCGTGACCCAAAGTTCACTTCTAAGTTGTGGAGCAAATGCAAGAAGAACTCGACACTAGACTAAAGTTTAGCACTATTATCACCCCCAAACTAATGGACAGTCAGAAAGAACAATCCAAACGTTAGAAGATCTATTGCATGTGTGCTCGATTGGGACGGATCATGGGAGCAGTACCTATCCTTAGCTGAGTTTGTGTACAATAATAGCTACCAGGCTAGTGTCAGGATGCCTCTGTATGAAGCTCTCTATGGGAGGTCATGTCGGTCACCAGTTCACTGGGACGATGTTGGTGAGAGGACCTTGTTGAGGTAAGAGGAACTATAGTTGTATGTTGATAAAGTCGATTTGATCAAGTAAAGGCTAAAGAGAGCCCAAGATCTACAGAAGTAATATACCAATGTGAAGCGGACTGACTTGCACTTCACTATGGGTGAGCATGTGTTCCTGAAAATTTGACCCCTCTGAGCTATAGCTAAGATCAGAGGAAAGTTGAGTCCCCGATACGTGGGTCTATTTGAGATTTTGGAATGGATTGGTGAAGTTGCTTATTGTTTAGTCTTACCCCTTAGTATAGTATGATGCTTGATGTGTTACACATATCCAATCTAAAGTGCTATGTGAAGGACCTGAGCCATGTGTTGAGCATTAAACCTATTAAACTCCAAGGAAGGTTGACTTACCCTGAGTCACCTGTGAGGGTATTGTATACCACGGTGAAAGAGCTCAGGAGTAAAAAAATAAAGATGGTAAAGGTTCTTTGGAAGCACCATGGAGAGGATGAAGCCACATGGGAGATGAAGATGGACACAAAAAAGGTTTACCCCGAACTGTTTATTTAATGGGTCGAATTTTGGGGGCAAAATTCCTATAAGGGGGGAGGATGTTATAACCTCAATTTTTCTTGCATTGATTGAAATGTAATTTTGCAAATAAAAGGAATTTGAATGGAAAATTATATACTTTGTTTTCATAGAATGGATTCATTTGCAAAATTACCCTTGGATGCATGATTTTGTGGTTTATTCTGTTTTGATAAATCTGATAATGATAAAAGGGGAAAGGGGATAAAAGAAATCACATAATAAGTAAAAGGAAAAGAAATAAAAGTTAACTGTGTGCATAAGTGAGAATTTTGTAGAATTCTATAGAAAGTGGTGTGGGTGACCGCTATTGTTTGATTTTGGGTTCCACTTGGTTTATAATAAGAAAAGAAATCAAAATAAAGAAAATACAAGAGAAAGAAAGAGAAAAATGGATTTTAATTGCAAAATATATGTCTTTTGAGTGGATGACTTGCGTATGAAGGAAAGAATCTTTTATTTTCGAATTTTGGTTCCAAACATTTCACACAAGTAATTTAAGTCATTAAAGAGTTTCCCTTAAAATTTGGTATTAAAAGGGTGCATGGTTTAGGAGATATGGATTTTTGAAAAATCCCTTAAGTGAGAGGAATAACATTAATGTCACGATTTTTGAATATAATTAGAATTTATTTAAGATAACCTTTTTTGGCACGTGAGATTATGGCCATTGGATCTGAGATCCAACGGTTGAGCGCTCGTCCTTTACCTCCGATCAAGAAAGGAAATCAAAACAAAACTGACAGATTTTGTGATCTATTTCCTCACAACCCTCTACATGAGCAAGTCTGGAAAGAGTTTCCTTGGCTTTGTGAGGCCAAACCGAGTCAACCTACCCTAAGTTTTGCCTAGGTTTGTAGTCTCTATAAGAATCTCTCAAACCTACCTATAGAGATAACCCTATAGGTGAAGAAGGGTATACATACAGGGGGTACACCCCCTCTGAAACCCATCCAAGTGCTCACAAGGATTGCACATAGCATCTCGAACTCACCCATGCCTATAATTGCTTTTTGTCTCCCTTCCTACTCATTGGTCTACTCCTACTTCCAGGTTAAGAAAGTCCCTCGTTGTCTGACCATCTCCGACCACCGACAAAAAAATTGAAGATGCATACAAGTTCAGTAGGATGAGGAAGAGGAGGCTGCACGGTTCCTAGCTTCTTCAGGCCTCTAAATCCTAGATTCAACCTCATGGTTGACCCATCCAAGCTGCTTGTGAGCGTATGAGGTTGAAGACAAGATGAGAGGAAAAGACCCCTCCGCCCCACTTCCTCTTCATATCAGGTAAGGGTACTTCTAACCCTTTGCTTCCTTTTTTGGATGCTTGTGTGGGCCGCCATGTGAGCACGAGTGTTGTTGTGGCACGAGCCTATTGGCTCAGTATGGCCCCGCTGGCACGATCGAAAATAGATTAAGTAATTAGGTGATGTTTTCTCATTAGTCTAAAAGATATTTATTTGGAAAATCATAAATAATTGTAGGGTTATCCAATGGGAATATGTAATATTTTGATTTTGATGAGAAAATATGTAGAATCCATTAAAAATGAATTTGAAGCATAAATCTACTTGTAACTCGAAAAATATGTAAAGGTGCCATCTTTAATGGTTTTAATTAATTTAAAACCTAAGTTTTGAATATTAATGGATCTAATGATGTTCCATGTCTATTATGAGCAAAGTTTAGCCTTTTGACATGAAAAGGATGGATTATATCTAATTGGATGATATTTGTTTGTAATTTGCTTAATTAGGGTTCCATGATTATAAAAGTGCATTATTGGACTTAGAAATATTTATTTTGATAATTATGAGGTTTAATGGATTTAAATGCAAAAATCAATCAAGAAGGCATGAAAATGATGTTCTTGAACTAATTTGTGGATACATACCCTTAATTTGGATAATTTGAGTAACTAGGGTTTTTATGAGTAGAAAAGTGTTTTTAGGGTTTGTTGACCTAAAAAGGGTAAAATTGGAAAGTAAAATCAAGAAACCCTAAGGAAATCCTAATGAGGCTTAGAAATCATAGAATGGAATCCCAAGTCAATAAAAGATGTTTGGATGTGATTATAACAATTAGGTGGTATAAATACTTTTTAGGATCAAGTTGCTTGATTTATTGCTTGGCTTGGTTGATTGGACTTGGTGATTAGATTAGCTATCTTGCTTGGTTTTGAGACTACCAAATCATGTATGTGGTTACGCTTATGGATAATCACTCTAGTTTCACAGTGATTTCTGAGGTTTCACTGGTTGCTTGAAATTAACTACTCGGATGAGATTTAATTCTTGCAGCTATAAAGTGACTATGGCTATCACCATATATATGTGCATGACTAGATCAGATCCTAATCCTCCTCTATAGCTTTGTGTATATATGATAAATTGATGATCCAGGTATTGGTCTACCTTAGGGTAGGATCAACATATTATTATGAGTCGAGGTTTGGTCTACCTTTGGGTAGGATCATATGACTATACAACTCTAGGTCTTGGTCTACCTTTGGGGTAGGACCAAAAGGGGCTATTGAGGATCTGCCACATGAGAAAAGGTAGTATCCATGTCCACTACAGGGATAGCACAGAGGGTTGGATAGATCAAGATTGAGTAGTTATCTTTAAGAGGTAAAGTTTGATCTGTTAAACAATAATTTTGTTGCAATATTTAGTTACAACTAGATGCAAACTTTTGTTTTCCCCCACAAATTAGTATACCATTTTATACTGACTGACATTTTGTTTGTCGGCATTTTAGAGTTGTGTGTAGTTACATCTACAAGCTTAATGGAAAGTGGATATTCAATAAAATTTGACATCAAAAAAAAAACAAGGTTATATAATGTTTGAAGGAATGTAGTTAGATAGTTCTCTCTTTGGTTAAAATTCTAAAATCCCATTTTTGAAGGGTATGTGAAAAGGAAAAAAAAACATGCATTAAGCTTAGTTGTGGTAGAATTTATTAATTATTTTTTATTATTTGCAAAACCCTATGATCCTATTTGGGATAATGGCTCTAGCTTCTTGGCCTACTTTAATTGGGGGTGGCCAGGAGGTGGGATCGTTACAGTAATTCTAGTATAATGTGTAGTCAGACCAAATCATTTTTAGAACTAATATTTCATTATAGCTATTGGATGTGTACATAATGTTAGAGCATGACACCCATTTTTACCATAAATTATGTAATAATTAGTATTCATCAACTATAGGCAGCACGATTCCTATACAAACAGTACCAAAAAATGTATTATGACCATTATTTGAAAATTATCATACACCAATTTTTTGAGATCCTTGTAACAACATTAGATGTGAACCAAATTTTATTAAACTAATAACCATTATTAAACAAAACTAGTAACTAAGATTTGTGATGTATGCTAAACTTAGTTTCATGAATTAGGAGTTTATCTGTCAGTCGAGCAAGGGATTTCCAAATTCTGAGAATGTGAAATAATTTGATTTGACTAGAGTAGTGTAAAGATTATATTTTGTAATTTTTGAGAATGAGAAATGACAAACCCAGATATGCACTATATTTTGTCACATCTCATTAACACTAACAATACTCATCATTTACAATAAGAATACACATTATGTTTAGTTGAACTAATAACTAGCATTCACTTGTATTCAGAATTAAACATCACTAGTGGTGTAAAAGCAATAAAGCAAGATGTTGATGGATTCTTATACTAAATCAATGTTGGTGGGGTTTTTTTTAGTGTTGCCATTTGGAATAGATTTGTCAGTCATGGATTAGTAATAGCATCACAAGCGGGGGATGGGACCATGGATTCTTTACGTATTGGTATTAGGAGAAATATAGGTTAGGGTAGACAGGGTTGATCGCCGAAATTGAACTTGGAGGGTTATCCTGACATCATTTTTGTCTTCATCCTCCTCTGAATCAATGGGGATCATCGTCGGGCCTGAGTGTGCATAGAAGATGGGTAAGTACATGTGCTAAGGAGGAAGCCAGGTGATCAGTGATGTAGAAGAGAGTTTTTGAAGGTTGTCCATGTCACATATTCAGATGATGAGAATATTTGTGGAGCCAAATGATAATAATGTCTCCAAAAACAATCTCGATCATGTAGATAAAGCGCTCCCACCTAGTGGTGAAGACCAAGAAGTAATAGTCAAAATGGATAAATATACCAAAATAGGCTTCATGGTGAAGGCATTCTATCCAACCAATGTGTGTTGATTAAGGATGTATAAAATCTAATATGTGGAAAATAGAGGTTGTTGTTTGTTCTTCTTGGGTGGAATGTACAGAAAAGGAATGATCGTCGACTAACAAGTTGATATTATTATCACCAAAGAAAGGCTTTCTTGAATACTAGAAACTAGTGCACAAAATAACCAAGCTTTGACAACATGTGAGATAGAACTAAATATCTAAGAGATGAGGCACTTAATCCCGGTAAGAAGTACTTAGATCATTGATAGTAAATGTTACATTGATGTTTGACATGAAGTAATGGGTTACCTTCCCCCTCCATGACTCGGTAAACATAAGAGCAACCATATGTATGTCAAACACACCAGCACTTGTCTAAAACAAAACCACTATAATCTTAATAATGCTCCATCATGTTGCTTTGAACTTTCCAGTATTTGAGAAGCACAACAACCAGTTTCCATTTTGTATAGCCACTTTAGATCCTTCTTCCATGATAATATGTATGCATTGGTACTTTATTTCATGTCCACTGTCAATACATCCGATCCTAACCCAATGCCTCTAACTCTAGAGATAGTAATTGTTGTAGACTCGATGTATAACTCAAGTATTTGTATAGTGACATAAAATTCTAACCCTAATGGATTATGAGAAAATCTCTCCCTAAATTATTTTATAAGTTAAATTAGTATTTTCAATCATCTTTTTCTCCCTTAACCAGCCACCATATTTACATAGAAATGAGGCAGACAGGAGGTCTGTTGTAGAACCAACTATGGGGTCGGTTAGCCAACCATTACTCAAAATATTTGTGAGATTGACATGGAATCACTATATGAATGAGTGTGTTTCTACATGTACATGTATTTTTCTCGAGTGGAATGGAGAATGATGGCCACATTTTTATAGATATGATAATCTATTTGATGATGGTTTCATTCACCTACACATGTAGTAGATGTGTTAGAGGAAAATAATTGGTTTTTTAACACAATCATCAATGCATAGTTACACTTGATGAACATGAGGGAGCTTCAACATAGGATGGGTGAAGTCAAGAGACTTTTCCTTCCATTTGACATTTCCTTGAATCAAAAGCACTAGGCTGCTTTTTAATACGTCTTTGAAGTAAACTTGAAATATAATGCTTTTTACATCACACCAACTCTCACCTCTAATTTCCCTTTGCATATCTAGAATTCAATTATTTGATCCAGTATTTACCTTAATGCAGATCGTTATTATAAACCCACCATTTTTAATATAGATGAACAGCCAATTGAACATGAGTACATGTATGGATCCTAGGGTCTTTGGTGTAATTCGTCCTAAAAATAATAGAAGTCAAGTTCCTTTTAAAAATTTATGTGACTGGTTTGTGGAAGTAGAACTTGAGTTTCACAACTTTTTGTAGACTTTTGAAATATATATATACACTTCTAAGAATGGGTTTCACATCAACCATCTAAAAAATAAGTTATGTCCATTGGAATGTCTTGTTTGCTCCCTTCTACCTCTAGTCAAGTGGCGACTTGAACAAGGTGAGCGGCCATCAAAGAAGACGCTGTTAAATCCTTTCCTCCCCTCAATTGTGTAGGCAAGTACCTACATAATGCAAACAATTAAAGACACATCAGTCTCGTTCTAGACACAGATATACCAAAGATAGAGTCAATATCCTATGTCAGTGCCCAAGAGTGAGCCAAAACTCTCGGTGTGAACTATCAGATGTCTTTATTCCAGCATCCTTTGGTTCATTCTTTCATCTGGTTAGTGGATATATATTTGGTAAAAACACAAACTATGGTTAAGATTCCTGACATTTATGAATCCCCTCACACAAGTTGGTGCTTTGATTATAAATTCAAATTCAAGATCTTAATCTTCATTTTGAATAGTAAATTCAAGCACTAAGATTAATCCTTCTCGTTGAGGTAAGAATAAACTAATCCCCCCACACCCAATGTGACAGCTCTAACATCTAACTCCATCCACATAAACTCTCTTCCAATCTTTTCCCAAACCCCTTGTAAATGACCTCTATTAGCCTATCTATTTTCTAGAAAATTGGTTTTAAACCAGTAATAAGGAAACTCCTTTTTAGGAACTCAACTTCAGTTTTGAGGAAATGACTTCTATAAGTTTTTCAGATACACCAAACTAGTTAAACCCCTAATGTAGAATGGAACTTCATTAATTCCATGTTTGAAACTCTTTATCTAGCATCAATTGATGGTTTTGACCACATTGATTGTGATTACTTAATTTCACAAACAAAAAAATCACTATCACCTATATAAATCTTATTTTCATTAATATACCATTCAAATTAATCGCTAATCTAGTATTATAGAATCACTATTTTTTCCTATTATGCGTCAACATCCCCATCAAGAGGTTTATAAACCTTGATAGCATCCTTTGTTAAGATACTTTCAAAAATCCACAAAGATCGATCAGAGAAGCAGTTTTAAAGGCGCGAAGCAATACCTAGAGACTACCAACAACGTTCCAACTAGAACAACTGGCATTAAAAGTTTTGCCTGTGTCGATTCAGCATGATTCTAATAATTGGGGAGTGTTTCTAATTTTATTGATGGAACAATAGAAGATATACATGACATGTGAATATTTCAAAAAATGGCTCACTCCAGTGTTCATCAGTGATATCTAAATGCATGTCGTTGTGGAGTAGATTTATGCTAGACATAACAAAACAAGGGATCAGGTTATACGTTATTATATATTATATTTTGTGCTCCAACGTTACTTGTGTTTCTTTTATAATGACAACTTCATGATCTTATATATATATATATATATATATATATATATATATATATATATATATATATATATATATATATATATATATATATATATATATATATGCCATGAGTTGAAACTTTACTTTTCTTAGCATGCATTCAATTCGGTATGAAGTAGGGTTCATATTGGTACTATTGTGTATTCAACCATTCGTTATGATGATTCAATATTTCAAGAGCCATGGTTTAATATTATATTAACATGTATATCTTGAGGTTGTATCCAGTAGTAATTGATGAAGGAACTATTGGGAAATATGACTACAGAATAGGTAGTGGAAACACAAATTTTATCTACCATATTCCCATAACCAGCGGATCACGTCAATAACTATAATGCAGGAAGGATGGTTATGAGGATTTACCTGGTCCTGGAGCAAGTTCAACAACAATCCTAGTCATTGTAGATGTACAACTCTGAATCCTAGTTGTAACGGGACTCGTTTGACTATTTCATCTCCTGGTCTACACTACGGACTGCAATCATGAACCTTGTCTTCTTCAGTAGGTCATCTTGTCACAGACTTTTGGTTAACATTATCCTCCTACTGGCAGACAATGACCTCCCTCCTCTAGAAAAGTCTAGACAGATCGCCTAGAACTCTTGTCATCCTGCTAAAACGAATAGGAAGGAGTTGTCCCTCTCGTTGGTGTACTAGTCACCAACTTGCTCTCCTACAATAATGATCTCAGTTACTCTCTCCCTTGGCTATCCCTCCCTAGTTGGGTAGAACTTGCCTGGGCACTCATGGTTACCACAACCAGAGAGGACACTGTATGATAGAGCAAATGTTTCTCAATTGTTTGTGTTGTGTTCTGAGAAGCCCCCAGTACCCCTCTATTTATAGGTGGGGTTTGGGTCCAAGTTCCCAGTTGATGCAGGGGTGGAAGGGACCAAAAGATCTCAAGTTTTCACAACAATTCTAGAAATTTCACAACCTACGACAACCCAAGCGCTCGTATGGCTGCCCATACGGTCATCTGGCTCAGTCCATATGGGCGTCTAGTAGTTTCCCAATCATACTCAAGATCGTCAATTCATTTCCAACTAATATCACATATTAATTTCCTTACACAACAAATAATGTGCAAGTCAAACGAACTTGGAAATATCTAGAACCTTCACTCAGTCAAACTGGGCCATCTCGCCCATGCGAGACAACCGTCTAGGTGACTAGTGGTCTAAGTCAGGCCGCTCGGTTCAATCCAAATCCAATTTCAACTCGAATCAGTCTCACACCCCAAACACCCATCTCAGCCCTTGAGACGGCTGCTTGGCACTCTAGACGGTCATCTCATGCCATGAGACAGGTGTCTTGTGATGCAGTCAGGCTTCTTATTGCATGAATCAATTACCTAAATGTTTTAGCAATTAATTCATATGTCATTCAAGATCAAAATCCTCTTCTATGTTGAGACCTCTGGGTGTGACCCTATAGGTCCCATATTATGTTGGCAGTGAATGTCCATAATAACTTATGACATCACAAGCAATGAGTGGTGCTTAGTCACACATCAATGCTACCCAAGTAAATAGAAAGTTAGGGAACAACTTCAACCTACAATATGTGTATGGTGTTGTAGTGCTTGTATAGTTATTTTGTCATTGATGTTCAGATTGAACTTGAGGCATGGAGCAGTCACCCTCTTCATCATTCAATCTTGTTCCTTGAACCAAGATCAGACTGTCTGAGATATATGTAAGCTCAATATCACATATTGACTCGCATGTGCATGGTCATGCATTTCTCAATCTTGCTAGTCAAGAGGTCGTGAACATCAAACTCCCATAGGAGGGATAAATCCCATTTCTATCATCCCCATGTGTCAAAGTCACCCAATCATCACTGTGATAACAACCCATGTTTCAGGACTATTTTTTGATGATCTCAAAGTGTACCCAATGACATGTGATGAATGCAATGATTTCAGGTCTAAGAACCACAACCACCATCATTACTGTGACAGTTGACTATGACTTCCATGATGATGGCTTCCATGTGTCAATCTCACAGTGGGTCTGTCTAATACATTGTTCTCTAGCAAGTATATGTGTGATTGGTTTGATATTACCATATCATGACTAATGAGATTCTCTCATCAACCAACTCACACTCTAATCTTATGTGTCATTGTTGTCTATCAACCTTTCATAATAACAACTGATCAGAGACATATTGAGAATATGCATATGTACTCTTAACATCCATATGATCTCATTCTTCCAAGTCACATACTTGAAGACATATGTCATTCAATTAAATTATTCTCTAGACATCTATAATGTTACATCATTATGAAGCTTGCCTATTATTAATAATCAAATCATTTACAATTTATTCCATTACAATCATCACATGATTGGCTCTCTGGGCATATGAACCAACAGACTCCTATATGCATGTAGATCCAATCATCTACGAATAGTATTCCAAGTGATCTAACATGACTGTCATGCTTCTGCTGTGAAAGTGCCTTTTTCAAGGGGTCAGCAACATTATTCTCCGTAGATACTTTGCAAATATTTACATCTCATCATTGTATGATCTCTCGTATGAGATGTAACTGCCTTTGTATATGCTTTGAGTGTTGATGTGATTTGTGTTCCTTAGCTTGTGCAATAGCTCCATTGTTGTCACAATATAGCTCAATTGTGTATTGATGCTTGGATCGACCCCAAATTCTATGGTGAACATGAATCTTGATTGTGACTTGTAATCATCTTGATCGGTCTGGAATCTTGCATCAGTGTAACCCTTTACCACCAACTCTTCCTCTCCATCGTAGACCAACAATTGATCCTTAGTCCTTCTCAAGTACTCGAGGATGTTTTTCATGGCAATCCAATGAGCATCACCTAGATCTGACTGATATATATCCTCAAGGTATATGAGACATAAGGATGGGCACACAACATTGCATGCATGATTGATCCAATTTTTGAGGCATATGGAATCACTCTCATGTGTTCCCTTTCTTCACAAGAACTAGGATATTGAGCTCTAGAGATGGTGACACCATAAAACGCAAGCATGTTTCCTCTCTTTGAGTTCTTCGTGTTGAACCGCTTCAACACTTTGTTAATGTATGTGCTCTGACTTAGTCCAAGAAGCCTTCTGTATCTATTTCTATAGATCTTTATCCTCAAGAAGTAGGACACTTCTCCCAAGTCTTTCATAAAAAAAGCATTCCCAAGCCATGTCTTTACCTTTTATAAAGTAGGGATGTCATTCCCCATCAATAGTATGCCATCTACATACAATATGAGGAATGTAACTATGCTCCCACTAACCTTCGTATACACACAAGGTTCATATTCATTTTGAATAAAGCTAAACTGTTTGACTATCTCATCAAAACGAAGATTCCAGCTCTGAGATGCTTATTTCAATCCATATATTGGCCTTTGTATCTTACAGACTTTATTTGCAAAGTTTGGATCTATAAAACCCTCAAGTTGTGACATTTACACATCCTCAACTAAATTCCCATTAACGAATGTGGTTTTAACATCCATTTTCCAAATCTCGTCGTCATGATAAGCTACAATAGCAAGCATGATCTTGATGGACTTAACCATGGCCAGTGATGAAAAGGTTTTGTCATAGTCAACACCTTGAACTTGTCTGAAACCCTTTTCAACCAATCTTCCCTTATAGGTTTGTACATTACCATCGATGTCAGTCGTCTTCTTGAAGACCCACTTGCACCCTATGGGTTTTACCATGTCAGGTGGATCCACCAAACTTCATACTTTGTTGGTGTACATGGATTCCATCTTAGATATCATGGCCTCAAGCTATTTCTTAGACTCTGGTCCCTCAATAGCATCTTTATAGGATTTTGTCTCATCATCTATGACCATTTCACTGCCTTCTTAAGTTACAAGATATCCCAATCTCTTAGGGTCAAGGTGTGTCTTATTAGATCTACGAGGTTCCTATGTAACTTGAGGAATTTGAGACTCTACAACTCTTTGTGATTCTCTTTTTTCCTCTTGTACATCTATTGGTTCAATGTTTTCTTGTTGGTCTCGAACCTCTTTGAGTTCCACTTTTCTCCCATTGATTCCTTTAGAAATAAATTCCTTTTCTAGGAATACAACATCTCTGGCAACAAACACTTTGCTGTCAGATATGGAACAAAATTAATATCCTTCAGTTTCCTTAGGATATCCAACATAATAACATTTATCAAATTTAGGACCAAGCTTCTCCGAAAGCATCTTGCTAACATAATCTTCGCATCCCCAAATCCTCATAAAAGACATATTGGGACACTTCTTGGTCCATATCTCATATGGTGTCTTTTGAACCAATTTAGATGGTGCCTGGTTTAGTGTAAACACGCCAGTTTCTAGAGCATACCCCCAGAAGGTAGTCGGAAGCTTAGCTAAACAAATCATTGATCGCACCATATCCAGTATTGTGTGATTACTTCTTTCTGATACACCATTATGCTAAGGTGTTCCAGGCGGAGTCTACTAGGATACACCCCATGGGGTCTAAGAGGGTTCTCAAACTCTTGGTTTAAGTATTCTCCACCTCGATCAGAATGAAGTGCCTTAATACTTTTACCAAGTTGGTTATGTAGTTCATTCATTAACTCCTTGAACTTTTCAAGAGTTTCTGACTTATGTTTTATTAAATAAACATAGCCATACCTACTGAAGTCATCAATAAAGGTAATGAAGTACTGATACCCACCTCTACATGTTGTTCTAAAAGGTCCACATACATCAATAGGTATGAATCCTAATAGATCACTAGCCCTCTCATTGTTACCAATGAAAGGGGTCTTAGCCATCTTGCCCAACAAATAAGATTCACATGTATCTAATGATTTAGAATCAAAAGAATCCAGATAGCCATGTTTATGGTGTCTAGATATACAATTCTCATTTATGTGCCCTAGACAACAATGCCAAAGGTATGTTTTGTTTGAGTTGTTGATTTTTAGTCTTTTTTTATTAATGTTATATACATCTGCCTTTAGATCTAACAAGTAAAGACCATAAGACGTTAGGGCACTGCCATAAAAGATCCCATCTTTTGAGATAGAACATCGACCATTTTGAATATGGAATTATAATGCATCCTTGTCCATAGAAGATACAAAAATGATGTTTCTATTTATAGTATGTACATAATAGCAGTTCTTTAACTCTATTACAAGCCCTGCAAGAAGAGATATACTATACGTTCCAACTACGTTGGCCACAACTCTTGCTCCATTAGCAACTCACAGTTCCACCTCGCCCTTTCCCAAAGGCCTACTTTCTTTCAGATCATGCATATGAGAACATATGTGAGATCCACATCTAGTATCTAGTACCCATGATGATGAAGTAGACAAATTTAACTCAATAACGTATATATCTAAAGTGGAGATCACCACCCCCATCTTCTTTCCTAAATGCCTTCAAGTACAAAGGATGTGATCGTCTTGTACTTTTCTTTCTCCTTAACTTGAGTGTTGAAGACGTGGATTTAGGCTTGACCTCATAACTCCTCTCAGTATTGCCTTGATCCTTGGACTTAGCTCCGCTGATTACCATCGCGGGCTTGTCCCTGTTCAATTTTGCTTCAGCATGAATCAACATGGCAAGCAAGTCTGACATATGTTCAGTCGTATTATTCACATGATAACATGCAATAAAGTGGTTATATGATTCTGTCATAGTCTTTAGAATCATATCAGTGGCCAACTCTTGGCTCAAGGTGAATCCCAATTCTTCAAGATGATACACATGTCCAATCATATTGAGCACATGTTCTTCTACTGAGGTTCCCTCTGTCAGCTTTTGACTCAAGCAGCACCTTCAGGATATCATCCCTTTCTTGCTTTGTAAGACCAAGTATCACTTTCTTAAGATGTGTTACCATCTCAAGAACATTCATGTATTCACATTGCTCATGCAACTCATAGTTCATGTAGCTAAGCATAAGTACTTTATCTCTAAGGAATCATTGGCACGCTTCCAGAAAGCATCCACTTGTGCCCTAGGTGCTTTAGGAGGAGGTATTTCTGACATTGGTTTGTCAAGGACATAGATCTTGCACTCTTCATTGAGAACCCTTCTCAAAGTCCAAAACCAATCATGGAAATTTCTCTCGTCAAGTTTTTCCTTCTTTAGGACCAATCGTAAATCGGATTTGTTCATCATTTGATTCTATAAGAGAAAATTTACATTTGTCAAAAACCCTTTTGATTTGATTTGATTTGAAAATTTGATTATATTAATTAGGTCTTTAATTATTATTGCTCCCACTATTTTATTCAAATTGATAGCCCTCAATATCAATCTAGAATATTACAGTGTATAATATTCTAGTAGGCATATTTCATCAAATCATGAGTCATCTTTGGTTGATCGCCCACAACTTGACTATTTAGGTAGGCCATCATGCCAATTGCAATATATGCAACTCTTGGATAGATGATATGTGCAACTCCTTTCCATAATCATCTACATGATTCTGGACTTAGACGCTCTAAGAATCACCATTTAAGCCTAATCAAAACACCAACACGATAATAATGTACCGCGCTTTGGCGGCACCTACATCATTATCATCACACCTCCACGAGATAAATGGTGTACCATACTTTGGCGTCACCTATGCTTGGTCAGTCAAGCTTTTCATGTGTGCTATTTTTGGAAAGCATCTAAGACTTAATATTTTAAATAAGGGAGTTTGTATAAATATATATAATTTATCCAATCACCACATATATATTATGTATCATATATGTCCCACAATGAAAACATGCAATAAACTAAAGTGATGGTTATGGCCAGCCTAATGTAATCCCTTAGAGCCACAATGAATTACATCATCTAGTTCTACATCACATGCAGAAACTTATTGTTGGTGAAGATCCATTCTTGCCAATCTGGGTTGATCGATCCAACCCTTGAACCGATTGGCTCGCCTCTTGGCCGGTTGTTAGGTCATGTCACTGGTCGTCTGGTTCCATCGGTCCACCATTTGATGGCTCCTCCAGCAAATCGGTCGGGTCCACCAGGCGATCGATTTGTCCACCATGTCCTACATAGTCCTTCAATCTGTCTGCTTATCTTCAGGGTATCTTTATCTTCGTCCATAGAGGAAAGTAAACTATCCTACTTTAACATAATTATGGAGAAACCTCAAGTTACATTAGAGAGGAGCAAGGGTAGGAAAGAATCATCTTTATATTGGGAAGATAAGATAGAGACTCAATTCACAAACTGATATAACGGATAAACCAACCACACAACCATGCACAAAATTTTGGGGTTATTGGCCATATCCATGCTACACATCCACCATCAAAACCACTTTTAGGGAAACACATTTAAATTACACATATATATATATATATTAGTTTTATATTATCGTGGTATTTGATTTAACAAGATATTGTTCACATCACATGCAATGATAGAATGAAAAAACCAAAATCTGATCATATTGATTATCCCATCATATAGTAAATTGACGTTGGCTCTGATACCACTGTTGGGAAATATGGATACAAAATAGGTAGTAGAATCAAAATTTTATCTACTATATTCCCATAACCAGCTGATCACGTCAATAGCTATAATGCAGGAAGGATGGTTTTGAGGATATACCTGGTCCAGGAACAAGTTTACCGACAATCCTTGTCATTGTAGATGTGCAACTCTAAATCCTAGTTGCATTGGGACTCATCTGACTGCTACGCCTCTTGTTCTGCACCACAAACTACAATCACGAACCTCGTCTTCTTCAGTAGCTCCTCTTATCATGGACTGTTAGTTGACGTTATCCTCCTAGCAGTAGACAACAGCCTCCCACCTCTAGAGAAGTCCACATGCACCACCTAACACTCATGTCATCTTGCTAGAATGTACAGGAAGAAGTTGTCCCTCCCATTAATGTACTAGTTACCAACTTGCTCTCCTACAACAATGATATTAGTTTCTCTCTTCCTTGGCTATCCCTCCCTAGTCGGGCAGGACTTGCCTAGGCTCTCATGGTTACCACAACCAAAGAGGACAACATTTGTCAGAGCAATAGTTTCTCAATTATTTGTATTGTGTTATGGGAAACCCCTAATACCCCTCTATTGTAGGTAGAGTTTGGGTCCAGGTTCCCTGTCGATGCAGGAGTGGAAGGGATCAGAAAATCTCAAATTTTCACAATAATTGTGGAAATTTCGCAACCTATGACATCCCAGGCGGTCGTCTGGCTGCCATGATGGTCGTCTGACTCAGTCTAGATGGGCGTCTGGTAGTTTCCCAATCGTACTCAAAATCACCAATTCATTTCCAATTAATATCACATATTAATTTCCTTGCACAATAAGTAATGTGTGAGTCAAACAAACTTGGAAACATCTAAAACCTTCACTCGATCAAACTGGGCAATCTCATTGATGTGAGATAGCTATCTCGGTCACCCATATGGTTGTCTAGTGACTTGAGTCAGGCCGGTCGGTTCAATCTAAAGCCAATTTCAACTCGAATCAGTCTTAAACCCCAAACCCCATCTCAACCCTTGAGATGGCTTCTTGGCACTCCAGACGGTCATCTCATGCCATGAGATGGGTGTCTGGCAATGCAGTCAGGCTTCTTGTTGCATAAATTAATTACCTAAACATTTTAGCAATTAATTCATATCTCATTCAAGATCAAACTCCTCTTCTAGGTCGAGACCTATGTGTGTGACCCTATAGGTCCCATATTATGTTGGCAGTGAATGTCCATAATAGTTTATGACATCATAAGCAATGAGTGGTGCCTATTCACACATCAATGCTATCCAAGTAAATGGAAAGTTGGGGAACAACTTCAACCTACAATCTATGTGTGGTGTTGTAGTGCTTATATAGTTCTTTTGTCACTGATGTTTAGATTGAACTTAAGGAATGGAGTAGTCACCCTCTTCATCATTCAATCTTAGTTCTTTGAACTAAGAGCATACTATCTGGGATATATGTAATTTCAATATCACATATTGACTCACATGTGCATGGCCATGCATTTCTTAGTCTCACTAATCAACATGCCTAGAACATCAAACTCTCGTAGGAGGTACAATCCAATTTCTATCATTTACAATCTATCCCCATGTGTCAAAGTCACCAAATCAACACCATTATAACAACCCATGTTTCAGGACTACATTTTGATGATGTCAAAGTGTACCTAATGACGTGTGATGAGTGCAATGATTTTAGGTCTAATAACTACAACCACTACCTTCACTGTGAGAGCTGACAATGACTTCCATGATGATGGCTTCCATGTGTCAGTCTCATAGTGGGTCTGTTCGATGCACTATTCTCTAGCAAGTATATGTGTGATTGGTTTGATATTGACATATGATGACTAATGAGATTTTGTCATCAATCAACTTGCACTCTGATCTTATGTGTCATTGTTGTCTGTCAACAATCCACAATAACAACTAATTAGGGACATATTGAGAATATGCATATGTACTCTTAACATTCGTATGATCTCATTCTTCCAAGTCACGTACTTGAAGACATACGTCATTGAGTAATATTATTCTCTATACATTTATAATGTTACATCAATATTTCATAACTGAATTAAATAGAATAAATTGGAAGCTTGCCTTTTATTAATAATCAAATCATTTACAATTTATGCCATTACAATCATCACATGATTGGCTCTCTGGGCATACATACCAACAGACTCCCACTTACACTTAGAGCCAATCACCTATGAATCGTATTCCAAGTGATCTAACATGACTGACATGCTTCTGTTGTGAAAGTGTCTTTGTTAAGGGGTCAGCAACATTATTCTCGGTTGGTACTTTGCAAATCTTTACATCTCCTCATTGTATGATCTCTCTCATGATATGGAACCACCTTTGTATATGCTTTGGGTGGTGACGTGATCTGGGTTCCTTAGCTTGTGCAATAGCTCCATTATTGTCACAATATAGCTCAATTGTGTCGTTGATGCTTTGGGAATGACCCCAAGTTCTGTGATGAACTTCTTGATCCATACATCCTCCTTTGTTGCACTCGATGCAGCAATATACTCAGCCTTTTTGGTAGAATCAACAATTGTCTCTTTCTTTGGACTCTTCCAGCTAACAACCATGTTGTTGAGGTAGAACACAAATCTTGATTGTGACTTGTAATCATCTTGATCAGTATGGAAGCTTGCATCGATGTAACTCTTTACCACCAACTCTTCCTCTCCTCCGTAGACCAAGAACTGGTCCTTAGTCCTTCTCAAGTACTTGAGGATGTTCTTCAGAGCTATCCAATGAGCATCACCTAGATCTGACTGATATTTGCTCGTCATGCTCAAGGCATATGAGACGTCTGGATGGGTACACAACATTGCATACATGATTGATTCAATTGCTTAGGCATATGGAATCACTCTCATGTGTTCCCTTTCTTCACAAGAACTGGGGCATTGAGCTCTAGAGATGGGGACACCATGACGCGCAGGCAGGTTTCCTCTCTTTGAGTTCTCAATGTTGAACTGCTTCAACACTTTGTCAATGTATGTGCTCTGACTTAGTCCAAGAAGCCTTCTAGATGTATCTCTATAGACCTCTATCCCCAAGATGTAGGATGCTTCTCCCAAGTATTTCATAGAGAATGCATTTGCAAGTCATGTCTTTACCTTTTGTAAAGTAGGGATGTCATTCCTCATCAATATTATGTCATCTACATACAATATGAGGAATGTAACTATACTCCCACTAACTTTCTTGTACACACAAGGTTCATCTTCATTTTGAATAAAGGCAAACCCTTTGATTGTCTCATCAAAATGAAGATTCCAGCTCCAAAATGCTTGCTTCAATCTATAGATTTACCTTTATAGCTTACAGAATTTATTTACAAACTTTGTTCTATAAAACCCTCAGGATTTTTCATGTACACATCCTCAACTAAATTTCCATTCAGGAATGTGGTTTTAACATCCATTTGCCAAATCTCATAGTCATGATAAGCTGCAATAGCAAGCATGATCCTGATGGAGTTAACCATGGCCAATGGTAAAAAGGTTTTGTCATAGTCAACACCTTGAACTTGTCTGAAAACATTTGCAACCAATCTGACCTTATAGGTTTGTACATTACCATCCATGTTGGTCTTCTTCTTGAAGACCCACTTGCACCCTGTGGGATTTACTCCTTCAGGTGGATCCACCAAAGTCCATACTTTGTTGATGTACAAAAATTCCATCTCAGATCTCATGGACTCAAGCCATTTCTCTGACTCTGGTCCCTCAATAGCATCTTTATAGGATATTGGTTCATCATTAATGACCAATTCACTGCCTTCCTGACTTATAAGATATACAAATCTCTTAGGCTCAAGGCGTCTCCTATTAGATCTACGAGGCTCCTGTGTAACTTGAGGAATTTGAGACTCCACAACTATTTGTGATTCTCTTTATTCCTCTTGTACATCTATTGGTTTGATGTTTTCTTGTTGGTCTCGAACCTCTTTGAGTTCCACTTTTCTCCCACTGATTCCTTTGGAAATAAATTCTTTTTCTAGGAATACAACATCTCTGGCAACAAACACTTTGTTGTCTGATGCGATGATTTTGAGTCGCATTTATAGACCTTTTTCATATGTGTTTTGTGCTCTAATTACTCATTTTTAGGGATAATATTGCATAATTCACTCATTTCGGTCTTTGCCATCATTCTATGTCAAATCCCCTTTGTTTTACCATTTTGAGCATTATTTATCATATTATCATAATTTGTGTGGATTTACTTGGTCTTGTTGTGGAATTTCAGGACAAACAAGTATCTGCTTTCGTCGATACCATCGACGGAAGTCGATACCATCGACCAAGCCACAGATTGCCAGCCGAGAGGAGCAGCACAGAGTCGATACCATCGACACCCAAGTCGATGGTATCGAGATCCCTTCAGATTGCTGGCGAGGAATCCATCGATACCATCGACCCAAGTCAATGCCATCGACACATTGAGGCTACAGCGTCGCTAAACGACAACAATCGACGCTAAAGAGAGTCGATGGTATCGAGATGACACAGGCACTCAGACGAAAAGGAAAGAAAGCTGCCGCTAATACGCTGGGTCAATACCATCGACCCGCGTCGATGGTATCGACGCCGGCGGATATGCGTTGGATTCGTTTTGATCTCAATCGGACGGCTGGAGTTATTTGACGACCTAATTAGGGACTTATACCTAATGATGGCCGCCCACACGAAAAGGATCTGGTTTTGGATTGCACGAGTGCCGAGGAAGGAGAGAAAGGAGAACGGAGGCCAGAAGCTCATCCCGGGTGATTCGGACGCTGCCGAAGACGAATTCCACCACCGACAGGCGGGGAAGCTCGTATTCTACGCCAAGGATCTACCGATTCTTCTCCGTTCAGGGGTTTTCCCACTTGTTTCACGTTTTTCTTATGAATTCCCCTATTTCTACCATGTATTCGTGTGAGATGAACATGAGAGGCTAAAACCCTCCATCTTTAGGACCGGGAGTAGCCCGGGAATGCATTGTATGACAATTTTATATTGATAATTCATATTTTCTCTCTCAAATCCGTGGTATAGTTTCATTTTCTCCATATATATTGTTATGCTTGATCACCATAATAATAACTTAATGCCCTTAATCACTTCGACAAAAGGATTAATGGTTGAAAAGAGATGAAATCTACATTAATCAATAAAACCCTTGACAAAGGAGTTGTAAAATTAATGGTGGGAACTGAGAGATCGTTTATAATGCGCTTAGTTTAGGGGAATGATTACTACGACGGTGGAATCAACCTAAACCTAAGTAGTGAGTTACACCACGACAGTGGGTAATTCTGTTTTCAGGCCACTACCCGGATAGAGAGAGAAGAGTGAGGAATTATATAAAACCTAATACAATGTTGACCCGCGGTGAAACCGCAATCCTAAAGATACTCTTTTGAATTGATTAAATTAATCTTTAATCGATTGTTTTCTTTGTTTCATTTTGTTTTCTTTTTAATTTCAACAACAAACCCTATTTTGTCATCCGGCCTAGCTGATTGCAATTAGTTAGTAGGAGTCTCCAATAACTCACGTATCCCTGAGTTCGACTTGGGCCTCACAAAGGCCTATATTACTCGACGTGTATACTTGCGTTTAAGCGCGTAGTAAAATACACGTCTAGTTTTTGGCGCCGTTGCCGGGGATACGGAAAATTATTGACACTTTGAGTGCTAAGAGCGGCCACTCTAGGCCACATTTTTTTTTATTTTGAAACAATTTTAAATATTTTTAAATTTCTCTATAATTGTGTTTACTCGTTCAAAGCATAGTACTGAACCCCAATTTTCTTATTTCAGGTACTTTGCATGGTGCATACACGTAGTACAGACTACGACAATCGCACACCCGAGGTTCCATCTCCGGGACCTGAGGACGAGGAGTACTACGAGCAAGAGCACCAAAGCGATATAAATTTTGAATCTGAGCAAGAGCAAGCAGAAGTAATGGCCGAACCACAGACGATATGGGAGAATATCAAAGCGTCTTCTTCATCAGCTTCAAAAGGGCCTATAAAGAAGCAGGCGGTCAACATACCAACATATAAGATCGATTCAGCATTGATCAACTTGGTAAAATCAAATGCATTTCACGGGCTGAAGAATGAGGACCCAGTTGCACACATTAGCCAGTTCGTGGAGAACTGTGACATGGTGAAGATCGACCGATTCCCACAAGATGCTTTATACCTCAAGTTATTCCCAAGTTCCTTGGAAGGAGCGGCAAGAGAGTGGCTCCATAACCTCGATGACGAATTTGTTCAGTCTTGGGATCATATGGTAGAAGTTTTCTTCGAGAGGTTTTTCCCTCCTGAGAAGACCAACGACATGATTAGGAAGATTCACAATTTCACCCAACAGGCGGGTGAACCATATTCTGAGACCTGGGAGCGATTCCAGGTCATGTTGAGGAGATGTCCGCATCATGGACTGGACAAGGAGACACAGGTGAAGATCTTCTATTTTGCTCTCTCCGAGCATGATAGAAGTAACTTGGACTCAGCCGGTTCAAGATTTTTCTTAAATAATACGGATACCAGATGTTGGGAGATATTAAAGAACATGGCTAGGAAATAGTCATGGGGCGACAGAGGTGCATTGGAACAGGTCAAGGCTGCTGGTGAATCCAGAATAGTGAGGGAGCTGAATGATAAGTTAGATCTTCTAGCCAAGAAGCTGCTAACTAAGGAAGATGCATCTGAAGATGAGGAGGCCCAAGTGAAATTCATGCAACAACAGGGCTATAGAAACAATGACTATGCATGGAGGAAGGATAAAAAATTCTCATGGAAGGATCCGAATAACTTTCTGCAGGATCCAGATGCCAAGACACAGCAGAGAGCCGAGGATAAGAACATCGAATTACTAAGTCAAATGGTCCAGCAAAACCAAGAGATGATGGTCATGTTTGGTAAACAATTGCAGTCTCAAGGTGATATTCTAACCAAGTTTGGGCAGACGCTGCAAAGCCATGGAGCACAAATGCGGGCATTAGAAACCACCGTGGCGCAGATTTCGAGTGAAGTGGCGGCCATCAAGCACGCCAATCAACAGAAACCAGCAGAGAATGCGAACGTGGCCCAAGCACATCATCAGGTTAAGTACATGTCTGTGGTAAGAAATGAGGAATCTCAGGTGCAAGAAGCTGTAGAAGAAAGAAAAATGACTTTCAATGTGAATGCAACACCGGAGATACCATATCCACGCACGTACTATGGATTTCCGGGTGGAAACCCTTTCTTCAGAAAATCACAAAGAGTTGTGAATATTGTATCTCCACCTAGGCAGGAAGAACAAGTGCAAGTTGTTTGTGCACATGTGGAGACATCTAAGGCGAGAGAGGAACCACAACAAGCTACTACTATTGAGGATGTCTCGCCAAAGCCCACGTCGGAGGGAGTGATTGAAGCAAGCTTAGGGGAGGTACCCCCGAAAAGCGCTTATGTGCCACCTCACAGGCGTGTTGATGCAGCTGATGTTTCGGATCCGGTCAATCCAAAGTCAAAGAAAGAGCATCGTCACTTTAAGAAATTTCTGGAGATATTCTGAAAACTCCACATCAATATTCCATTAGTGGAGATGATCGAAAAAGTACCCGCCTATGGGAGGTTCATCAAGGAAATCATCAATAAGAAGAGGCGGATAAAAGACGATGAAATTTATTGGATGAATGAGACAGTGAGCTCTATGATTCATGGGAGTTCACCAAAGAAGAGAAAGGACCCAGGAGGTTTTTACATACCATGCTCAATAGGTGGTCAACATTTTCCTTAAGCGCAATGTGATTCTGGCGCTAGCATAAATCTCATGTCTTTGGCGACATTTCAAAAGCTGGGGTTAAAAGAGATAAAGAAGTTGGCCGCAACAATTGAATTGGCGGATGGGTCTACTGTGAGACCCTATGGAGTATGTGAAGATGTTCTAGTCAAAGTGGATAGATTCATATTTCCGGTGGACTTTGTCGTCATGGATATGCCACCACTCCAAAGCTGTGAAATTCTTCTAGGAAGACCGTTTCAAGCAACAGCGGATGTCGTGACTGCCTTAGGGAGAGGGACTTTGTCTTTGGGTATTGGAGGAGATCGAGTTGAATTCAAATTACCGCATTATCCTCTAAGCGCAGTCCCCAATGTGAAAAGATAACAAGTTTCAAGACATCTAGCCTAAGACGTTAAAGAAGGGCGCTTGTTGGGAGGCAACTCAACCATTGGTACATTAGGATAGTTTAATTATAGTCGTAGATTGATTTTATTTCGTTTAAATTTTAGTGTAAAGAAGATACCTTGATCCGTTTGTTCAATGTGCAGGCACAGGCAGGGTCGATACCATCGACACACTGGTCGATGGTATCGACATGGGTTCAGGTTGACAGTTGCAAAAATCACACTGAGTCGATACTATCGACGGCCCCGTCGATGGTATCGGCATACCTACAGGCAGGTCGCAATAAAAGTGTCGATAGTATCGACACACCAGTCGATACCATTGAGATCTCTGGAGAAGTTCAGAAGATTTTTGCTCAGTCAACTTGATACCATCGACAAGCTCGTCGATGGTATCGACATGATCACAGGTTGAATTGAAGAAGTGGCGGTGTCGCAATAAAAGCAAGTCGATACCATCGACCCTCGTCGATGGTATCGATATCCATGTCACCGATCTGCGCAAAGACATCGACAACGATCGCGAGTCCACGTCAGCGATCCGGGTGCTGCGTCGATACTATCGACTTCCGTCGATGGTATCGACAGGTCAGCAATCCGGGTTTCCCGATCCAGCAAACGTCAACCGTCGATACTCGCGAGGGAGGCGGATAGCATCGAGACGTGTCGATACCATCGACCCGCATCGATGGTATCGACGGGTCGACAGTAGCACCGGCCAAGTCTATTTAAGGAGACTTGCAACGTCATTTGACGTCACACCTTCAGAGCAAACGTCCTCCTTTGCGCCGAGAACTCCTCCGAGCCCTCCAAGACTGAAGAGCAGCGACAGCGAGCAGGGAGCTTCACCGAGCGGAGAATCACTTCTCCATCTTCCCCGAGCTCTCTTCTTCTAATCCCATCTTTCTTGCAACAATGGTGCACGCCGCCGGATCATCGTCCTCGAGCACGAACCCCATGGAGATCGTGGAGTTTGTTCCACCCCCTACTGCTTCAGTCTCACGCCCGCGCTTGATTCACCCTTCCGCGGAGGTGAGGAAGGTCTATGAGGAGATCATGAAGTGGAAGATCGAGCCGACCCGGTATGTGGACCGAGGAATGCTCCAGGAGCTTGGATTCGAGGCCAACTTGGCCTATGTGCTGAAGGGTCAAGCACGCCACACCAGCAGAAGGCCAGACGAGCTGGAGCGCCATGCGGATGGGCAGCCGTTCTTCGGCGAATGGCCCACCTACAAGGAATTGGTGGCGGAGTTTATGGCGTCCCTCGATGTCTGTGTTGTGCCCAATGACGTGGTTGCATCGGATCATGAGTGGATCAAGGGTCGGGTATCGTTCCGGCTGTTCAACATCAACTACAACATCACTCTTAAGTAGTTCAACAACATCTTTAACTGGAACCACTCCCAACATGATCACCGGTGCCCATATTCCTGCACCGACTACGACAAGATCTTCGCCGAGCTAGTCACAGTGCCGGCGGGAAAGACAGTGAGCTACCATAATGCTGCGGTAGCGGACTTCGAGCATCCCTTTGTCCGGGTCTTACACCGGATGTTGAGCCTTACGTTCTTTGCTCGGAGCGATTTAGCATTGAGCAAGTTTCACGAGAGCGATCTTTTATTCCTCTACATGCTCCTGAAGTGACAAGAATGCAACTGGGGTGCGTTCTTTCTGCAGCGCGTCCTGGCGGTGAAGAGGAGCACAAGGAAGGCTCCGATCCATTTTGGTGGGCTCATCACCAAATTGGCGATGTACCTGGGGCTGAATTTGCAGTCCATGACTCCGATTTCCACGAGGAGTAAGGTGAACATGCAACATCTGCACCGTTCAAACCTTATCCTTCTCTGGGATGGGTTGGCGTACGCACACTGCCACGTCAACCACGCTTACCAGGAATGCGCACTGCCGGATGCCGTCTTCCACATCGAGGGTGCCCAGCACTTCCGGTGGCCGATCATAGCCGTCGAGTCCGATGAAGAAGAAGGCGGTAATGACGACCAAGAAGGCGAGGCTGAGGAGGAAGAGGAGGCTTTCACACCTCTTCGCGCACGAGTAGCACCACGGAAGCGTCCTAGGATGCATCCGGGTGCGTCTTCATCATCACAGCCCCCGCCGCCATCACCACAGCCCTCGCAGCCAGGCGAGGATCCCTATTCAATGCAGGGAATGTACACGATGCTGCAGGACATCCATCAGACACAGCAGCAGCATCTAGAGATGTATACCGGTATTCAGGATACTACGAACCGGTTACTTGACAACCAAAGGGCGATGTTTGAGAATGAACGTCTCCTCCTCGAAAACCAACAGCAGATACACAATCTATTACAAAGGATGGAGATGCAACAGGAGCCCTTTTACGACCATTATTGGAGTCAGAGCTACTTTGGAGGCTATCCACAGCCTCCGCCGAGGACCCATTACGATCCGAGCTTCCAGGGGGAGTATCCTTCTTGGGATCCTACGGCCCCACAGTACCCGCCTCCGCCTCCGCCTCCACAAGAATGATCAGGGTATCTCTGTTCCACTCTTAAGATTGTTTTTGACTATGAGGCCATAGTCGAATTCAAGCTTAGGGGGGTAGCTGGAACAGCTCTATCTTTTTCTTTTGTTATTTTTAGTTGTTATTTGCTATTTGTTTCTTGCATTTTTAGTTTTTGTTTAGGATCCACATCTATCTAGTGTAACTGTGGATGTCATAAAAAGTTGTCATCTTGCTGTGTATTCATAGTTTTTGTTTAGGATCCACATCTATCTAGTGTAACTGTGGATGTCGTAAAAAGTTGTCATCTTGCTGTGTATTCATGGGAAATTTAAGGGAATTTTAAAATTTTTGTGTCTTTTGGATAGCTTGACTTGGTTGTCCTTGGGGAACTTATCCTATGAAAATGATTTATTATGTCAACTTTAAAACAATATGTCACACCTATACTCCCATTGACTCATGAAAAGTGGATAGTAACGGTTGTTTGAGCCTAACCTAACCAAATGGTAATGAGACCTTAATTGGATATAAGAGAGAGAACCCTTTGAACTACTACACATGTCAGTAAGGAGGGACACATAATACTCTTCTAAGGTTCAGTCATTTAATCTTGTGATCATTCCACTTCATTTTTCCATAATCCACCTAAGAATTGGAAGTAAAGTACAGTTTTAATTTTTTCTTGTGTGCATAGCATTTAGATAGGAATTGCATTGATATTTTCCATACTTTTGCATAAAAAGAGAAAAATATAGGGACTCATGCACATTACCTTTAGGTGCATGCCATGTAGTTGCATTCATGACTTTCATGATTATCATGCATAAAGTATACCATGTATCTCAATTTTTCCTCAAAAGTGATCTAAACTGTTCCATACCTTCGAAATATTGCAAAGACTTCCAATCATGAAGAAAACAGCCCAATACATGTATCTCTAAGCAATTATGGATATGTGGGCTAAAAGAAAGAAAAAAAAAGAAAAAAAATTCTGAAAATCTGAACAAAAATTGAGAAGAAAAAAAAAGAGAATTTAGAAGGAAATGGAATAAGAGGGAGAAAGGAACATGATATCACTTGCATTACAGGAAAATTGAGTACATGATGTGGCTTAATTAGATTTCCATCTCATTTTGAGGTGGAAGGTTAGTGCATGCATCATTTCACCCAATTTAGGCATTAGGGCATTTTTTTTTTGTGCATTTGCATCACGTAGGACATTTTGTTTTATGCATATTGAAACTGTGGGATACTTCCAAGTTCTTCCATGAACCACCCATTCCATCCACCCGTTGCTCGGATTGGTAGGCCACCGTGAATTTCTCCTCACTAATGATTATCAGGAGAACTGCTTCCATGTAGATGGTAGTTAGGGCGAGCAATGTAGTGTAGGCGATCACAAGATGCACCAATGCTGAATCGGCGAATTTTATTATGTTAACTGCCTTATGTGATAGTGATCATCGGTTTGAAGGATAATTTCTCTTATTGATGATTATTGTCACCTTTAGGGTAATTACTGTTATGTGGTTAGAGAAGGCCGGGTTGAGAACGTTCAGTGGGAGTCACATGGGAGGTGGGTTGGTGTGTTGATTTTTAGTTGACATCTGCAATTCTATTCTAAGGATCAGTTGCTCGAGGGCGAGCAATGTTCAAGCTTAGGGGAGTTTGATGCGATGATTTTGAGTCGCATTTATAGACCTTTTTCATATGTGTTCTGTGCTCTAATTACTCATTTGTAGGGATAATATTGCATAATTCACTCATTTCGGTCTTTGCCATCATTCTATGTCAAATCCCCTTTGTTTTACCATTTTGAGCATTATTTATCATATTATCATAATTTGTGTGGATTTACTTGGTCTTGTTGTGTAATTTCAGGACAAAAAAGTATCTGCTTCCGTCGATACCATCGACGGAAGTCGATACCATCGACGGAAGTCGATACCATCGACCAAGCCACAGATTGCCAGCCGAGAGGAGCAGCACAGAGTCGATACCATCGACACCCAAGTCGATGGTATCGAGATCCCTTCAGATTGCTGGCGAGGAATCCGTCGATACCATCGACCCAAGTCGATGCCATCGACACATTGAGGCTACAGCGTCGCTAAACGACAACAACCGACGCTAAAGAGAGTCGATGGTATCGAGATGACACAGGCACTCAAACGAAAAGGAAAGAAAGCTGTCGCTAATACGCTGGGTCGATACCATCGACTCGCGTCGATGGTATCGACGCCGACGGATATGCGTTGGATTCGTTTTGATCTCAATCGGACGGCTGGAGTTATTTGACGACCTAATTAGGGACTTATACCTAATGACGGCCGCCCACACGAGAAGGGTCTGATTTTGGATTGCACGAGTGCCGAGGAAGGAGAGAAAGGAGAACGGAGGCCAGAAGCTCATTCCGGGTGATTCGGACGCTGCCGAAGACGAATTCCACCACCGACAAGCGGGGAAGCTCATATTCTACGCCAAGGATCTACCGATTCTTCTCCGTTCAGGGGTTTTCCCACTTGTTTCACGTTTTTCTTATGAATTCCCCTATTTCTACCATGTATTCGTGTGAGATGAACATGAGAGGCTAAAACCCTCCATCTTTAGGACCGGGAGTAGCCCGGGAATGCATTGTATGACAATTTTATATTGATAATTCATATTTTCTCTCTCAAATCCGTGGTATAGTTTCATTTTCTCCATATATATTGTTATGCTTGATCACCATAATAATAACTTAATGCCCTTAATCACTTCGACAGAAGGATTAACGGTTGAAAAGAGACGAAATCTACATTAATCAATAAAACCCTTGACAAAGGAGTTGTAAAATTAATGGTGGGAACTGAGAGATCGTTTATAATGCGCTTAGTTTAGGGGAATGATTACTACGATGGTGGAATCAACCTAAACCTAAGTAGTGAGTTACACCACGACAGTGGGTAATTCTGTTTTCAGGCCACTACCCGGATAGAGAGAGAAGAGTGAGGAATTATATAAAACCTAATACAATGTTGACCCGCGGTGAAACCGCAATCCTAAAGATACTCTTTTGAATTGATTAAATTAATCTTTAATCGATTGTTTTCTTTGTTTCATTTTGTTTTCTTTTTAATTTCGACAACAAACCCTATTTTGTCATCCGGCCTAGCTGATTGCAATTAGTTAGTAGGAGTCTCCAATAATTCACGTATCCCTGAGTTCGACTCGGGCCTCACAAAGGCCTATATTACTCGACGCGTATACTTGCGTTTAAGCGCGTAGTAAAATACACGTCACTGTCAGATATGGAGTAAAAGTAATATCCTTTAGTTTCCTTAGGATATCAAACAAAAAAAACATTTATCATATTTTGGACCAAGCTTTTCAGGAAGCATCTTACTAACATAAGCTTCACATCCCCAAAACCTCATAAAAGACATATTGGGATGTTTCCCAATCCATATCTCATATGGTGTCTTTTGAACCGATTTAGATGGTACTCGGTTTAGTGTAAACGCAAAAGTTTCTAGAGCATACCCCCAGAAGGTAGTTGGAATCTCAGCTAAACTCATCATCAATTGCACCATATCCAGTAATGTGTGATTCCTTCTTTCTGATACACCATTATGCTGAGGTGTTCCAGGTGGAGTTCACTAGGATACAATCCCATGGGCTCTAAGAAGATTCTCAAACTCTTGGTTTAAGTATTCTCCACCTCAATCATAACAAAGTGCATTAATACTTTTACCAAGTTGGTTATCTAATTCATTCATAAACTCCTTGAATTTTTAAGAGTTTTTTATTTATCTTTAATTAAATAAACAAAGCCATACCTACTGAAGTCATCATAAAGGTAATGAAGTACTGATACCCACCTCCAGTGGTTGTTTTAAAAGGTCCACAAACATTAGTATGTATGAGTCATAATAGATCACTAGCCCTCTCATTCTTTCCAGTGGAAGGGGTCTTAGCCATCTTGCCCAATAAACAAGTTTCACATGTCTCTAATGATTCAAAAATAATAGAATCCAGATAACCATTTTTGTGGAGTCTAGATATGTGATTTGCACTTATGTGCCCTAGACGACAATGTCAAAGGTATGTTTTGTTTGATCTGTTGAGTTTTAGTCTTTTGGTATTAATGTTATATACATTTGTCCTTAGATCTAACAAGTAAAGACCATAAGACATTGGGGAACGGCCATAAAAGATCCCATCTTTTTAGATAGAACGTTGACCATTTTTAATATGGAAATCGAATGCATCCTTGTCCATATAAGATACAGAAATGATGTTTCTATTTATAGTATGTTCATAATAGCAGTTCTTTAACTCTATTACAAGCCCTATAGGTAGGTATATACTATACATTCCAAATGCAATGGCCGCAACTCTTACGCCATTAGCAACTCGTAGTTCCACCTCGCCCTTTCCCAAAGGCCTACTTCTTTTTAGATCTTGCATATGAGAACATATGTGAGATCCACATTCAATATCTAGTACCCATGATGATGAAGTAGATAGATTTATCTCAATAATGTATATACCTAAAGTGGAGATCACCATCCCCATCTTCTTCTTCCTGAATGCCTTCAAATACAAAGGATGAGATCCGCTAATACTTTTCTTTCTCCTTATCTTGAGTGTTGAAGATGTGGATTTAGGCTTGACCTCATAACTCCTCTCAGTCTTGCCTTGATCCTTGGACTCAGCTCTGTTGATTACCATCACGGGCTTGTCCTTCTTCAATTCTTCTTCAGCATGAATCAACATGGCAATCAAGTCTAACATATGTTCAGTGGTATTATTCACATAATAACATGCAATAAAGCGGCTATATGATTTTGGCATAGTCTTTAGAATCATATCAGTGGCCAACTCTTATCTCAAGGTGGATCTCGGTTCTTTAAGATGATACACATGTCCAATCATATTGAGCACATGTTCTTCTACTGAGGTTCCCTCTGTCATCTTTGACTCAAGCAGAACCTTCAGGATATCATCCCTTTCTTACTTTGTAAGACCAAGGGTCACTTTCTTAAGATGTGTTACCATCTCAAGAACACTCATGTCTTCACATTGCTCACGAAACTCATAGTTTGTGCATCTAATCATAAGGTACTTTATGTCTAAGGCATCATTGGCATGCTTCCAGTAAGCATCCACTTGTGCCCTAGGTGTTTCAGGAGGAGGTATTTCTGGAACTAGTTTGTCAAGGACATAGAGCTTGCACTCTTCATTAAGAACCCTTATCAAAGTCAAAAACCAGTCATGGAAATTTCTCCCGTCAAGTTTGTCCTTCTTCAGGATCAATTGCAAATTGGATTTGTTCGTAATTTATTTCTACAAGACAATATTTGCATTTGTCAAAAACTCTTTTGATTTGATTTGATTAGAAAATTTTATGATATTTATTAGGGATTTAATTATTATGTCTCCCACTATTTTATTCAAATAGATAGCCCTCAATATCAATCTAGAATATTGCAGCGTAAAATATTCTAGTGGGCCAAGATACGTATTTCATCAAATCATGAGTCAACTTTGGTTGATCACCCACAACTTGACTATTTACGTAGGCCATCATGCCAATTACATCATATGCAACTCTTGGATAGATGATATGTGCAACTCCTTTCCATAATCATCAACATGCTTCTGGGCTTAGAAGCTCTAAGAATCATCAGTTAAGCCTGATCCAAAATTTGACACGATAATAATGTATCCCGCTTTGGCGACACCTACATCATTACCATCACACTTCCAAGAGATAGATGGCATACCACACTTTGGCGTCACCTATGCTTGGTCGATCAAGCTGTTCATGTGTGTCATTTCTAGAAAGCATCTAAGACTTAATATTTTAATTAAGGGAGTTTGTACAAATACATATACTTTATCCAATCACCACATACATAGTACATATGATATACATGCTATATCCCACAATGAAAACATGCAATAAACAGAAGTGATGGTTATGTCTAGCCTAATGTAATTCCTTGGAGCCACAAGGAATTACATCATCTAGGTATACATCACATGCAGAAACCTGTTATTGATGAAGATATCTACTTGTCAATCTGGCGGCTCACCTCCTCGTCAGTTGTTAGGTTGTCTCACTGATCGCCTGGTTCTATAGGTCCACCATCTGTTGGCTCCTCCAGTGGATCGGTTGGGTCCACCAAGTGATCAATTTGTCCACCATGTCCTCCATAGTCCTTTAGTCTGTCAGGTGGTCTTCAATATATCTTTATTTTCATCATAACAGGAAAGTAAACTATCCTACTTTTACATAATTATAGAGAAACCTCGAGTTACATTCAAGGGGAGCAAGGGTAGGAAAGAATCAACTTTGTAAAGGGAAGATAAGATAGAGGCTCGATTCAAAAACCGAGATAAACAGATAAACCAACCACACAACCATGCACAAAATTTACGGGTTATTGGCCATAACCATGCTACACATCCACCATTAAAACTTCTTTTAGCGCGATGCGTGTAAATTGCATATATATATATATATATATATATATATATATATATATATATATATATAGAGAGAGAGAGAGAGAGAGAGAGAGAGAGAGTCAGGCTAGAATACACTCGAGTGTATCCGGAGCGAAATACACTCAAGTAGTTTTTCATGATGCAATATTTTTTTTGAAAATCTAATCCGTTGATCTTCTTAAACATCTCGTGAATAACTCATTTGTAAAATTTGAGCCTATTTGGATATGTATAGCTCATGTTATGAAGACCACAAAAATTATACATTTCAAATTAGTTTTGTACGTTGATTTTGTTTCCCTTGGATGAGTGACTTACACTCATCCAAATGGGCTCAAAATTTGTATGTAGTCTAGTTATAGTATGACAATGAAGATCAATAGTTTACATTTTACAAAAAAATAGTCTTGATATATAAACACACTTGAATGTATTCGTGCGATCCGTACACTCGAGTGTATTCTAGCCTGACTCTCCCTCTCTCTCTCTCTCTCTCTCTCTCTCTCTCTATATATATATATATATATATATATATATATATATATATATATATATATATATATATATATATTAGTTTGGGGTTATCATGGTATTGGATTTGATAAGACATTATTCACATCACATGCAATAATAGAATGACAAAACCAAAATCTGATCATATCGGTTATCCCATAATATAGTAAATTGGTGTTGGCTCCGATACCACTATTGCGAAATATGGCTACTAAACAGGAAATGGAAACAAAAAAATTATCTTCCATATTCCCATAACCAGCGGATCACGTCAATAACTATAATGCAGGAAGGATGGTTTTTAGAATATAACTAATCCTGGATCAAGTACAATGACAATCCTCGTTGTTGTAGATGCACAACTTTGAATCCTAGTTGCACTGGGACTTGTCTGATTGTTGTGCCTCCTGGTCTGCACCACAGACTGCAATCACGAACCTTGTCTTCTTCAGTAGCTCCTCTTATCACAGACTACTGGTTGACGTTATCCTCCTGGCCGCAGACAATGATCTCCCGCCTTTAGAGAAGTCCACATGGACCACCTAGAACTCATGTTGTCATGCTAGAACAGACAAAAAGGAGTTGTTCCTCCCATTGATGTACTAGTCACCAACTTGCTCTCCCACAACAATGATCTTAGTTGCTCTCTCCCTTGGCTATCCCTCCCTCGTTGGGTAGGACTTGCCTGGACTCTCATGGTTACCACAACTATAGGGGATAATGTTTGTTAGAGCAAATACTTCTCAATTGTCTGTGTTGTGTTCTGGGAAGCCCCCAATTCCCCTCTACTTATAGGTGGGGTTTGGGTCTAGGTTCCCAATCGATGCAGGAGTGGAAGGGATCCGAAGATATCAAATTTTTGCAACAATTCTAGAAATTTTGCAACCTACTATAGCCTAGACAGTCGTCTGGCTGCCCAGACGATCGTCTAGCTCAGTCCAAACAAGCATTTGGTAGTTTCCCAATTGTACTCAATAAGGCAATTTAATTCCAATTAATATGACATATTAATTTCCTTGCACAACAAATAATCATTACGAAAAATATGGTCTTTAACTACAAAAAAATTTGTAACGAAAACCCCAAATTTTGTAGCCAAAAGCTTTGGCTACAATTAACCTTACATTTATAATATATAGCTAATACTCGTGTAGCTAATTGTTTAGGCTACATTTTTCAAACTTGTAGTTAGTTATGCCTCTGGCTACAAATTCATCTGTAACCCTAATTGTAGGTAAAAATATCCTTACACATAAAAATGTAGTTTCCATTGTTGCCAAATGTATGACTACAATTCAATTTGTACCTATAATATGTAGGGAGAGATGGCATTGATTACAATTGTATTTGTAGTTCATGTATAGCAAAATTTAGCACTTGCTACACATGTAATTATAGATAGTGTGTAGTGAAAGACACCATGTACTATACATACATATGTAGTGAGAGACATTATGTATTAAGTCAGTCGCTTGCCAATATAGAGGGGTTTTCAATAAGAAAACAGATGAATGTTAATCAAACTTGAGTTATACTTACAATGTCAACAATGATACTTTTATTTATATTTGAACAATGAGTACACATGGGGAGGACATTAACCTGGCCCCTGTTTTACAATATGCATGGGAAAAAGACACATGTATACAATATGTTCTTCTGACTACATCTATCCACTGCAGACTCTATACATGATCATGCATATCTTCTTGTATCTTGATTTTTCTTTTATATTTATTCCACCACTTGTATTATCCTTTTCTGGCCGCCTCCCTTTGTTGTATAAGTTTCTCTATAAGCCTTTGATATTCACAAAGAATCAACATCAACTTCAAAGCATACAAGGCATCATATTGTCCTTTGAGCAAAGCACACTGAAAGATACAAAATAAGCTTCAATTCAAAAATCAAATAGTTTGGTATTATGTATTAATTCAGCTATAAACTATACAAAGTCATACCCCAGAGAGAACTATGATGGAATTTAAGTTCATCTACTCAACATTACGTGTAAATATACCATAATGAATGACTAGTCTCTTCAATCCCAATAGCAACCCCCTTTATTCATGAAGAGCATAGCAAAGAATAATGTACTCTCTTCAATGAAGAGACTGTGCAACCAACCATTGCTACATTAAAGAGGACCTAAAAAGCAACGAATAGGTAGTGTTTCAGCAATGAACTCTAAAAACTCTAGCCAACAGAGCTGAATGCGGGCAAGTTAAGTGCTGGCACAATGCAACTATGGCACAACTCACAATTACAATAAAAAATCCATTATTGATTGCTAGTAAAAGCTAAATTTGAGACCACACTTGATGGAAGAGAGAGAGAGAAGGAGTGATCCTAGGGTTCCCCTGCCCTTGGAGAGACCCAAAGTGAAGTCTGAGGCTCCCTTAACCTACCCCTAGTGGCCAAAGATCATTTGAAGCAAAGATGTCTAAGAAAATCCAAAGAACAGAGTCAAAGTGATGATCTAGGACCCAGCACGGTTGTGGTACCACAAAACGGCCGTGCTAGGTCACTTACAAATCAATAGAACAACCTCCAAGTCAAGCAGAGAGTAGTACGACCGTGCATAACAGAACGACCGTGCCAGTGACAGCCACCATGGCCGTGCACCACAAAACGGCTGTGCTACAGCAGACCAGAACGGCCGTGCAACATCACCACGGCCAACTTCACCCAGCCCACCACGGCTGTGTTATCCACCACGGTCGTGGTGCCCTGACACCACCACGGTTGTGCTGATCACCATGGCTGTGGCCAATTCAGCCCAAAATCGACCAAACCCCTGTTAACTTTGATGGAATAAACCCACGACCGTACCCTTCTACCACAGTCGTAGTCTACCCTACCTAGCATGGCTGTGGTGACCTACCACAGCCGTGCTACTCACAAAACCCACCTTGTTTGCTTCTGACTATTTAGATGTACACATCAACCCAAAACCTTCTATAGAAACATAAGGATCCTCAACATAAGCAATATAAAATAGAGAGGGACGAATGCAAGTAGAGTAAAGGGCTGAGATGAAGTCTTGGGTGAAGAAGTCAGATTACATGGATTTTAAATTAAAAAAAGAAATGTTCCTACTATGATCTTGATAATAGGGAAACTCTAAATGCATGAGAGAAGCTATCCTCTCTTAGATTCAATGATCACTTAATACTGGTTTTATCGTCATTGGACTTAACTGCTCAACAGGGGAAATAAGCTATAATGATGCATGAGTTCAACTTGACGCTAAACGCATTCAGGTGAGCATCAGGATGACAAAAATCACTTGAACCTTTGCTCCTTGCAGTTCTCATTGCTCTAGTTCACATAGATTCTTCTACTGCAATTAGTTCAAATTAGTAGACATGAGTAGTTAGAGACCAAACATTAAGAGGAAGTCATCTATACTTGATACACATACTTCCCAAAAGATATGCATACTCACCAACCACCTATTATAGGCCAAATCTTGTTCATCACCTGTGTAGTTATTCATCACTAGAACAACTACATCCCTAAAGAAAACAGGGTCATAAACAAAGCAAAATGAATGAACTCATTCGAAATTTGGTGATTTTAGCAATGCGCAAACTCATGAAGCAACATCATCATATACAAGGCAAGTACATACCCCAGTATACAAACTCTTACTGCCTTATCGAACGTTCAATAAGTTCCAGAATTGTAGAACACTCCCAACATATTATCATGTCTCGGCTTGGACAATTAATAAGTTCATCTCGAAGAGAAAAACCAAGCACCATAAGCCTGCAACAGGGAACTATAGGGAAAAGATCAGCTAGATACCTCTTGAGGACCATTCAGCCAAAATGTCCTGATAGAAAACAAAAGACAAGCAAGCCAGAAATTTTGGATAGCCTAAGAATGCAAAACATATTGACTCATGCTTATAACAAGCAACAAGCCAATTAGAAACCCCAGCTAGACGAGCCTCACTATCGTTATTTTAATGGGTCAACAAAATTTATAATAGTAGAACATGTTGTCATGTCATCATGATAATGAGGAGTATCATATACTATTTATGTTAAGACAAAATAAACCTGAGATACATTCTAAAGGCAATTATTATGTTTACAAAGTATAGGTTGTGTTTTTGTAGTGCAGGGAATATGTTAAACCAACGGGTTGGCAGACTTGCTTGAAAATATCCTACATAAATAGGAGAAGAGTAACACATTGGCACTGGTCAAATGTAGGATATGGTGTTGTGTAACCAATAAAAAGAAAAAACAAGAAGGTGAAAAACTAAATACAATGGGCTTTTAGGTTGAATGCAACATTCATGCCTTAGAAAGAACATAAGAGTGTCTAAGCTATGGCTCCAAAGTGAAGTCTGAGGCTCCCTCAACCTACCCCTGGTGGCCAAAGATCATTTGAAGCAAAGATGTCCAAGAAAATCCAAAGAACAGAGTCAAAGTGTTGATCCAGGACCCAGCACGACTGTGGTACCACAAAACGGCCGTTCTAGGTCACTTACAAATCAACAAAACAACCTCCAAGTCAAGCAGAGAGCAACACGGTCGTACAGAACAGAACGGCTGTGCTAGTGGCAGCCACCACGGCCGTGCTACAACAGACTAGAATGGTCGTGCAACATCACCACAGCCAACTTCACCCAGCCCACCACGACCATGCTAGCCACCACGATCGTGGCACCCTGACACCACCACGGCTGTGATGATCACCACGGTCGTGGCCATTTCAGCCCAAAATCGACCAAAACCCTGTTAACTTTGATGGAATAAACCCACGACCATACCCATCCACCACGACCATGGTCTACCCTACCTACCACGACCGTGGTGACCTACCACAGCCGTGCTACTCACAAAACCCACCTAGTTTGCTTCTGACTATTTAGATGTACACATCAACCCAAAACCTTCTACAGAAACATAAGGATCCTCAACATAAGCAATATAAAATAGAGAGTAGTTGATTTGTTGATAAGTTTTCAGTAAACAACAACATAACAACATATAGCATATTAAAATTGGAGAGTAGTTGTCTGAGGAAATGGGCACCATGTGTATGAATGAAACCATGTATGTATATCAGAAAGCAACCTGCAGTAGCAATATCACAAAATCAATAGGAAAACTAACACCCAGCAACACCTTCACGTGGATTCTTGTATGGTTGTCATTGTGTTATTATCGATGAGCATATGTACATATATATCAGTAAAATTTTGCTTCATCAAAGGATGCCATAGTCATGTGAGTTGCTTGGTCTAAACATAGTACTTGAGTTCTTGAAGTAGATAGTAACATAAAGACTCAAGCAATGCAGATTGGTTGAGAGAGACATAATTCTAGAGTTCCACTCAAAGTGAAGGTTAAACTAAAATTAGAATATAATACAATCTGTTGTAGATTACAAACCATTCTTTCTGACCATTCCTATTGGAGATGCATATAAAACAACTCAGGTTTATTGGCATCCACACATTTCAAACTCGTGCCATGAATTGCAGAAATAAAACATACCTGACCCACAAGGGTGTGGTTCAGTATTTAATTGAATTAGGAGGTAGCTCAAATGTCTAACATTCAATTCCAGCTACTTTGTAATATGATCTAATTTTCTTCTTGATTTGAGCTCCAGTGGATTTCACTATCCCTTGATTACCTACCCCACTCATGTTAGGATTCTGTAGGGTTACAGGGTTGTCTTCGGACAGCATGTTCTTCTTCCTACAAAAATCCATGATAGATATCATGACAACAAAAAATATGGATTGTAGATCTAACTCTCGTCAACAGTAGAAAATAGAGGATAAGAATGTTAAAAAACAACTCAGTAGCCAGATCCGTCAATCAACAATGTTATTGGTGGTCAACCACTAGAGTGGCCATTATGTGTTCCAGAGCTTGTGAAAGAAATGATTGTAAACATTAGAGACATAATAGAGATATGGGTGGGAAGGGATGAAAATTTAGGTTTGATTGTATCTTTTCTTTCTGTGTGACCCCCCCTTCTTATCTCTGTTTTATCCTGCTCATATAATCAAAGAAAACTAAATGGTTGGCAGACTGTTTGTGTCTGCAACACTAGGGAGATTAGTTTGTAATCTCCAACCATAATTTAAATGTTGTACAGCTACAAAGGGATAAATAAAAACAAGGGGTAACATGAATTTGGATTAAAAAAAAGAACTGATGCCTTAGTAGTTTTGCATCTGAGTATATGCTCTTGGCACGCCAACTTAAAACTAGTTGTCTGCAACTCTGTACAAAAGCAGACATTTAGTTCAAATTAGTAGACATGAGTAGTTAGAGACCAAACATTAAGAGGGAGTCATCTATACTTGATACACATACTTGCCAAAAGATATGCATACTCACCAACCACCTATTATAGGCCAAATCTTATTCATCACCTGTGTAGTTATTCATCACTAGAACAACTACATCCCTAAAGAAAATAAGGTCATAAACAAAGCAAAATGAATGAACTCATTCAAAATTTGGTGATTTTAGCAATGTGCAAACTCACGAAGCAACATCATCATATATAAGGCAAGTACATACCCCAGTCTACCAACTCTTACTGCCTTATCGAACGTTCAATAAGTTCCAAAATTGTAGAACGCTCCCAACATATTATCATGTCTCAGCTTGGACAATTAATAAGTTCATCTCGAAGAGAAAAGCCAAGCACCATAAGCATGCAACAGGGAACTATAGGAAAAAGATCAGCTATATACCTCATGAGGACCACTCAGCCAGAATGTCCTGATAGAAAACAAAAGACAAGCAAGCTAGAAATTTTGGATAGCCTAAGAATGCAAAACATATTGACTCATGCTTATAACAAGCAACAAGCTAATTAGAAACCCCTGCTAGATGAGCCTCACTGCTGTTATTTTAATGGGTCAACAAAAAAGAAGAGGGTGAAAAACTAAATACAATGGGCTTTTAGGTTGAATGCAACATCCATGCCTTAGAAAGAACATAAGAGGGTCTAAGCTATGGCTCCATGCACAAATTCATTCCAAACTCCAACAACAGCAAATACATTAGAGGCTAATGCCAATTTTCACTAACTTCTTCTCGTTTCCCATTCTCTGTTCTAGCAACAAATTTAATAGTGTGCTTCCATGAGGAATTTAGCATTCTTCACTGATTAGAAGTAAATATTGAGAGGATTTATTGTGAGTTTAACATAGTTGTATTTCCTCTACAAAACTGTGATGGCATCTCCTATAGTAGACAACAACATTAATTTATTATTGCAAAAATAGATAGGTTGAGCCTTCCCTCCAGTACTAGCGATGATCATCGACCTGTTAATGAAATATATAAAAAAGATAGGCATTAAGAAATAGATAACAACTTAATCATGTATCTACATACCTCAAAGGTGATATCAACAATGTTAGGTAGACAACAGAGCACCTGAAAAAACCTGAGTACAATCATGGCAGGAAAGCCACTTGGTCCATTCTGGAGAAATGAAGGAAATCATTTTTCCAAATGAATAGCCAATGCAACTGCTATATTAAGGCTTGTTCTACCATGAATGTTCCCTCCCCTGGGGGGTTCCATCTTGTACATGTAGAAAATATCACAAATAGATATCTATGGAAGAAAGGGTTCTAGGAATCCAAACATGAACTTAATCATTGTTACATGTGTATACATTATCAGTGAATCTTGATCAGTTAGTCACTTAAAAAGAATAGGTTGAGGGTGCAGTTACTCTAGTTCTAGATATAAATGACTACAACAGAAAATGACAAAAGGAAATACTAATTGCACTTTAGGTTTCCATGTTGTTTTGAAACATTAAATAATGTGTGACTAGACAATATAACCCTTATAGATGATAAGGACAAACACTAAACACTTCATGAGATGGTAAGACTGTCACAAGTACTGGCCCAATGATTACATTTTTGCAAGCATCGATTTTATCATAGTCAAGTCCAAGGTCCCTGATTATTTTCCTGAATTCATAATAAGAGTCGGGCAACATCTCACCCTCTGGAAGCAATTCCTTCAAAAGCTCAAGCAGCTCAGAAAATGACTTATTACTCCAATTATTGACACATTTTATGTGAAACAACCTCACAAAAATGTACAATTCAGAGTACTTCTTACTTCCAGGGTACAATTCATGTGCAACAATCTCTAACCGTTTGTAAAATTGCTCAGCTTCTGCATCATCAACAAAAACAAATCGATGGGCGTCGTCTTCCATATTCTCTCCATCATGTGATACACCATACACATAATGCAACATGTCTCTCATGTCATCTTTGGACGTGTCATTTTGTATTTGTGAATCCTCAGAGCTATCAAATGAACCCTCACCGTGAAAAATCCAATTTGTGTAGGTGGTCAAGAATCCATTCCATAACAAGTGTTCAGTTGTGACTTGTCGATTCTGCCTATGCACATTTAAGCACTACTTACAAGGACATAAGATAGTCCCATCCCTGTTGGATTTTGAAAATGCATGCTCTATAAATTTAACCACCCCAAGTAAATATGTCATGCTTGTTCTATGTTCCTCATGGATCCAACTTTTATCTATCATGACTACCTATAACAATTAAGAAAAAAAGGATAAGAATACAAAGTATTAAAAATCGTTACATAACTTAGTTTCAATAAGGTTTAAGAGTTCTTTCTCAGATCTTGGGCAGAGTTTGTCCAGACCAGTAAGAAATTGGATTTTCAAATTCTGAGGACAGACAGTGTCATGTAGGCCAGTTCAACCTCTGCCAATGAAGAAAGCATTAGCTACTCATTTTCCAAAGCTATCCCACTTGTTTAACATTGTAGGGAGATCTTATGTATCTATTGATACCATTACATGGGTCATATACAAGTCAAAAGCAGTTAGTATATTTTATATTATTCTGTTCAAAATCATACAATGACTCATTTAGTATATAATAATGAGTATGCTTTATGCTATTTTAGTACTATTGATTAGAATGGCAACAAAAAAGTCACACTTCAATGGTAACCAAAGGATCATGGACTATATTATACTTTCTGTGAAATGAATATTCTAACAACTATAGCAATTTGGCTTACTTTTCCACTTCGTTAAAAGAATATGTTGTAAATTCTATCAAAATATAATATCTGGAATTTACTAGGAATTTAAATAACCATCCTTTTGTTTAGAAACAATACAACACAGAAATAGAATCATCAAAATATAGTAAAATACCAAATAAGCTCTACATAACAGACATAATTTTAATGCTCTATAATCTAGTCCTCATACGTAATTATGTGAAGTACATGTATCTTGGTCCTGACTATTTTTCCATTCCCAGTAGTTTTGCCACAACTCTCCCTAGTTCATGGGCCCTCTGAACTAGTAAAATGTTGATTGTCATATTCAGTTTTCTATTCCAGTTTTGACATCATCATAACTCACCAATATAATCTAGGTGTTTATGGCATTACTTGAAAATTGCTTCTCTCTTCTCCTCTCGAATACCAACCCATCTCCCTTATTCTAGCTCTGGACTTCATGGACTGCCAACACCTGACTTCATAGACTGCCGAAGAAGGGGCAATGTAAGGATTAACCAAAGAAAAATCAAACGTAGAGAGGAGAAAGACGTGCTGGACGCAACTAGCTCAGGCAGTCCCCCTCCCCAAATTCCTATTTTTATGATTTCTCGTACCCGCCAAATCACATAAAAAATACAAACATATGACTCGCTCCCCATTCTGGAACCCCCATACCCTATTGCCGATAACGTGAAGAAAAATGACTAGTTCGGATGCAGAACGAATTCAATTAAGGGCCAGTTTGGTAGGGTGTAATTGTAGTTCTTAACATTCAATTGGCTATTTTTCAGTTGTGTTTTTTATTTGGGTAGTTGTGTTGGTGTCTAATTCATTGATTTGTAGTTACACCCGTCTTCACTTTTCGCCCCAAAATTAGTGAGTTGGTGTTGTGCCCCTTTCGGGTGCGGTCGGATACAGAGCGACCTTCTTGTAATTTTGACGGTGCTTTCCTTCTATGCTACCTTTTATTTCTGGTAATGACAACCACAGACCACACGAAACCAGTCGAAGATACCTGATGTGACATATTTTACTGAGAACATGACCACCGGTTGTTGTGTGAATTAATTCACGTACCAAATGAATGGGAGCATAAACGTGGAGTTCATTACGCATCCTACCAAATAGAAACATAGAAGTTTGAAACATAGGATTATGTTTGATTTGTTCTCAAAATTCTCGAACTACACTGGAGCACATCGTACCAAATAAGGCCTAACTGTAGACGACAACACCCAATCAAATAAATTTTTGATCTGAAAATTGGACATTTAATTGTAATGAACTGTATTGACCTCCTACTAAACAGGCCCTAATCAAGACCAAACGAGCACAGTGGATAGGCTATGCTAGTCAGATTAGTTGGGTCTTTTTAAGAATGGTAAGAAGTTGAAGATTATAGATACCTTGCAGCAGAGAGGCTCGGCTCGGGGGAGGCAGGCAATCGAGGGAGCTACTATGTCGACGACGAATCTTGCTTCGCGTGGTCGGGTTAGAGGCTAGGAGGCGGCCGTCGGAAAGTGAAGTCCACCGTGGGGAGGCTTGGAAAGGGAAGTCTGCCGATGGGGGGTCGATGGAGGCGCTCAGCAGTTAGGCTGATTGGCGGCTGGGCTCCGATCAGCAGCGTCGGGGGAGGCAGGCGGTAGTTGGAGTCGGGCGATCAGGGAAGCACGGGTGTCGAGAGTCCTTGCTTCACATGACAGGGTCATGCAGAGGCTGGGATATGCTCAAACAGTTTCACAATGCACGGGGGTTTATGGGGAGTGACTGAGTGTAATATTTTTTGTCCTTTAGTCTGACCTTCTCGTTATGTTTTTTTTATACAATTAAAATGAGTAAAATTTGTAGCTACATCTTATTTATTGAGGTGGCTATAATTATTTAAGTTACACAATTATATTTTATAAGTAAAAATAGCTCTCGCTACACATAAATTAAATGTAACTTAAACAATCGTAGCTAAATCATCTTTTTTTTGTAGTGAATGTGCAAGTCAAACAAATTTGAAACTATCTAGAACCTTCACTCGTCTGAATTGGGTCATCTCTCCCATGCGAGATGGTCGTCTCGATCACCCAGATAGTCGTCTGGTGACCTGAGTTAGGCTGGTCAGTTCAATCCAAAGACAATTTCAACTCGAATCAGTCTCACACCCCAAACACCCATCTCAACCCTTAAGACAACCTCTTGGCACTCCAGAAAGCCGTCTCATTGCATGAGATGGGCATCTGGCAGTGCAATCACTATTTTTTGCATGAATCAATTACGTAAACGTTTTAGCAATTAATTCATATGTCATTCAAGATCAAAATCCTCTTCTAGGTCGAGACCTATTTGTGTGACACTATAGGTCCCATGTTACGTCAGCAATGAATGTCCATAATATCTTATGACATCACAAGCAATGAGTGGTGCCTAGTCACACATCCATGCTACCCAAGTAAATGGAAAGTTGGAGAACAACTTCAACCTACAATCTGTGTATGGTATTGTAGTACTTGTATAGTTATTTTATCACTGATGTTCATATTGAACTCAAGGCATGGAGTAGCCACCCTCTTCATCATTCAATCTTGTTCCTTCTACCAAGAGAAGATTGTCTGAGATATATGTAAGCTCAATATCACATATTGACTCACATGTGCATGCCCATACATTTCTCAGTCTCGCTAATCAAGAGGCTTAGAACATCAAACTCCCGCAGGAGTGACAAATCCCATTTCTATCATTCACAGTCTATACCCATGCGTCAATATCACCCAATCATCATTGTTATAACAACCCATGTCTCAGGACTGTATTTTGATGATGTCAAAGTGTATCCAACGACATGTGATGAGTGCAACGAATTCATGTCTAAGAACCACAACCACCACCATCACTGTGAGATCTGACTATGACTTCCATGATGATGACTTCCATGTGTTAGTATCACGGTGGCTCTGTCTGATACACTATTCTCTAACAAGTATCTATGTGATTGGTTTGATATTGCCATATCATGACTAATGAGATTTTGTCATCAACCAACTCACACTTTTATCATATGTCATTGTTTTCTATCAACCTTCCACAATAACAACCGATCATGAACATATTGAGAATATGCATATGTACTCTTAACATCTGTATGATCTCATTCTTCCCAGTCACATACTTGAAGACATACATCATTGAGTAATATTATTCTCTATACATTTATAATGTTACATCATTATCTCATAACTGAATTAAACATGATAAATTGGAAGCTTGCCTTTTATTAATCATCAAATCATTTACAATTTATGCCATTACAATCATCACATGATTGGCTCTCTAGGCATACATACCAACAGGAACTACGTTCAAGACTTGCAGTACCTAGGATAAATTGAAACTAGTAGCAATCAATATTCCTAATATATAGGGTATGTCGTAACTCTCACTCTATAGCTATTGGAAATGATAGTTGAGCTCCCTTTGGAGTGTGAGGTGATTTAAAATGAAAGGTCATAGTTGCGATTGCACCTCTTAGAATTTGAGCCTATTTACATGCATGTCCTCTTGTCTAATCTGTCTCCTTCTAGAATACTAATACAACCCCCATCTATGTCATCCCTAGTGCATCATTTTCATTCAACCGTCACTAGTTGATCATCAGAGTAGTCATCTGGTCTACTAGTCATGTTTTCCTCTTACATCACTTCCCTTCCCGTAGGAGTTACTATATTAAAAATAGGTTCATTATATGAATTAACATTTTTGATCTCATCCACTAAAATGGTTGTTTATTTCTAGTCTATGTTGAGCATTTTTCCTATTCATGATGCAAATCGGTACCTATTGGAATATAATTGGAAGGACATTCTATGGTTGTTGTCGGAGGCCACATGATTTGATGGTCTATTTTATATCTAAATAAAGACCATACCAAGCATGTCGTTTGCAATTTCTATGCTACAACTTCAACGCAAAATCAGAAAGCTTGCCTCTCCCTAAAGGAAAAAGGCTATCAATCAACAAGAAGGATGTGCATTGAGTATACGACCTCCCAAAGGGCAATATTGTCATAATGGTATACAATACCACACTGGAAGATAAGAAGAGAGTTAATTTAATGGTTAGAAACTTAGTTTAAGACCCAACCACAAGTATTATGTGGAGTTAGCATATTTGAAACACAGGTTATGCACTATGATCACATCAAGTACCTAAAGTTGTACATCAAGATCACCATCTCACTGTATCTAACTTTTAGTGACTCTCTGTAAACTATCTCCTTTACTTAGAACCAATGGCATGAAGTAGAAACTACAGTTGGGTAGATTTCTTTACAGATTATTTGAACTGGGACCTGTCAAAACGTTTTTGACAATAACTATGTGGGTCTACCAGTTGGTGACATGCACGTATTGGTGGTAAGATCATGCTTTCTTGTAGTGTTGTTCATCACTGTAATTTGCTATCAAGAAATTCTTAGTTTTTGTACCTACAAATACCATATGTAATTAATTTAATGGTCAATTAACTTCTTAGGCATACTATCTCATTTATATCTATGATGATGAGGGTATGGGAAATCCCCATGAATGCAATAGCTGAATGGAATTTTAATTATAGATGAACTAAAAACTCTCATAGAGGAGAGAGAACTAACCATTGTGGATGAGCCCAAGCAGTTGTATCAATTCACAATTGAAGTTGGCATTATCAAGGAAGACGAGCACCCAAATGTGGATACAAGGATTGCAAATGTTTGTATCTCAATGATTGTGATGTGTATTTGAATCTTATTTTACATACAATGTATTCATTCTCCTTATTCATATGCCAATTGCAAGTAATACATTAAGAATATGACAAAGTGCTTTCATTCTATTCAAAGAGGAAGATTGCTAACCGGCATTTGATGGAAAAGGAATTGGAAATGAGGATAACAATACAAGGGGAGGGGAAAATATAGACATGGCTTCTTTTAGATTGCTTGAACTTGAATACCTAGGTTGTATTAGATGAGAACAGGGACTTGAAACTAACTGTGAAACAAACTAAATCCCCTACCCAGTACATGATTCTATGATCAATGGTGTACAAAAACAATGTCGCCCACAAGTAAAAAAAGAAAGATGGATCACAATAAAGGGAATTGCATAACTTTACATAAATAATAGTTCACATTAGAGGAAATTTGGTTGTAAATAGAGGGAAGATGGTTCACATATGGAGTAACATGGTTCACAAGAAATGCAAGCTATTTGAAATATAGAGATTAGTGTTTTGAAAGGTAGACGAAGTGGCATGAATCAGAGGAGTAAGCCCTAGGAAAGAGGTTGTGATATAGTGCAAGGAGAGGACAATGATTAGTTTTGGAGGCCATATGATCAACCTTAAGTGTTAATGAATGTACCTTTGTCTATAAATTTTGAAGCATATAATGTATTCACCACACCAGGATGTTGATGACGAATCATATATGCTCGTATTTCTTGTTCGCATTGCTTTTAAGGAGGAGCATAAGGGTAGAAATTATGAAGAAGCTATTAAAGATGACGATAAGAGAGTGGAGGAGTTAGAGGCTGACTGTGATAAATAGGTGATGAAGGATCCAGTCAATAAGGAGGATAAGGATTGGGAGGATGCTATGGAGGGTCAGGTTGATGCATTGAATATGAACACAAAACCCATGTATGATGATGAAAATGTTATTGAGGAGGTCATGAAGGAGTGGGATAATGATATGGAGGTGGTCATGAAGGACCCAATAGAGGGGGTTTGAGCATCATAGGAGGTTGCAGTGAACGTGGATGATGAGAAGAAGATCATGGTATTCAATGAGTGGGTCAAGGAGTGGGAGAATGAAATTAAGGAGGTTGAGAAGGAGATCATGCTATCTGAGAAGAAGGTTCAAGTATTGAACACGATGAAGATTAAGCCTCTTGATTATCATGACAAAAAGGATTACATGAATGAGCTCATGCAATCAAATAAGAATATGAAGGTATTGAAGATGGTGAATTGAGCCTCTAGATAGTCAGGATAAAAAGTGTTACAAGAAAGAGCCCATGCAATCAAAGAAGAATGTGGAGGTATTTAATATGGAGAAGATTGATTCTTTGGATGGTCACAACTAAAGGCTTACAAGAAGGTGCATGTGCAATCAAAGAAGAATGTGGAGGTATTTAAGACAATGAAGATTGAGCCTCCAGATGATCAACAAAAAATATTACAAGAATGAGCCCATGCAATCAAAGAAGAATGTTAAATTTATTAAAGATGGTGAAGATTGAACATACAGATGATAATGACTAAAAGGTTTACAAGAAGGAGCCCATCCAATGAAAGAAGAATGTGGATGTATTGAAGATGGTGAAGATTGATCCTTCATGAGATCAGGAGAAAAAGTCTTACAAGAATGAGCCCATGCAATCAAATAAGAATTTGGAGGTACTGTAGACTATAAAGATCAAGCCACTGGATCATTAGGATACAAATGCATACCAGAAGTACCCAATGAAATCTAAGGTTGATACTCCTACTGTAACATCCCAGGATTTGAGGCCTCAAATAAGTTGATCTTAAAAGGAATGATTGGACTACCCATATCACCAAGGTGCACCTCCTTTTCCGGGAGCCCATCTCTAAAGAACTTCATAGTTAAGTGTGCTCAGCTTAGAGTAGTACTAGGATGGGTGATCAGTCGGGAAGTTGATCCTGGCTTGTGCGTGAGTGAGAATAAAGCACGCAGTTAAGGCTAGTGGTGGTCTGTGAGGCCAGTCATCATTCCTAAAACTCTACTAGAGCCTTGGGCAGTGGGCCCGGGCATTACAAATGGTATCATATCCATAACCCCTCCAGTAGGTGGGGCCCACATGGGCATGTGACATGCCAGTCTTGAGTCGTGCGGTCCAGGCATGTAGGAAAGGGTTGTCCATGGTTGACGTAGCCACTCTTGCACTGGTATTCCGTGATCGGGAGGTGGGAGTCTATCGGCCATTGTGGGTCTACACTAAAATGGGGTCAGATTATGAGGCCATATAGTTGAGACTTGACGAGGACGTCAAGAGTCTAAGTGGGGGAGATTGTAACATCCCAGGATTTGAGGCCTCGAATGAGTTGATCTTAAAAGGAATGATTGGACTACCCATATCATCAAGGTGCACCTCCTTTTCTTGGAGCCCATCTCTAAAGAACTTCATAGTTAAGCGTGCTTAGCTTAGAGTAGTACTAAGATGGGTGACCAGTCAGGAAGTTGATCCTGGCTTGCACGTGAGTGAGAATAAAGCACGCAGTTAAGGCTAGTGGTGGTCTGTGGGGCCAGTCATCATTCCTAAAACTCTACTAGAGCCTTGGGCAGTGGGCCCGGGCGTTACACCTACCATTACGAGAAGGATCCCAAAACCAAGCTTTGTACTTTTATCTCCTTATGTAATTCAAAATGTAGGATTAGTTGGTACAATGCTAATAGATTTGGAGAAAACAATGGTTGATTAGGCATTTAATGTTGGAATTTACAAGTATGTTTTTATTTTTTTACTTTTGAGTTGTATACACTATCATATAATAACTTTGATAGGATTACACTTGAATACACTCAAGAAAATCAAGGTGGGATGTAGACAAAATTATTGACATTCTCATCCGTATAGCTAACCGATAGGAGATACTATGGACCTATTAATAGATTAATAGAATTTTATTTCCAAACAATGTGTTAGCATGTTATGTAAATTGCATTAGCATGGTACATATATGATTTTATAGCTTTCAATTTAACCATGATTTGGGCCTCTTGTATCAATAGACAAGTATTCACTACATACCAGAAATATTGATAGTTCTAACTGGTATTCACTATTTCTAATGTTGTTCAAATATGTCGTCAATGGTATCTAGAGGTGTACAAAATCATTTGACATTAATGATGTATGGAAGATCAACCATGATGTATTGACTAGTTATAGTTTTGCAAACAAGAAGTTTAAGGAGACATTTTGTATATGTAGATACATTTTTTCAAAAAAATGTTACGATTCATTTGCCATCATTTTTATGCTCTTATGTATAGTGCATCATTCTGGTGTTGTATAATAGCCACTTTTTTTTATTGTGTGGACATTTTGGCATAAAGGTTCTTGTAGATAAATAGCCTCCAATTCATGGTGGATGAAGACAAATACAAGCCATTTTGGGAAGCAATAATGACACCTTAAAGGGATATTTGTATACTAGTAGGGGTATTAGTGGTTGGAAACTCTAGACATGGGAAGTCATAGAAGTGCCTTAGAAACCTAATTACCAAAGTTTTAGTACTACCATTAAATTATTTTAATATTACTAGAATGGGCATTGAAGAAAGTTGTTTTCAGTTTGTGAAATAAGAGTGTTGGGTCTCCTATATATTGATCCAAAGAGTAAATGGGATAAATGGAGAAAAGGGAAAATACGATGGGCCTAAGCCCAACTAATCAAATACACTAACACACCCCCATCAAGTTGGAGAGTAAACATTATGAAGTCCCAACTTGACGCCATATACTTGAATAAAGCATGAGGAAGAGGTTTGGTGAGGATGTATGCAACTTGATCACCAGTCGTAATGTGAGGAGCGATGATCTACTTATCTTTGACTAGGTCCCACACAAATGGCAGTCAACTTCAATGTGTTTTGTGCACTCATGGAAGACTATATTATTAGCTATGTGTATAGCTGCTTGGTTGTCATAGTATAGAGTAGCTGGAGTTTGAAAAGGAATTCCAAATTCAGTCAAGAAGGACTAGACCCACTGTAGATCACAATATGCATGAGCCATGGCCTGATATTCTACCTTGATGCTAGAGCGAGCTACGATAGCATGTGTTTTACTTCGCCAGGAAACTGGGTGAGTGCCAATCATGACATAATAGCCAGAAGTGGATCGTCGATCTTTAGAATCACCAACCCAATGTGCATATGCATATCTAGAGATGGTGATTATCTTATAGTTATGACGTTTGTAGAGAAAACCTCGTCCTAGAGTACTCTTTAGTGGTGGTCTGTGGGGCCAGTCATCATTCCTAAAACTCTACTAGAGCCTTGGGCAGTGGGCCCAGGTGTTACAAATGGTATCAGATCCATAACCCCTCCAGTAGGTGGGGCCCACATGGGCATGTGACATGCCAGTCTTGAGTCGTGCGGTCCAGGCATGTAGGAAAGGGCTGTCCATGGTTGACGTAGCCACCATTGCACTGGTATTCCGTGATCGGGAGCTGGGAGTCTATCGGCCATTGTGGGTCTACACTAAAATGGGATCAGATTATGAGGCCATATAGTTGAGACTTGACGAGGACATCAAGAGTCTAAGTGGGGGAGATTGTAACATCCCAGGATTTGAGGCCTCGAATAAGTTGATCTTAAAAGGAATGATTGGACTACCCATATCACCAAGGTGCACCTCCTTTTCTGGGAGCCCATCTCTAAAGAACTTCATAGTTAAGCGTGCTTAGCTTAGAGTAGTACTAGGATGGGTGACCAGTCGGGAAGTTGATCCTGGCTTGCGCGTGAGTGAGAATAAAGCACGCAGTTAAGGCTAGTGGTGGTCTGTGGGGCCAGTCATCATTCCTAAAACTCTACTAGAGCCTTGGGCAGTGGGCCCGGGCGTTACACCTACCATTACGAGAAGGATCCCCAAACCAAGCTTTGTACTTTTATCTCCTTATGTAATTCAAAATATAGGATTAGTTGGTACAATGCTAATAGATTTGGAGAAAACAATGGTTGATTAGGCATTTAATGTTGGAATTTACAAGTATGTTTTTATTTTTTTACTTTTGAGTTGTATACACTATCATATAATAACTTTGATAGGATTACACTTGAATACACTCAAGAAAATCAAGGTGGGATGTAGACAAAATTATTGACATTGTCATCCGTATAGCTAACCGATAGGAGATACTATGGACATATTAATAGATTAATAGAATTTTATTTCCAAACAATGTGTTAGCATGTTATGTAAATTGCATTAGCATGGTACATATATGATTTTATAGCTTTCAATTTAACCATGATTTGGGCCTCTTGTATCAATAGACAAGTATTCACTACATATCAGAAATATTGATAGTTCTAACTGGTATTCACTATTTCTAATGTTGTTCAAATATGTCGTCAATGGTATCTAGAGGTGTACAAAATCATTTGACATTGATGATGTATGGAAGATCAACCATGATGTATTGACTAGTTATAGTTTTGCAAATAAGAAGTTTAAGGAGACATTTTGTATATGTAGATACATTTTTTTCAAAAAAATGTTACGATTCATTTGCCATCATTTTTATGCTCTTATGTATAGTGCATCATTCTGGTGTTGTATAATAGCCACTATTTTGTGTATTGTGTGGACATTTTGGCATAAAGGTTCTTGTAGATAAATAGCCTCCAATTCATGGTGGATGAAGACAAATACAAGCCATTTTGGGAAGCAATAATGACACCTTAAAGGGATATTTGTATACTAGTAGGGGTATTAGTGGTTGGAAACTCTAGACATGGGAAGTCATAGAAGTGCCTTAGCAACCTAATTACCAAAGTTTTAGTACTACCGTTAAATTATTTTAATATTACTAGAATGGGCATTGAAGAAAGTTGTTTTCAGTTTGTGAAATAAGAGTGTTGGGTCTCCTATATATTGATCCAAAGAGTAAATGGGATAAATAGAGAAAAGGGAAAATACAATGGGCCTAAGCCCAACTAATCAAATACACTAACACACCCCCATCAAGTTGGAGAGTAAACATTATGAAGTCCCAACTTGACGCCATATACTTGAATAAAGCATGAGGAAGAGGTTTGGTGAGGATGTATGCAACTTGATCACCAGTCGTAATGTGAGGAGCGATGATCTACTTATCTTTGACTAGGTCCCACACAAATGGCAGTCAACTTCAATGTGTTTTGTGCACTCATGGAAGACTAGATTATTAGCTATGTGTATAGCTGCTTGGTTGTCATAGTATAGAGTAGCTGGAGTTTGAAAAGGAATTCCAAATTCAGTCAAGAAGGACTAGACCCACTGTAGATCACAATATGCATGAGCCATGGCCTGATATTCTACCTTGATGCTAGAACGAGCTACGATAGCATGTTTTTTACTTCGCCAGGAAACTGGGTGAGTGCCAATCATGACATAATAGCCAGAAGTGGATCGTCGATCTTTAGAATCACCAACCCAATGTGCATATGCATATCTAAAGATGGTGATTATCTTATAGTTATGACGTTTGTAGAGAAATCCTCATCCTGGAGTACTCTTTAGTGGTGGTCTGTGGGGCCAGTCATCATTCCTAAAACTCTACTAGAGCCTTGGGCAGTGGGCCCGGGTGTTACAAATGGTATCAGATCCATAACCTCTCCAGTAGGTGGGGCCCACATGGGCATGTGACATGCCAGTCTTGAGTCGTGCGGTCCAGGCATGTAGGAAAGGGCTGTCCATGGTTGACGTAGCCACCCTTGCACTGGTATTCCGTGATCGGGAGCTGGGAGTCTATCGACCATTGTGGGTCTACACTAAAATGGGGTCAGATTATGAGGCCATATAGTTGAGACTTGACGAGGACGTCAAGAGTCTAAGTGGGGGAGATTGTAACATCCCAGGATTTGAGGCCTCGAATAAGTTGATCTTAAAAGGAATGATTGGACTACCCATATCACCAAGGTGCACCTCCTTTTCCGGGAGCCCATCTCTAAAGAACTTCATAGTTAAGCGTGCTTATCTTAGAGTAGTACTAGGATGGGTGACCAGTCGGGAAGTTGATCCTGGCTTGCGCGTGAGTGAGAATAAAGCACGCAGTTAAGGCTAGTGGTGGTCTGTGGGGCCAGTCATCATTCCTAAAATTCTACTAGAGCCTTGGGCAGTGGGCCTGGGCGTTACACCTACCATTACGAGAAGGATCCCCAAACCAAGCTTTGTACTTTTATCTCCTTATGTAATTCAAAATATAGGATTAGTTGGTACAATGCTAATAGATTTGGAGAAAACAATGGTTGATTAGGCATTTAATGTTGGAATTTACAAGTATGTTTTTATTTTTTTACTTTTGAGTTGTATACACTATCATATAATAACTTTGATAGGATTACACTTGAATACACTCAAGAAAATCAAGGTGGGATGTAGACAAAATTATTGACATTGTCATCCGTATAGCTAACCGATAGGAGATACTATGGACCTATTAATAGATTAATAGAATTTTATTTCCAAACAATGTGTTAGCATGTTATGTAAATTGCATTAGCATGGTACATATATGATTTTATAGCTTTCAATTTAACCATGATTTGGGCCTCTTGTATCAATAGACAAGTATTCACTACATACCAGAAATATTGATAGTTCTATGTGGTATTCACTATTTCTAATGTTGTTCAAATATGTCGTCAATGGTATCTAGAGGTGTACAAAATCATTTGACATTGATGATGTATGGAAGATCAACCATGATGTATTGACTAGTTATAGTTTTGCAAATAAGAAGTTTAAGGAGACATTTTGTATATGTAGATACATTTTTTTCAAAAAAATGTTACGATTCATTTGCCATCATTTTTATGCCCTTATGTATAGTGCATCATTCTGGTGTTGTATAATAGCCACTATTTTGTGTATTGTGTGGACATTTTGGCATAAAGGTTCTTGTAGATAAATAGCCTCCAATTCATGGTGGATGAAGACAAATACAAGCCATTTTGGGAAGCAATAATGACACCTTAAAGGGATATTTGTATACTAGTAGGGGTATTAGTGGTTGGAAACTCTAGACATGGGAAGTCATAGAAGTGCCTTAGCAACCTAATTACCAAAGTTTTAGTACTACCGTTAAATTATTTTAATATTACTAGAATGGGCATTGAAGAAAGTTGTTTTCAGTTTGTGAAATAAGAGTGTTGGGTCTCCTATATATTGATCTAAAGAGTAAATGGGATAAATAGAGAAAAGGGAAAATACAATGGGCCTAAGCCCAACTAATCAAATACACTAACACACCCCCATCAAGTTGGAGAGTAAACATTATGAAGTCCCAACTTGACGCCATATACTTGAATAAAGCATGAGGAAGAGGTTTGGTGAGGATGTATGCAACTTGATCACCAGTCGTAATGTGAGGAGCGATGATCTACTTATCTTTGACTAGGTCCCACACAAATGGCAGTCAACTTCAATGTGTTTTGTGCACTCGTGGAAGACTAGATTATTAGCTATGTGCATAGCTGCTTGGTTGTCATAGTATAGAGTAGCTGGAGTTTGAAAAGGAATTCCAAATTCAGTCAAGAAGGACTAGACCCACTGTAGATCACAATATGCATGAGCCATGGCCTCATATTCTACCTTGATGCTAGAGCGAGCTACGATAGCATGTTTTTTACTTCGCCAGGAAACTGGGTGAGTGCCAATCATGACATAATAGCCAGAAGTGGATCGTCGATCTTTAGAATCACCAACCCAATGTGCATATGCATATCTAGAGATGGTGATTATCTTATAGTTATGACGTTTGTAGAGAAATCCTCATCCTGGAGTACTCTTTAGATGGTTAAGAATGTGTTGAACGTTGGACCAACGGACCTGGAGTGGTGCACTCATGTGTTGGTTTACGACCCCAACAACATAGGTAATATATGGTCGAGTAATAGTGAAGTAAATCTACTTCCCAACTATGCTACAATACTTCTTTAGATCAGCAAAGAGTTCTCCTTCATGCATAAGCTTCATATGATAGTCCATGGGGGTAGAAACTAGTTTGGCTTCTGCTATGTTGGCCTCTTGAAGCAGGTCCAAGACGTAGCATCATTGTTATAGACTTATCCCTGAGGTTGAGTACATGATTTCGATTCCGAGGAAGTATCGTAGGGTGTCCAAGTCTTTTGTATGGAAATGTGCACACAAAGACTTCTTAAGCAGGGATATACCCATAATATTATTGTAAGTGATGACAATGTTATCAACATAGACAACAACAAGAACATGGCCTTTGGAGGACTTGGAGAAGAATAAGGAGTGGTCTGTGGATGATCTCTGAAAGTGAAGCTAGGTTAGGACATCACTCAACTTGTTGAACCAAGCCCTTGGAGACTGCTTGAGGCCATAGAGAGATCGTCATAGATGACATACTTTTTGAGAAGACGCCCCCTCAGCAACAAACCCAAGCGATTGATGCATGTAGACTTCCTCTAAGAGATCTCCGTGAAGACATGCATTCTTGATGTCGAGCTGGTAAAGAGGCCAGTCAAGGTGAGCTACAAGGGAGATAAGGATGCAAACAGATGCAATCTTTGTCACTAGAGAGAATGTCTTGAAGTAATCCACTCAAAAGGTTTGGGTGAATCCTTTGACAACAAGACATGCCTTGAGTCGTTCAACAGAGCCATCCAACTTATGCTTTACAGAGAAAACTCATCGATAGCCTACAATATTTTTTCCTACCGGTGGGGTCACAAGCTCCCATGTCTTATTTATGTGGATAGTTCGCATTTCTTCCATCATGGCAACTTTCCAACCACGATGGCATAGAGCATCTGCTGGACACTTAGGAACATAGGTTGTGTCCAGGGATGTAGTGAAGGATGATCCAGACGAAGAAAGATGTGCAAGGCAACAAGTATTGGAAATGGGATTTTTGATCGTGCAAGAGTGTATACCTTTGTGTAATGCCACGAGTAGATTGGATTAGTCAGAACTGATGATGATGAAATAGATGCAGCCGATAACTTATCTTCTGTGTATCGGTTTGGTGTTGTGGATGGTGGAGATGGTGGTGATGTCGATGGGATGAATGGGTCAGGCAATGAAACCATAGTATCCGTATGATTGATGAAACTATTGTATCAGTATGATCGATGGGGGTGAGTTGGATAAAAATAACATTTCATCCTCAAGAAGGTGACATCTGTAGAGATATAGATTCTTCCATATTTAGGTTCAAGACATTTGTATCCTTTCTTGAGAATAAGGATCACCGAGAAATATCGCTCAGATAGCTCGGGGGGAAGCTTGTCGGTCTTGGGATAAAAAATATGAACAAAGGCGACACAACAAAAAACCTGAGGCGGTAGGGAGAACAGTTTGGATTGGGTGTAAACAATGGAAAAAGGAGTGTGCTTCTCGAGAACAGAGGAAGGTTGGTGATTAACAACAAAGCAAGCAGCGAGGACCACATCAGACCAAAAAGACTTACGTGAGTTGGCATGAATAAGAAGAGAGTGTGTATTGTCAAGTAAATGACGATTTTTATGCTAAAAAATTCCGTTTTGTTGTGGAGAGTATGCACACAAGTGTTCATAAATCATCCCTACGTCATGACAAAAAGAGTTGACAACCTTTTGGGAATACTCAAGGGTGTTGTCGGTTCAAAGAATCTTAATAGACGTTGAAAATTGAATTAAAACCAACTTGTAAAGCCCACAAATTAATGTAAATACTTCATCACGAGTAGCAAGTAAGTAAAGATGTGTCATTCTAGAGAAACCATCCACAAATCTAAGAAAATATCTATAGCCATTGTAACTAGTAGCCCTGAATGGACCACAAACATCAATATGCAGATACGGGCCTAGAAGGACATACGATGATGTTTCCCTAACTGACAGACATTACAAGGAATGGAACAACATGAATATAAAGATTTATCTAATAGTTTAAGGTCGTCTAAAGGTAAATGATCATGACGTAGATGTAGCTGAAGTGGCGTGGAGGCAAGAAGGGCTTTTGGTCGGCTAGAGGGGGCGAAGAAGTAGTAGAGATCACCAGAGCATACTCCCTGCCCAATCATCGTCAAATTTCTCCAATCTTGTAAAATAAAACCAGATGGACCAAAAATTATAAAACATTTGAGAGAATCAACAGTTTTTGCTACAGACATCAAATTGTATGGAAAGTTTGGAATAAAGTAGACAACACTCAACTTGACTTTAGAAGAGATAGGAACAGTGCCACACTGAGTTACTCATTTAACTAATCCATACGCCATGGTGATAGAGAAATTAGAGATAAATAAATCGCATGTGGTTAAAAAATGGGGCATACCAGTCATATGCTAACTCATACATGAATCCATAATCCAGTTAGAACTTGCAGCAAGCATAGACACCCCAATGTTGCCTTGAGAAGTGGTGGTTAGATGGGTAGAATAATTGGCTGTAGGTAAATCCCCAACTTGCCAATCTGAAGAAGCAGAAGCGGTAATACTATTGTGGATGGGAGCATCTCCATAATATTGGGTAGCTTGGCGAAGACATTCATATTCCTCATGAGATAATGAGACATGATAAGCTTGAGAAGATTCATGTGGAGGAGGAGGTGCACAAGCAATGGTCGAGGTAGATATTTGACCAATGTGGGCAGGTGCTTGAGCAACATGGTTAGAGCCTTTGCCACATCCTCTGCTATAGTGTATTGGATATACATGCTTTGAGTGACAAACATCTTTAGTGTGGCCCAACTTTCCACAATAGGTTCACTTTGGGCGTTGGCCTCATCCACGACCACAACCTTTAGCTGTCGCAGCCATTGCTGATGGGGGTTTAGATTCAATAGTAGGAGAAAAGTGAGGATCAAGCATTTCAGACTAGGCCAGGCACGCATACGCCTGGTCCGTAGACGGAAGGATCGCACCAACTAGGAGTAGTTATCAAAAAGTAGCAAAACAATGATGAAGCCCTTTGAGGAAGCGCCTAGTGAGTAGAGTCTCCCGCTCCTTCGTGACTTTTGCAGAATTCATAGGAGAGAAGAAGTTGAGTTGGCTTGCTAAGGCCTTCATGGCGTGAAAGTACTTGGACAAGGGACACTCTCCTTTTTGTTCATAGAAGATCTTATCCATAATGTTGTACATAAGCAGGTAGTTGTCCTCCGGAGTGATTAACTTCTTCATCTCCTCTCGCATAGTCTTGGCATTTCGGTGCCATAAGTACTTGATAGGAACCTCTGGCTCCATGCATGCCCAAAGCCATGAGAGCACCTGACTGTAGTATGTCACCCAGGCATCATCAAGAACCGTCAGTGAGTCCTTGGTGATAAATTTGAGTCTATCCTGAGACTCTAGAAATGTTTGGACATCATTCATATATAAAATAAAATTGTCACCGTTAAGTTTAATGACAAATATGTGTGACATATCATTGTAAATGAATCACCCATGATGAGGTGATGTAAGTACCAGATATAATGGCACGGTACAAATAGAAAGAAAAAAAAGTACTAGAATTAGCATGGTACATACAGAAATAAAAGTACTAAAATATAGCACGATACAAATAGAAAGTAAGGTACCGAAATGTAGCATGGTACAAAGAATAAAATACAACAGAAATACTACCAGAATGAAAACTCGGTATAAAGAGGATTAGCACTACCGAAATAGAACTCGGTATGAAGAAAAATGGTTGACACTACCAGAATGGATCTCGGTAGGAAAATAAAAAAGCACTACCGGGTTAATGACACAGTAGGATAGATGAAAATAAAATCCTCAATTTTTAAGAAAAGCACTCAGATATGTAATTAGGGGAACTACATGGACCTAAGACCTATTGTAAAAAACTAAGGATCTAACCATTTGGATGTTTCGTCTTGGACAATGTCATTCCATCTTTATTTCTTCTTTGAACAAGTCATTCTTCATTAAGAATACTATTTTTCTAACATTTAACTATGGATATTATAAATCCCAACTAACTATAATATTAAGTTATATATAATTTCATGGAAAAATATATTTTAAAATTACTAAACTAATATATATGTATATATACTTGTATAGATAAAGCACAACTATTAACTTTTATGATGGCAGTGTGCACTAATTTTTTCAAAATACTCTTTATAAATTTATCTAACCTTTCTTCATTCTCTCATTTGTATTCTTGAAACAACATGTAGTTTGACATGTCTTAGCTATATTATTGTTGTGAACCCCACACAACCTCAACTCTCGCTCTTAGTTATATAGTAGCACGCATGCATCCATTCATTTGGATAATTAAAAGACATGACTAATCACCTATATATTTTCTTCCTCTAACATTCTAGGGTGATTCGTAAAAAAGAATTTTGTATCAATATACACAAAGATAATACAAAACAATTCCATCTAGTTAAGCACAATTAAAAGAAGAAAAGGAAGGTCTGAATTAACCTAGGAAGATCTTATAAAGAGAGAATTTGAATCTATATATCTTGATTAGAATAATACCCATAGCAATAGCTAGGTAGAAAAGAAGGATCCATGTAGCAGACCCCAACATGGTTGGACTTTATATATGCTTAGATGATGATGACGACGATGATGATGTATAAAGGAAATGAAACACTAGTATCCTATCCATATTACCATTAATCATCATAATCACATTGGCAGGGCTAGGGGACAAGGAGGGGTATGTGCCCCCTTTTCTTAGGGTTATTAATATATCTGTCATGAGTTATACAAGGCATGTATATTAAATACAATAAATGTGCAAAGTTAGATAGAGTTAATCGATCAACATTGACACATTTTGTGGTAGCTTTATACCATACATTAGAATTTTATGTTTTTCCCTTTTAGTTTCATTTCAATCCATCTCTAATTAAGAATAAATGAAACAATTAATCTTGACAAGCCTAAGATAAATAGAAGCAATGCATCATCGTGCTTGAATTTTTTAGTCGAAAACCTTTCTCACTGTAGTAGTTTTAGAAAACTTTCGTTGACACTATCATATTGAAATGTATTCAATGTGGTCAAATGGGAACAGTCTTGCACATAATTTCTTGGTTAGTCAATTTTCTTTGAAGGAAAGTTGCCTTTAACCAAAAGCCCTCTAAAATGGAAGCAATTTTAATGTGGAGTGAACTTTTATTTGAACCAACATCTAAGTCTCTTAGTTGTTATGAAATATATTCCTCTCATTTTTAGTTCACCTATTGCACAAAAAAACCCACTACTTTTCTAAACGATCACTAGTTGTGAATGTGAAATAACTCTAGTTCTCCATGTTGACTCTCCCTTTCTCCCTCGACTTTCTATAAAGTAGGATCTCTTCATTTAAGGTATGTGTCTAATTGGGAGAACACTATCTTATCTAAGGAGAAGAAAATAAATACCAAATCAAATACTTATCTTTGGCATTAAGGATATAAAGATAGTTGACTGACTTTAAACAACTACTACACAAAAAAATATGCATTGATGAAGTTATCCCTACATTGTCATTAACCTTTGATAGATATGCTTATACATTTATGCATTTTTTTACTTCATATCTAGGAGAAGTGACATATGTGGGTACACAACAAATTTGATGTTGGTCTAGGCTTCGATGGTGGGTAGGGGAGTGGATGAGTCCAATGAGGAGGTTTAGCTGGAGGGGTATAAGGTAGTGTGGACGATGGTGGTGGATGAGGGGGAGGCTTTAGTGGTGGATACAAAGGTGGAGTAGGTGATAGAATGGTTAAGGTAGAGGCCTCGTCAGTGGAAGGGATAAGTGTAGAGGCTTTGAAGATGGATGAGGGAGCTAGTTGTGGTAGTATCAGTACAAGAGGTGTTCGTAGAGGAGGTGGTGTGTAGAGTGAAAGTTACAAGAGGGTCTAGAGCTACTGGGGCCAGAGGTGGTGGGGATTTTGGCTTGAGTAGAGGATTTCTTGAAGGCGAGACAGTGGGTGTAGCGTCAGATGTGGAGTATCTAGTAGAGTCGAAGGTGGGAGGGGTTGGTGGTGGTGGAGAGTTGGAACGTGGTTTTTGAGGAGGTTTTGGTGGTGGCAGAGGTGGCTTCTCAAGAGGTTTCCTAGCAGCGATGAAGATGACTTTTTAGTAGATTTCCTCCGAGAGTGGTTATAGCATTATTCTCCATCTAAGATTTTATTTTTTATATTGTATTATGTTACTATGTTAACTGATCAAGGTTGACAAAGTGAACTTAAATCACTGAGATTCTAAATAAAAAAACCTCCCCCTCTTTTATACAGGATGTCTGGTTCCACCCTTATCATCATCACACCTTATTCCCACCATCCTCATCACAATGTCGTGATGTATGGCCTCTTGGTTGTTGCTACAATGATCCCCTCCCACTGTCCTGAGTTTCAAACCTACGAATCACCCTAGAACAATCAACACACTTACTGACTGAGCCCCTTTGCTATATATGATGTCTGATTATGCCATTATATGCTATTTAAGCTTCATTCACTACCATTTTAGTATTATACCCATACAATTTATGTTGACCGTGTGAGGAGGAGATGTATATCACATATATTAGTTGATGTAAACCCCCTTCTTGTTAACATGAATCCACAACCTACATGACAATTAACATCAAATTTTATTCATTGAGTAGCTGTGAGCTTGTGTTAGTATTCTATCTACGATGAAAAAATATGTATTCCGCTTGGTACGATACAAATATGTCTTAAATAGTTTTATAATGTTTATAGCCATACAATACATATTAGATACTTTTCTCATGCATCATTACACAATTTCACCTATGAGCACTTAAAATTAGACTTGTCAATCAGGTGCATGAATGGAGTTCGGGTTGGATCGTTACAGGTGCGAGTCAAAAATACTAGTTTTAAACAGTTGAAACAAAAGCACACACAAATCCCAACACTTAAGGTCAACCCACATGTGCCTATAAATTATTCAATCAAAAATATATTGTTATATGCTTATTTTAACATTGAAATCAAAATAAATATAGTTTGATACTATTTGGTATGATGACCACATGTCTTACTTATATTTGTAATGTTTATATCCACACAATACATTTTACACGTTTTCCTCACACATCATTACACATTTTCACATATTAGCACCCAAAATTAGACATGTCAATATGTGTATGAATTGAGTTTGGATTGGATCATTGCAGGTGGGAGTAAAAAAGACTAGTCTTAAATAGGTGGAATAAAAACACACCAAAATCCCAAGAGTTAAAGTCAACCTGCATGTGCCTATAAATTATTCGATAAAAAATAAGTTGGTAGATGCTTATTTTCACATTGAAAATAAAAATAAATATATTTTGATACATTTTTAATGTTAAATTTGGTACAAAGAAAATAACCAACTATTAGTTTTGATGTCAAATATAATGAATAAGTGTTTACTTGTTTTTATATGAAACTTGAAGACAAATAGTAGATAGCTTGTGGCCTTTTGATGTAAATTGAGGAAAATAATATTACTGCTATAGATAAAATATCATAAAAAGCAAGACATAGTCTTGTCATTCGACATTAAACGCTCTAATATTACAAATACTTCTAGTTGTCTCCAACACAACACAAGATAAAAAAAAACAATTTCTACAATGAAATGTAAAACGTTAACTTTTGATTACCGACTACACATTGTACATATGTAACATGCATATTAATATATTAATTTTAGTTAACTGATAAAAATAGTATTCCGTTTGGTTCGAATACCCTCAAGGATAAATTTTTGGGAAAGAAAACCTCTTGGTGCTAGGGGCTAGGCCTTGCGACAACCATGAACGCTAATGGACATGACATGAGGGTGACTTGTCACTACGTGTCTGGTCCTGGAGTTCATTATGCGGGGCGGGTTCAATGTGACTCTGACTTGACATCCATTTCTTTAGTTATCTGGGTCATGGACGGTGTCATATGTCACTCGTAAGAAAAGAGTAACTAGAATTCCGAGTACGAATTCAGATGATTTTGAATTATAGTAAATTTCATTATCAAAACTTCATTTAAATAGCTGGGGAGGAGTGGTTCAGCACGGTATCCACTCATGAAGGGACCCGGGTTCAAAATCCAGCGGCCGCCTCCGAAATGGTACTTATCGTACAGGCCGACCAACTGTGCGGCGATTATCTCAATAAAAAAAAAACTTCACTTAAATAAACAGATGAATTGACTCGTGATTTCGCTTTTTCTGGCGCATTTTAACCGGCTACCAAAATGCGAGAACGGTCTACATTGTTTCACGCCTTGCAACATCGTAACCCTAATAAATTGATATACCCGTTCCTAGCCACGGGCCGCGTAAAGTCACAAAAGAGACCTCTCTCCGCGCAGTCACACATACGCCCGCCATAACTCCGCACAGCGGAAAGGTAGAGCGAGGGTTTTAGTCCCGCTCGCGCTGGCCTTCGGTTTTCTACCGACTCCAGGGCACCCATATCCATCCCGAGATGAAGCTCGTCAGGTACGATTCCTGTACCGCATTTCATATCCTTACACGTTCTTTCTCGTTCGGTTAAATATCTTATAGTCTGCGCCCGGATTTCCCTTTTCCATGTGTAATTTCGGATGATTTCCTTCGCATTCATCAACCTTGCTCCGTTGGAGGTTGTTGTTCCTGACGCTCATATATATTGTCTTGTCGTGTATGGATAGGTTCTTGATGAAGCTGAACAACGAGACTGTGTCGATCGAGCTGAAGAACGGAACCATTGTTCATGGAACTATCACAGGTTTCCTTTATAACCTAATCCTCGTTTGTAGTATTTATTTTTCTGTAGTAGCATTTCTAGTATTTGGAAAATCTTTTGCTGTGAAGCCCGTGATAACAGTCCGTGGTGTGTTCTCCCATCAATCGTGGGATATTGGGGTTACTGTTAAAGACGATCGTTATTTGTCTTACAGCCAAGTGACGGATCTTTGTTTGCCAGACTATATCAGTTTTCTCACATACGTACATGAGTTATTCGGTACCTCTGAATTAATCAATGGTGTTTTGCTTCTAAAATATAGCAGAGGCACCGATGGGCTTGTAAGGAAACAAATATTGTTTTAGCCTCCATTGAGCTTTGACCATGTCCTGTTGGTTTGGCCCCGAAAGCACAAACTGTACCACCCTATTGGTTTGAAAAATTTACAGACTGAACAAAACATTTACGAATTGATATCCAAATTAAATGAACTGCATTTGCGTGGTGTGATTGGGCATGTCTTCCAAAATATATCACTACGAAAGTCCCTATACACCTAAAGCTCTTTGAGTTAGGGCACTGAGGAGAATGCCAACACCTCATAATCATACGACAACCAGGTCCAATAGGGTCATTGTTGCTCAAACCACCCTCAAAGGTCTTCTATATGATCACACCATTGACTCATCCTTCCAGATTTTGGTTAATTTGGCATACAAAAAAGTAATTGGATTTAAATGGATTATGGCAAACAAAAGAAAAAAAAAGGAGCATTTGAAACGTTTGCCATGATTCATCTTACTTGACAAATTGTTCTAAATAAAATTCTTAGCATGACATGTGTGTAATCAAGCTTTAATTAAGCGCATTGATATCTCTGGGGACATTTTCTGCATCCGTGAAATTTTACATGGCACATTGAATCCTGGTAAATCTCTAGGGGGTTACATAGTCAAATTTTTTGTAGACTTGGAACAAAATTTAGGTAAAAAAAGCAGGAAATCTGATGCCCACTACCTAAATATCTATTTTGCGGCTTTGCCCAAAAAATACTGTTTCCATGGAAGAAATTTGAGACCAGCTTGACTAAAGATTACAGTGTTCCTTCTGAATATCTTGTCGATCTTGTGCAAAGTCAGAAATTTGGTATTCGGGATACATACGGTCAAGCTGAAAAATTTGGAAACCGGGAATTATGCAGAAAATTTGGATAAAAATCGGTCAACGTACGGGAAAAAGTCGGGAAAAATCGTTTGTATGATATACACTCATATATACATATATTTATATATATATATATATGTACGTATATATCTATATGTATATATGCATACATATATATGTATCTATATATATACATATATATACACATAAAAATTGAATTGATGAAGAACATCAAATAGATTAAACGAACTATACTAATATCAATTTGATTACACTATTTTTTAAAGATCAACTAATTGATAAATGTGCATAAAATTCAGAACAATCACCTGATGTACTAATTGCAATAGCAATTGCAGGTAAGAAAAAGTAAACAAAAAAGGAAGAAGAATTACGAGCTCAGTTGGTGGTGTAGAGGGTTGCAAACTTCATCACCTTTCTTGAGCTTGAGTGTTGGGTGACTTGTGTCAAAATCACATGTCCAGTAACCCCAGCCCCATTGAGCTACAAAAAGAAAGAATGAAAAATTTAAGAGGAAGAAGTTAAAAGGATGAGGGGAATGGGAGGAATTGGAATGAATAACTTGGAGGAGGATATGTGGAAACAAAAGAAAGAGGAAATTGAGAAATCAGTAAGGGAGGAGGATACACAAGAGAATGGATAAAGGAGGATGATATAGTAGAAACTAGAAAGGGGAAATAGATGTCTAACAGGGAAGAAGAAAGTAGGAGAATTGGGAAAAGGGAGGAAGGAGGAGCAAGAAAGCAAGATGAAAGAGGAGGAAGGGCAAATAGTTGAAGAAGGTGGAGGTTTGGACAAAGAAGGGAGGAATTAGCCAACTACAATAGTGAAATCGAAAAGAGAAGAGAGGAGGAAGGAGAGGTGGAAGTGGAAGCTGAAAGTGTGGAACAACAAGCACCAAGAAGAGGAAAAATTGGCATGAAGAGGGGACTGTGATGGAGGAAGTAGGGGAAGAAGAGTTGCTGCTGTAAGCAGAAATCGGGGAGGAAGAGGCGACGATGGGGGAGGAAGAAGGTGTGGAACGTGGAAGCTGAAACCAGTGGGAAGAGGAAATGTAGGGAGAAAGAAGGGGAAGAAGGCTAAGTTGCTGCAACAGGAAGAAATTATGCATGAAGAGGGGAAGATGGAGGAAGAAAGGGAATAAGTGGGAAAGAAGTGAGAAGGAAGAGGGGATAGTGGAGAATTGTCGCAGTTCCTCTATGATTTGCTGTTGGTGGTTTCTCCTAGTTCAGGTTCTGTCGAGGGCTCAAGGAGGAAGGTTTGAGGGTTTAGAAAAAGCAATTGTACAAAAAGGTTAAAACGAGAATAAAACATACAGAACGCGAATAAAATGCAGTACATGAATAACACGTGTATGAAACACGAATGAAACGTATTATTCGTTTTGGAGTTTAATACGACTGTCACATATGGCAGCTAAAAAATACACATTTAAACACATTTCTTAAAAAAAAAGCGACGAATGTGGTGACAATGATCTTGTGTTCTTTGAGCCCAATCATCGTAATAGTGCATCTTGTTTTGTTGGTAGAAAGTTCCTCTATGCTTTGCTGTTGGCGGTTTCTCCTAGTTCAGGTTCTGTCGAGGGTTCAAGGAGGAAGGTTTGAGGGTTTAGAAAAAGCAATCATTCAAAAAGGTTAAAACGAGAATAAAACATACAGAACGCGAATAAAATGCAGTACGCGAATAACACGTGTATGAAACACGAATGAAACGTATTATTTGTTCTGGAGTTTAATACGACAGTCACATATGGCAGCTCAAAAATTATTTGTAGGGGGCAATACTATTGCAAAGTTGTTTGTAAAATTATTTTATCGAGGGAAAAGCCATTGGATGCTATAATTAATAAATTGGGTGGGGGTTAGAAAATGGTGGTTAATTTACAATTAGATGATGTGGATTGTGTTGGTAAGCCATTGTTGGTTGTTAGATTGAGGGCAATTGATACCGAAATTGTAATGTCTACACATGGGTTTTGTGATCCCTTTTTGTTGAGGATGTTGAGATAGCTGTGTGGGATATGCAAAGGGTCAACCTCAAACTGAATGAAAATCCTATCAATTAATACCAACCCATTGGGTGTATACCTGAGGGCATAGTTACAACATTCACCATCTTTTTGAAAAAAATGCGTATTTGTGAGCTGCCGTATTTGAAGGTCGTATTAAACTCCAGAACGAATAATACGTTTTATTTCTCGGTTTGTGCGTGTCATCCCTGCACAGGGGCCATGCTAATCTTCTCTATAATGTTCCAATTTTATTGGACGTCTCCGAAAAGACAAAAAAATTGGCAATTCTATTCACACCCTCCCCGAAGCTTGAACCTGAGACCTCTTGGTTTTATTCGTGTTTTATACACGTATTATCCGCTTACTGCATTTTATTTGCGTTCTCTACGTTGTATTCACATTTTAAACTGTTTTGTAGGGTTGCTTTTTCTACCCTTTTTTTTGTTTGGAGCAATGTTTTTCTAAACCCTCCAACCTTCCTCCTTGAGCCCTGGACAGAATCTGAACTAGGAGAAATTGCCAACAACAAAGCGTGGAGCTGCGACAACCCTCCACCACCCCCTCTTCCCGTTTCTTTCCCACTTCTACCCCCTTTTCCTCCACCTTTCCCTCTTCCTGCATAAGTTCTTCGTGCTACAACAATTCCACCTTCTTCACCCTCTTCCTCCCCATATTTCCTCTTCCTGCTGGTTCTAGCTTCCACATTCCACACCTTCCTCCATCATCCCCTCTCCCTCCCTATATTTCCTCTTCATGCTTTTTCCAGCTTTCACGTTCCACACCTTCTTCCTCCTCCGTTGCCCCCTCTTCCTCCCCGATTTCGTCTTACTGCAGCAACTCTTCTTCCCCTACTTCATCCATCACAGTCCCCTCTTCCTCCCATTTTTTCCTTGCTTGCTGTTTCAGGATTTCAGCTTTCACGTTCCACCTTTCCTTCCTCCTCTCTTCTCTTTTTGGTTTCACTATTCTAGTTGGCTAATTACTCCCTTCTCAGTCCAAATCTCCACCTTCCTTCAACTATTTGCCCTTCCTCCTCTTTCTTCCTGTTTTCACGCTTCTCCTTCCTCTCGTTTTTTAATTCTCCTTTCTTCTTCCCTGGTAGACATCTATTTCCCCTTTCTAGTTTTTATTATATAGTCCGCCTTCATCTATTCTCTTATGTATCCTCCCCCCTTCCTGATTTCCCGATTTCCTCTTTCTTTTGTTTCCATATATCCTCCTCCAACATCCTCATTCCCGTTCCTACCATTCCCCTCATCCTTTTAACTTCTTCTTTTTTTTTAAATTTTCATTCTTTGTTTTTGTAGCTCAATGAGGCTGGGGTTACTGGAAGTGTGATTTTGACACAAGTCACACAACACTCAAGCTCAAGAAGGGTCATAAGTTTGCAACCCTCGACAACACCCACTAGCTCGTAACTCTTCTTCCATTGTTGTTTACTTTTTTTTACCTGCAATTGCTATTGCAATCAGTGCATCAAGTGATTCCTCTGAATTTTGTGTACATTTATCAATTAGTTGATCTTTAAAAACTGGTGTAACCAATTTGATATTAGTTCAATCAATTTAATCTATTTGATGTTTCTTCATCAATTCATTTTTATGTTTGTATATGTATATTTATACATACATTTTTCCTGACTTTTTTCGGAATCATTGACCATTCTTATACCATACGTTGACTGATTTTTTATTCGAGTTTTCCGCACAATTCCCCGAATTCCAAATTTTCAGCTTTGACTGTTCATATCCCAAATACCGAATTGGTGACCATGCCTGAGGGTACCCTTTGGAGTTTTAGTGGCTCAAGTAAAATCTAGAATTGCTAATATGCTCACAAGCATGTATGTTGTGATAATTCCTAGGTGGGTTTGAACATGGTTGTACAGGCGGCCAGGTGGTCATATCCGGAATACCGAATTTGTGACTGTGCCTGAGGGGACCCTTTGGAGTTTAGTGGCTCAAGTAAAATCTAGAATTGCTAAATATGCTCGCAAGCATGTGTTGTGATAATTCCTAGGTGGGTTTAAACATGGTTGTACAGGCGACCAGGCGGTCGGGTGTTGCCCATGACCGCCCAGACAGCCTAGCCGGGCGCCTAGGCGTTCCTAGGCTTTTTTTATTTTGTGATTTTTTTTTTCATTTTGAAGTTTATATATATATATATATATATATACATATATATAAATATATATAAATATATATCATATACATTTAATACAATATCATATATACATATATAGATTTTAACCTATACGAATCAATGTCAAAATATATATATCATACAAGCATGTATATATGAGGAATGCAACATAAATACAATCAATATAGTTATTAGGTGGAGAGAGAAACATAATTAACTCATTGTGGATTTGTCGAGCAGCAGTCAGTGCAAAAAGAAAAACAAACAGTAAGTCATGAAGTAAATTTTCTGCTTAGTTATGCGTAACAGCGTAAGGATTGAAATAGCCATGATGGGAGGCTGGTGAGGCAACAGTAAGGTATGGCAGAAAATTTGCTGCCCAATTAAGCAACAAGAAGAAAAAAAATCAATTAATTGTGGATTTGTGAGCAACAGTCAGCACACAGTAGCAAAATTTCTGCTAGATAGAGAAAAACGAAAAATAAACAATAATTCATGTAAGTGAATTTGCTGTTTCGTAAATTAGTAATTCATAAGGAAGAAAAAACAGAAATAACCATGGTGATAGGAGGATGGTGAAGCAATAACAAGATGTGACAGCAACTTCGTCTAACAAAATGAAAAAAAAGGAGCAACAACCAAAAACTTGCTGCTTATAGTAACCATTAAGGAATATTGAAAAAAAAAACTAAATTACATGATGGCCCATTGACCAGGCCCAACAAGAGGCCCAATAATCGCCCAGGTGGTCCTCCCAGCCCGCCCAGTCCGCCTAGCCTCCCCTGATGCCTATGGAGGCTGGGCGCCTGGATTTTAGAGGGTGGGGGAACGCCCAGGCGGGCGTCCGTACAACACAAGGTTTGAATACGTTGGAAATTTGCATTCCTCAACCCTGTCAACTTATCTATAAAGTGGCAACCCTGTCAACTTATCTATAAAGAATAGGGCTCTAAAACAAATTATTAAGTGAAGTGTGGGCATCTTTGATGTTGTTTGGCCCAAAAGAATAAGGCTCTAAAACAAATTAAGTGATATATGGAATATGGCGACGACAACATCATGTCGTAGAAGGATACCTGAGGTGGAGTGCAAACTTACATGAGCCTAATGTCATGAAAAAAACCTTGTGGGCACTCATTTTCTTTGCATCTCATTTGTAAAGTTTCACTTGCTACCATATAAATGATGAGTAGAAGAGCTACTACACGTATGTTCTATTTCTTTCTATAATCTTTCAAAAATAAAAAAATACAACCCCCTATTTTTGGTTTTGACACCTCTAAACTTAAGCTAATTTTAGCATATATTCATGATTCTCACTCTTATAACTAATACAAACAATATATATTTTTCTATAAATTTTACTTTATAATTGGTGGTAAACTAAAGATGCACTATATTTGTTTTGGAATTTAGATGTATAAGTCATAGTCTTAGGTTTTAACTTTAAAGTTGCACAATGTTATTATTTTTGGCATCTTAAGAATGCTATTTGTAACTAGTTAACTGTGTGAAGTAGAGTTTAGAACTTTTCTTATCTAGTAAGCAGGATGTTGTAGGGTTTGTGATTTGTGTTATACTGTTAGTGTCATGTACCACATTGAAGATAGATATTTTATACCACAATTTGAAGTTCTCTATCAAATATTCCATGTCTTTGAAAAATAACTTCAAATTTTGATTGAAGCTTGTGTTTCAATTTCTTTGAAACTTCCACTTCTACACGTTGCAAGGTTGAATTTGGACATGTACTTTGTCAATTTGTTTTATTACTTGACACAACTATATTTCCACTTTCACACCTCCATTAATTGTTATATCATTTGATACCTTAGTTATCAGGGCGCCTGCCTAGGCGCCGCCGCCTAGGCTTAAGGTAGGCTGCCTCAAACTAGGTGCCTGCCTAGGCGCCGCCGCTTAGCTTAAGGTAGGCTGCCTCAAACTAGGTGCCTAGCCCCTAAGGTAGCCACATAAGGCCTTATACGTCCAAGTTAAGCCACTGAAAAGGGTAATTCAGCATACATTAGGTCTAGATTTGGTCATATTAGATCAAGTTGTCATTTTATGGTTTGAATAGGCCCGATTTAGCCTAAAGCAAGTCAAATTTTGGTAAATTAGGTCTGATTTGGGGGAAACAGGCCTGATATGTATAAAATAGGTCTGATTTGGCAAAATGTATTATGATTTGGCTATATTAAGTCTCATTTTGATCAATATAAGGCAAATAGGGGTAGTTAAGTTTGATTAGCTCATGTTACACAAAATTAGGTCTGATTTTGGCCAAATAAGGTCAAATTGGGCAAATGAGGTCGAATTTGAGAAAAACAAGCCTGATTTGGGGAAATAGGTATGATTTGGGGAGGTTATGTCTAATTTAGCCAAATCAGGTGCTATTTAGGTCAAGATTAGGAAAACTTGTGGAAGTTAGTTTGATTATGTCGTTTAATGCTGTGTTAAGTTTAATTTGGGCCAAATCATGTCAAATTTGGGTTGATTAGATCTGATTTGGGGAAAGAAGTCTGATTTGGAGGAAATAGAAATGATTTGGGATATTAGGTTTAATTTGGGGATAATTAGTTCTGATTTTGCCATATTTGGTCTCATTTGAGTCAATAGGGAAAATTTGGGTAAGCTAGTTCCAATTTGGTTACTTTATTTATATTTTGGTCTACTAATGCCAAATTAGGGCATACTAGGTCAAATTATAAGTCAAATTTCAATCAAGTGAGTTCAAAGTTAAGGAATGAAGTTTCACCGGTACCGGCGGTATTTCGACCGAAATACCGATACCGACGCGTACCGATACCGAAACATGCGTGCGTACCGATAGGATCGCAAATACCGATAATACCGACATGTATACCGCCAATACCACCATGTTTCGATGATTTCGGTGCAAAATGCACTACTAACTTCACTGTACTGACCGAAACCGGCGGTATACCGATGGGTATACCGTTTTTTGCGAGAATGACTGTAGTTACTTATTGGGAGCAGAAAAGAAGGTGCATTTGGATGATTTTTGGCGATTGGAGCTAATACCAACCCAAATCAAGGTAATTATAACTAATCTCTTTCATTTCTACCATTAGCAACCTCTCCATCTTTTTTTCCTACTTTTTTCTTCCACTTTCACCTAAAAAAAGTGTTTTTTACCGCCAAAGCCTAGTATTACTCCAATTTTTATATGTTTACGCGAACTATACATACATCTATAAGTATATTATATAGATCTACAATATTATAACTAGATCTACCTACTTACAACACTATTAATTACTATTATCATACAATCTATCTAAGCATATTACAATTAGTATTGATATAATTCGTTACTTTTTTATGTTTAGTGGAAGATGTTTTACTAAAGAGTAATGTGAATATAATACAAAGGAGTATTATACACTTATACAGTATCGCACATGAATGAGCAACATGGAACTTCCTACAATTTGCCAATAATGATGTGTATGAGGAGCATGTGACTACATACAACCACCTTTATAGGATGTGCATGTCATGGCCGCAATATCTTAGTAATATCAACTCATTACTGTGTGGAGAACCAGCGCGCCACTCAACATACAACTGATGTGAGTTGTAAGTAGATATGTTATTCATATGTGTAAATTGTATATTATTGCATAATTGTGTGTATTTAAGTGTGTGGTTTGTGCTAGTAAAATTTCATATCTTAATTCCTACATTTTGTCATCGAAAACCTTCATCGAAATCCCAACAAAACTGGATAGATTCCTTACCTCCCCCATGATGGACCCCCCACACCCAATATAGAATTTTATTGCATAAAACGATGCATTTAGATATAAATTTTACACCTGTAAAATTTCATAAATTAATTCGTTCATTTTGGCGTCGAAACGGCCAGGATTGCATCTGTCGGTATTTCCGTCGGTATACCGGTAAATACCTATTTCCAAGCTGTCGAAACGGCGTCGGTATCGGTCACCTTGTTCCTTACTTCAAACTAGGGCCAATCAGGTCTAGTTTAGGTAATATTAGTGTGATTTAGTCTAAATACTGTGTAATGCTATGCACTGAGGCCATAATTATACATTTACAAATACGAAATTATAAATGGAAATATCTATCTATGAATATTGTAAAAAGAAAAAAGAAAAAAACATTTGGAAATGCATGAGTGCTTGCCTAGGCGCCTCCTCAGGATCACCTAGCGCATGGTCGCCTTATCAACTATGCTTGATACAATGATGTTTTCCACTAGTAGTTTATTTGTTTTTGATAATGGTAACACTGGAGCGAAATGTAGTCAATCATAGGAACTAGGAAAGTAAATCATCTAGCTAGGATTCAAAAAAAGACTTGATATGTGTCATTGTGGGTATCCTAGACGTCTGTCCAATGCTAGCGCAACTTGAACATGCCTTGTCACATAATTATGGTTGTTAATGCACCCAGTTAGATGTCTAAGGGGTTTTCCTAGGTGGTCAAGTAGTTTTTTTTCTCCTGTTGGAGTGCCCATTTGTGTGCATTAAAGCTTAACTTAGGAACTCAATTTTAGTACAAATAAAGGATTTTGATAGTAGTGTGTCGATGCCTCAAATTAGGCATCAGATGTCCTATGTATTCAATAAAATGTGCTTATATGGTTTGCATATCATTAATCTAAAATTCATCTTCATAATGCTTGGTCGCCTAGGAGCACCACCAAAATTGATGAGCCTCTTGATGCATCGATCATAGTTTTGATAAGCCGTAACATCTGTACGGGTGGACAGGGTAGTGAGCAGAGTATATACAATGTGTGGGAGTATGCGCAGCTTTATATTTGTAAATAAATTAATTATATGTTTATATAAATTTATTCGTTTATAGTATGATCACATATAACCACATATTTAATTGAAAAATCACATGTGAGAATCAACAAGAAGCAACAGTTTATTTGGAGTGTTGGCCAAGCATGAATTCAATTAAATAAACATGAAGTTGTTTGAAAACAATCATTCATATTTAACAAAATACAAAAATAATCATCACTCATAGTGATGTCCTAAATATTGACTGATGGATTACAAATTGATCGATTGAGCGCTTGGGCTGCCGCATCATTGGCATCAGCCCGCATATCTGACCTATTGGGCCTATCGGTGCTGCACACAGGTAACAGGATTGACCAATTAATTGATCGAGTAAGCACCCACTCAAAACTGATTTTCAGAACAGGTTGTGCACGCACATCACAAATGTAGTGAGTTCATGGGAGAGGTCTTTGGTTCAAGCTCTCATCTGGACACAATTGACTCACTTCAGGAACATTAGGGCCCCAAAAAGAAAGTGAACTTTGCCTCACTTCTTAAATGGCTTTAAGATCAGGTCACTTTGGGCTCATCGAACATTCTCCATCCCCCCCAAAATAAGTGCACCAGACCTCACTTCCTTTGTGGCCTTGGGGGGAGGGCCTCCTAAGGGACTATTGATGGCGGTTAATGTATGATTATTATTGTTGTTGTTGTTATTATTATTATTATTATTATTATTATTATTAATTTCTCTTGCTTTTAAGTCTTGCAATTTATATAATTAGCAAAATGTAAATAGTTTTTTTCCCCCTCTTTTAACACAAACCTTTGAAACAAAGTGAAGCGATTCAAATTTCACTTATCCACTAACATATTCTTTTTTTGAAATCTGCTCAACCAGTAATTACTAATGCCTGAAACTTACTCGAACAATATTTCATAGAATTGAGATGGACTTAAAAAGCATATCATGCTATAAAAAGTTTTCTTTTCTGAATCATACTAAAATGATTTTCAATTTGACAAAAAGAAATTTATTCAAAGCGATTTACCTTAAATATTAGAAGTAAGCATCTTTTTAAAATACACGTGGTCACACACAAGTCCATGATTCCATTGTTTTTAGGTATTTAATCAAGCTCCTCTTCATTGTTCATAGCGGGCAATGAACTTGTTTGCATATCTAAACCCATGAATACGCTGGTTATCTATATTTCAAATAGATAGTAACTTTATTTGCGTATAGTAGTAAAGGATAACATGTAATGTAGTAAACTGGTGTTTTAGTACAGGATTACTGTATTGAATTTTAAACATCTTATACATGTATTTAATTATTACATGAATAATTAAGTTTTTTTTGCTATAGTTATAGATTATATTTACTTTCTATATTAGTTAGCGATTACTAAGTTTCTATCAAACAATTATGCAAACAACACTAGTAAAATATATGAACAATGCATACTTAAGGATTAGCCAATAATTATGTACAATAACTAACAACACTGGTTATCCAATATCTTTATTAATAGTACTTACATCGACTAGAAAGTAGTTAGTTACAGAATATAGTAGATTAGAGGGACATAGTATTAGAGGAACACCATACTTTTTGCAGCCCTAATGCCCACCTCACACGTTTGGGCCTTGGGTTTGGGTCCAAGACCACTTCCAAACTAAAGCAGGCTTAGGCAGGCACCTAAACCCAACAACAAGGCGGTTTGTCAGGAGGCTTAGGTGGACACTTTACACCAATAGCAAGGCTGCCGATTCGGTGTCCTAAGTGGTACTTGAGCAGTCGTTTAAATCAGATTCGCAAGGCGGGCGCCTAGGCCCATTTCTGAGTGGCTAGCAGGCTGCACCTCTTAAGTGGGCGCTTAAGCAGGTACCTAGCCCGTTTTTCAATACAATGGTGGAAAGACTACTTGATGAGTTGGGTTAGACGTGGGCTTTACTTCAGAAGTGCACTGAGGACTACTTTGATTGACACAACAGAAGTTGCCTTTCTCCTTTCATGTTTAAGGTTAGTAAGTGGGTCTTTTTGGCTGATATGTTTGATATATCTTTGGCAATATAAGATCATCATCATCATCATCATCAACTAAGCCTCAAATCCCAACTATGTTGGGGTCGGCTACATGGATCCTTCTTTTCCATTCAGCTCTATTATGGGTCATATTCTGGTTGAGATTTTGGCAATATAAGAGATCTTGTTAAAAACTGAGCTGGATACTCTACCCTTTACCAATATTATATTGCATTAATGGGGTGAGAGGGTCCCGAGGAAGCTGTCCCCCCTCCGAGTTTCTATTTGTTACAGCTCTTGGTGATGATCCAAAAAATTGGATTGATTGAAACAATTGTCAAAGCAATTTGTAGCAGTATTAACATATAATTTAAAATCTACACTGTTTACGTTAAAGTTGGTTGCATTTAACTGATCTCCTAGAGGAGCTGCTTGTGATGTGGATGTGGGATGGCTTCGAGAAGTAGTATCGATATCACCTTTCATGGATGGTATTTTTATTGGTAACAACTTTGTTTATTCTAGAGCTCATTTCTCTTGATAAGGACCTTCTCTTGGGGTGCTCATCGGACTCTAGACAGAAGATTATTATTTGTGGTGTGATATTACATAAAAGAAACCTCTTGGAAATCGATGAGTGGTTCTTACTTGGAAAGGGGCTAAGCTTGCTCCTTGACTGAAAGACTATGTTAAAGCTGTATGCCATATTCATTATGGTGACTTTTTGGAAGCTAGGTTACATGGAGATATTACTTATTGGTGTGGTAGCTGAGTGATGATACTTGTTTGATAGTTGATTCCGTAATGCTCACCCTAAAAGATCACACAAGTTTTAGAATTTGTGATGAACCAATCCCCAAATAATTAGATTTCATTAATCAAGTCTGGCTGGACAAATACGTTAAGGCTATTTAACTCTAAACTACTTTGACATTTGCGACTAAATGACTAACTAAAAAATGTATTTGTTGCCAATCGAGAACCACGTAATCGCTTAATAATATATAGTCTGTTGTATATGTTGCGTACTGTGGTTATATAAAATGAATACCATACATTGTGTATTACATGTGTGAAAGTACATGTACAATAGGTGTTGCATGTCATTTTCTTTACGATAAACAGACGGAAGGAAACTCCGATGACTCTGACACTGTCACTAGGCACCTAACTAATCACCAAATCAAATAATTTTGTAAAAGCAAACAAAAAAGTAATGGAGCGTACAATATAGCACCCGTAATAAAAATATTAGGCCCCTTTAATTAAATCAACATACGAAATTGATTGCTAGTCCACAGATTCATGTTCTCAAGGGTGATGCCAAGCCTGATTATTAGCGGATAATGCAGGTTTCAAGATGGGTTGTGGATAGCCTACTAAGGTCTAAGAAATAAGAAATTTCATCTTGCTCAGTTTCCGTATAGACTCTGTTAAGATTCTCGGTGCATTAAATATTGATGATCAGGACAGAGTGATGGCCAATAATGGCTGATGGAATGTGTCATTGCTGAAATCTGGGCATTCAGTGTTCTTCAGCCACATGCTCAATATATTGACCATTTTGTAAATTTCTAATGAGATGCACTCATTATTAAAAAAATGTGTAGGCATTCTAATATTCCGTTATAATCAAAATATTTTCTATGTGATAATCGTACTGGATAGATACATGATAAATAGTTTAGATGCCGAACCATACAGCATAACATGTAAAATAGAGATCTAATTATATTATTATTATTTATGAACACGAATTGTATAACAATAGTAAGCAACTAATCAGTTTCACACATATTGCACACCAAGTATAATCTGACAAAACAGCAGATAATGTAATAGGAAATTGCTAAACTTCATTGCTATTTAATCTAGTTTGCTTTTAGAAAAAAATATAAAGACTCATGGTTATCAAAACCGAACCGGACCGGCTGGTTGAACCGGGAACCGGTAACTCTACCGGGTCGGTTCCCTCCCAAAACCGGAAATGAAGTCAGACTGGCATCAAACTGGTGAACCGGCGAACCGATCCGGTTTTAGCCCAACCGGCCGGTTCTCTATCTTAGCAAGTAAATGTATTCTTGCTGCTATTTTTTGTAATTAATATTGAATACTATATAAATGTTGGTATATAAATGTCTATGAATAGAATAATATTTTGTTTTTTTGTCTGTTTATCAAGTTAATTATTCATGTTTCATAACTTTTGCAGGGATATTTTTATGAGCATCAAAGACATTTATATAGTTTAAAACTATTAGTGGCGTCATGCTGACGTCACCGGTCGAAACGGTCAGACCACTGGTTGAACCAGTGAACCGGAAGCCAGAGGCCTCACCGGTTCGCTGACTGGTTCGAGTCTGACAACCTTGATATAAACGAAGGTTTAATTCACTTCATAAAATAGATAAATACTTGGTGAATTAATTCACAGCAATTGATAAGAAAATATGTTTTCTGTAGCTGCATATAGTTGATTATTTATACGTGGTGTGACAAACTGCATATTGAAATGCACTGCATTTTGGTGGTGCTTACTTTGGTTGGAGTTAAAATGATCTCGACTATTTAATCCGACAAACATTCAAATTTATTTGAGCATATTCACCAATGACAATCCACCTTGTGTGATACTGGCATCTGAAACAAGAATTTCCTTTTGGGCATGTTGCCATACAATTTTGAACACCTTTAATGGGATTTGTTGGATCTCTAGTTTTCTGAGGATAGTTTGTTAGGAGCATGATGTCAAAGGGAGTCTATGAGATGGGTTTTCTTGAAGTGGCCATGGTCCTGAGATGAGGCATTTAAGGAGCTGATACAGGGCCCTCTGGGTTGCAGTTGCCGGACAGCTGTACAAGGAACAAATCAAAAAGCATTTGTTCATGAATTAATCTGCTGTCCCACATTCTATTTCTTGGGCATAATATTTGTGTATAGAGAATAGGGATATGTATACGTTCTTTAGATTTTTGTTTGGTCATGTTTTAATTTTATTTAGCCTTTGTTCTACGGTCCAATTATTTAATGAAAATTTAGTTGTGACGAACACTGCAACAGTAGTTCTATCAGTAGCAGCCAAGAAACATGATGTTAGTACTCTCTGCCTTTGCAAATGGCTTTTGCATCAAAGAACTATTTCAGGGAATGAAAATGTGCTTGCCACACGTTTGTTAGCCTTTTATACGACGTTACTAGATGATGACATTTTGGTTTTCTTTTCCTTGTACAGGGGTCGACATCAGTATGAACACTCACTTAAAGACAGTGAAATTAACTTTGAAAGGGAAAAATCCTGTTGCTCTGGATCACTTGAGTGTTAGAGGAAACAACATAAGATATTATATTCTTCCGGATAGCTTGAACCTGGAGACTTTGTTGGTTGAGGAGACACCCAGAGTGAAGCCAAAGAAACCAACAGCTGGTACGATTACACTGTTCTTCTATTATATTTCTGCTTCTTTAATGTTTATAAATTTAGCATGTTAAACACTCTCTTTCTATACCTTTTCGTTTGTTATATTTCTTCTTCTTTATTGTTCTATAAATGTAGCATATTAAACACCACCTTTTTATATTTTTTATTAGGGAGACCAATGGGTCGTGGCAGAGGTCGTGGGCGTGGACGCGGGCGTGGTCGTGGTCGCTAGACACCGATGATTCAATTTATGGAAAATCCTTTGAGAAAACTTTGTAGATCTTTGTCATGTCTCTGTTGAATATTCTCTGTTTTAGGATTTAGAATCACTAAGATGTGAGCTAAGTGCTGTATCTTAATACTAAAGTTCACTTCTTTGGACATCTTGAGGGCTCACAACACTCTTTACCTGGGTTTCAACATTAAAATCTGTACCATTAGGTGTAGTCTGATTCAACCTTACTGGATATTTGATCAGAATTAAATCTAAATCCAGATGCGGATTCTGGATAATTAACAAGCCGACAATTAATACTTTTCAGTTTGTTTTGTTTGCTATGGCAAGTTACTTTTGATCATCAAGTTTCAAATCACTTCAGTGCTCGCTCTGTATTTGAAGTCAGTTTCATATTTCTCTTTCAAACAGATATGTGGCTGCACATGGCCCTGATAATAATTATAAAGATATGATATGTGGCTGCTGCACATGGATGCACATGGTCACGTGTTTACCTTATAAGTTCAGAATCGTGGAAAGACTAGCCGATTGTGTTATAAAGGAGCCAATGCGCTATGCTATGCTAAATCAATCAGTCCCTTTCAATGCACTGACATGTCCTCTTGTGGAAAGCCTTACAAGTGGGTTCTCTAGCAGTAAGATTTCTATTTTCTTATAGAGAATGTTCTACGCTTGGAAGAAATGATGGCTTTCATCTGTTTAATTGGTTCAACTTTTAGTTATTACTGACGCTCTAAGTGTGTTGAAACTCTTGCTCTGCGCCCTGATTGCAATTGGGATCTGGCTGACTTTTCTTCCACACGCCTTGCAATCTAATGATTGAATAAAGAGACCTATTTTTATCGATGAAAATGATTTTTGATTTATGTCCATGCTTTGCATCCAGAGAGCTGTAGGGATGTCAAAAGTAGTTGTCCATCATCCGTCACCCAACGTCATCATCATCCATCGTAGCAATCACCAGCTGGATCCATATATGGATGATTGGTAGGTAGATGATCTCGTTTAGCATTCTTTTATATCCTGTCGTGGCATATTAATCTTTCGCAACATGCTTTGCAATTTTTCAATAGCATCACATTTTGGAAATCTCACCCACTCATGACTTCGAACAAAATACTAAATATATCTCATCTGATTTATTGCTTTTTAATTGAGTGATTTCGATGGGGTACCATATATATTGTAGGTAGGCGGCTGTGAATGTCATCTTCTGCACTTCTGCGCCCAGCCTGTAATGGAATGTCTCCACTTTGGGATCGACTGCACACAACGAGATATGAGTGTATATATCTTTCTTTCCGCCCAGTCTTCGGTGTGTGTCGCATTTTCCTCCTGAATAAGCCTCTCTCTCTCTCTCTCTCTCTCTCTCTCTCAAGTTTCAAATTTAGTTGCATCACTCTTGCTAAAGTTTTTGATCATTAGTCTCTTGCTAAAGTTCTGATTTTTACTTCAACATGTTTTTGTATTTTGATCAGCTGTTCTCCGATCATAAAACACCGCTGTCAATACTGATTTTTGGGTATGAAACAACCTAATGGGTGTGAAACAACCTCATGTCCGTCTTCTTCGCTTCTCTCTTTTTCAAAGTTTAGTTGCATCAGTCTCTTGCCAAAGTTTTGGTTTTCAGATCAACATCTTTAAACATTTAGTATTTCCTTGTGTTCGTACCAATCCTCATTTGAAGACGTGTGAATCTATTCTGATATTATTATTCTACTAGGTTGTGTATCTAGACACTAACCTTATGTTGAGATTCCCTTTAATGTTTATTTAGTAAAAGTGAATGATGAAATATGTTTCCTTTGTCTTATGAAACCCAATATGGATTTCAATTATATATAAAAGCCTAATACCATGATCTTTGTATATAAATTCCCCTTTGAATGTCATTGTTTAGCCCAAATGAGGATGTAGAATACTACAAAAAATTGGAGTTCATCACGTTAATAGAAGATTACAAGTTCTATAATATGTATGCTCATCAAAATGCTTCGACATAAGGATAGAATGGGAGAAGATTTACACCAAAAAGAAAATAGACACTATTAAACAAGGTGTAGTACATTAGGTATTGTTGCAACAAAGGACTTCGTAAGGACAGCGTACTGAGCGTTAATAAGGACACTACTCCAAACGAGGTCATTGATTCTAGACCTATAGAATGTTGTAGGAAGGAGGACAAAATTTGATGCAAAGTCTATATAAATTTTAAACTTCTCAGAGATTTGAATATTTATAAAATCATCTCTTGGGTTGTGCAACAAAATCATGATCTACACCCTCACACATTTTGTATATGCTAAGATCAAATTGGAATGTAACTACTCTCCAAGGAGAAGTTTTCAAAATAAAATGGATGCTAGAATTCATATAAGATTATCATATGATTCCATGTCGATTGACGCAGGTCGCAAGGGAAGTCTTAGTTTCCTTCTTATAGACATTAAGAATCATATGATCAGAAGGTGTCAAAAGGCAATGAAAGCAGGTGGAGCCACATCATTACAAGAATATTTTCCTAATGAAGCATACATCAACCCTTCATTTTTTACGATATTGAGGTTGATAATTATGAGAGAATTGCAAACATATTTTGGGCAAACAATTTTTTTTTAAAAACCAAATTGCCTATAATTTGGTGTATGTGTCACATTTAATACAACATTATGTACCAACAATAACTACTGTCCACTAGGTGCGTATATCTTAGAACTAATCTGTGACGCCCCGTTGCGCCACTAAGCGAGACTACTCAAAATCAAAAGTGGAAATAACACTAAGCGAGCAGATTATCAGAAAACATAGGTAATTAAAACTGATTTCATTAAAGCACCATAAGCTAAAACCTTATTACATATGAGTCCACAAAGCTTGCCACACACAGAGCATAACATGTTACGTAGTTCTTACATCATTGTAGGTCAACAATCCTACCATCAACTTGTCACATAAGATACTGGTTCCACATATATACAAGCTAAAAACCTCGTATCGATTGCATCACCAGAAAACATATAAAAAACACCCCAAGGACCTGAGTGTACATGGACGACTCTAGGACTCTTAACACCAAAGACTAGCAACACATCCAACCTTGTCAACTATTGCTCTTGCTACTACTCTTCCTCAGTTGCACGACCTCTACCTCTTCATGCACGATCACCTAAAAGATGAGAAAACCCACATGATGAGACCAAACATCCCAGCGAGAGATATAACTATCCGCCAACGCTATTAAAATATAAATAATCTAAATAGGTAAAACCACATATTAACAGGATGAGCAGATTCAGCTAAATGATATGCATATAACCAGTAAAGCAGATTAAACAAGATTAGGAAGCTACCACTAAATAGTAGATCAAGTTATGTTAAAAAAAAGGAATATGAAGAACATTTATAACAATTCACTTCTCTTACCGTCCTATAATTTAAGAAATCAGTACAAGGATAAGGCAAAGGCTTCAGCAAATGTGATACATATGTCACCCTAAACACATATGTATCACACAACTGTATTACGTCTTTTATCATGCCCTGAGGATTTGAGTCATGCCATCCAAATCCAACCGCCCCCTCGAAGGGCAACCGATGGTGCCATACAAGGTCCATGGAAGATTTAAAATCCACGACCTCTTGGTCAGCACAAGAGAACACCACATAGACATACTAGTCAACTGCAAGAGAGTGACATGTGGTCACAAAGGATCGGCTCATGCATGGCCGTCCATATAAAACACCTAGCCCACTTTGGTACAAGTAACGACGCTAGA